>CAIGQQ010037872.1:7371387-7392399 GCA_903798035.1 Danio albolineatus | reverse complement strand
ATAATAATAATAATAATAATAATAATAATAATAATAATAATAATAATAATGAGGGCATGCACAACCAATTAGCCCACGATTAGACAAGTTTCCCTCATATTTCCTTTTCTTGTCTGCTGATATTCCTTCATCGATTCAGGCATATTTGAATCTAAAATGTGATTTTTACAGGGTGATGCATTGCTGATGTATATAATTATACATATATGAAAAATGTCTTCATATTTTTTGTCTTTGCCTGTATATCTGTTGACTATATTTTCATAGATACTGTACAATGTTTGGGTCCTTTATTTGTTCATTTTTGATTTCGTTGTTGTTGTGTTGAGGGTTTGATTAAACACCCTTGGTTTGCAGAATCGCATGGGATATTTTAATATAAGGAATTATTTATGTTCATTACTATTACACATTGTTGAGCACTGGACGGACAGCAGTGGAATTTAGACCTCTTAGATTCTTGCATGTTTTCTTTGTTTTATTTCTCTCTCTTTTTTTTCCGATGGAAAACTGCTGGGCTTTTGATTCTCCAATGAAAGCATAAAGTAGATTTCATTCAGAATAACTGATGTCTTCTGCATTTCAGGAATCGTTAAAAAAATAAGAATGGTGGTTTGCTTTATGTATTAAACTATTTTGTTCAGGTGTTTTCAGTTGTATATCAGAGTAAATTTTGCTACTTGAGCATAATTAAAATGATCTTTGCTGAGGTAAACACTTGTTTGCTTTTCGTTTTATCTCCATAAGGCATGCATAAGCACACACTGTATAGCAATCTTAAAAATAAATGTTCTTTATTGGCATTGATGCTTTAAAGCAAAATATGATTCATATGACTTTTAAAATGTCAAATGACAATAAGCTAACCATATATTTATTAGCTATTTTGATATATTTCTGTTTAATGGAAAGATTTGTTTTTAATGCATTTTAAACATAATAGTTTTATTAACTAATTTTCTATAACTATTTATTTTTTCATTGCCATGGTAACATTACTCAATATTTTACTAGTTATTTGGCAAGGTGCTAGTATTCGGCTTAAAGTGCAATTTAAATTAGATAAAATACAGTAACTAGACAAAATACAGAAAATGCTAGGCAAGTCATTGGACAACAGTGGTTTGTACCACAGTTTGTACCACTGTTTGTATCAAAACAGTAATATTGCCCTTAAATATATTATTATTATTATTCAGGCCAAAAATATATATGTAACACTGTGGAAAAAAGTTCTTGTTCTTTTAAACATATCACTTGAAAAAGAATGAACAATTCAAAGGAGGGCTAGTTATATTTTGTAAATTTTGTCTTTGCCTGTATGTTTTCATAAGTCTGGTTGCATTTCTTTTTTGTTATGTACTTTTGATGACATTTAGTTGTAAAACTTAGTTAAAATTTAGTATAATAATCTTCTGCAGTTTGGTTTTATTTAAAACGTATTTTAATATCTGAAGATTTTTTTAACAACATATTTTACAATCTATTATCCATATTTAACCAAAATAAAGAAAGAGTATAACAAAAGGTGTAAATCTGAGGTTGAATAAAGAAAATGTGTTTAAAAATGAAGTACAAAAATGTATACGTTATTATAGTAATCAACATTCATGTAAAGAGTATCTCCTTTTTTCATATTTAAGCATTCAAACTTATATCAAAACTTGCATTTTAAGTAAATCTAACTGCGAGTCTGTGAGAAACATTTGACGTCACCGTTTCCCAATGCTTGTGGGAATTGTAGTTCCTTCAAAACTCCCAACGTTCTGCCAACGTTGCTGTGACGTTTGCGTAACGTGATACGTGCGCTGGCTGGGGACAGTTTGATAACCATTTCCGCCTATTTCTCGCTCATATCGCAGTGTTTATGAAGAGAAGAATGTTGAGGGATTAAATTTTGCGCCAAGTGCTGTCTTTAAATTTATAAGTACACCCACAAATGGACCCGAACAGTATTAATCGCACGAACTGGGCCATAAACCGGCGGGCGGAGGGTTTAGTGAGTAAACACATGGCAGACATGGCACAGAGACGCGCAGCGGTGTCTGAGGAGGATCTGCACCCTCTGCCCGGAGACTTGAGCAGAAGCGCAGAAGAAATCCCGGGGCGGGCCGAGGTGAATTTCAGCGCCGATTCACAGTCCTACAATCCTGCTGCAGGAGTGGCGGGAAAGTTGATGAACGAGGACGCGTCTACATCATCAGGTACTGTAAACTGTGGAAATTACTACGTTTGCCTTTAGGCAAACTTAAACATCCCTTTCTTTCTGGCGTCATGTTTCAATCTCTGTGCACTGAGATTTTGAAGTGATTTTAATATAAAAAGATAAAATTATTTTATACACTGTAAGATACAAATTTGTAAACCTTTTCAAAACGGTAGGATTTATTATGTTTTTACTTATTGATGTGTTACTGTTTTGGTTGTTCATAATAAATCTTTAATGTCTGTATGAAGTGGTTTTAAATTTAACAAAAGTTAACATTAGCATAATAAAGTAGATGACAGAGTAACTACACTTTTTTTGGCTTAAAATATTAGAATTATAATGTGTCTAAAACAGTTCATATATATATTAGGGCTGGGCAATATGGCAATAATGCAGTCTCGATAATTAATTTCCATATTGAGTGATAACGATATATATTTCGATATAATTTGTTAATGCTTCCACATTTAAAAGAGTACCCCAACAATGACTGAAGACACAAAAATTAGAGAGTCCGTTAAGTGGCATTATGTTTTTTCAGCCGAGAAATTTTTGGTGGCCAAAAATTCGGTACATCTCTAATATCAACCCACTTTAAGAATCCCATTGTTGCACATTTCTGCTGTGTGATTGGCTCATAAAACAATATAGAGTAAAAAAAAGTCCAGAGCTTATTTGACAAATTGCATACCGATTCGATATTGTTTATTGACCCAGCCCTTTATATATATAGGCCTATATATATTTAATAAACAAAAATGCTGTTAATAGAGGGAAAAACCTGGCTATATTACAGCAACACATTAACACCCTAGAAACAAATGATACATCGCTTGTACAGCCAGTATTTATGTAGACACCTGTACACGAATGAAACTAATGCAACAAAGTTGATATGCTGAATTTTATTCTTTTGCATGCCTTCACTAAATACAGCTTTTTGCAACTGCAGAGTCAGCCGCACAGAGAAAAATCATATCACTGCTTATTGAGATCAAGGAGGAGCAGCAGAGGCAGTGGGAAGTTCTGAAAGATCTCCAGGCCAGGATTCACGGACAAGTGTGTGAAGAGGAAGATGAACCGCTCGATATCGATCTGCCGCTACGAACAATGGAGCAGCTTGATGTAACGGAACAGCATTTAGAAGATACTGAAGCTCAGAGGAGAATGGTAAAAATATATCACACAGTACTGCAGCACATGTAACAATAGTTTGCTGATGGGTTATCTCAAATGCTGTCAGCTAGGTTTTGTTCTGTATACCTAAAACACAGTTCTGTTTTACTTCATATCGCCTTGTTCCCAAAACTGTATTGACAGTTCAGAGGCTGATAGATGTAACCAGAGAGAAACAGGAAGCAAGAGACAAGTTGATGGTTGAAGAAGCAGAATTCATTGAAAGTTTTCTTTCAGTGCTCAGTCAAATACATCTGATGAGCACAAGTAAATGAGTGTTATTATGAGCAGTAGCAATGGAAAATAACTGCATCACGTGATTTAGAAAACCTTGGAATGGAGACATTCACTTATCTCTTACTTGTGGAGAAACATTTTTAGTGAAACATTTCCACACAATAAGATGAAACAACTATAAAATGTATAAAAATTAGGGCTGTCCAAGAATTAATCGTGATTAATCACATCCAAAATAAAAGTTTGTTTTGACATAATATGTGTGTGTGTTATATATATTTATTATGTATATGTGATAAACACATTCATAGAAGCCAAAACTATATATAAAAAAGTTACATCAAAGTAGTTACATCATATTCAAATGTAAAATTTGTATCATACACATATTTTTTATATATCTAAATATAAACCAACATTTTATCAAGTATATGCATGTGTGTATTTATATATTCATAATAAAATATACACAGTACACACACAAATATTATGTTAAACTTTTATTTTGAATGTGATTAATCACGATTAATTTTTTGACAGCCCTAATAAAAATAAAATGTAAAATTCAATGAAATGATTATTGATTATTCTGAATGATTATAAGATTAAAAGGATTAAAGTAATGAGTAAATTAGACATGAATGAAAATATAAAACAAAACAGAATGCAATAATAAACCAAAATATTGTGACCAATCACAGGTGAAGCAATGATTGTTGGTCATCTCCTAACAAGCCCATGCATTAATATCTGAGTCGTTTTAATGCATTGTATGCAGGAGAAATTGGCAACAATAAAGATATGCAGCTTTGAAAGGGCTACATTTTTATAGCAAGGCGATTGGGTCAGAGTTTTTCTCAAACAAGAAGAGAATTAACCAGCAGAGGTCAGAGGACAAACTACATAACAGCATCATGGTTTTGCGTGCCCAAAGCTCATCTGTGGAAAAGGACATCTAAGACAATCCCGTCTGCTCTGAGCTGACAGAAGATCTATGGTCCACAAACACTTCAAAGCATCAAGCATCTACACTGAACCTTGGAGCAGTCGAGGAAGAATGCCAGGTCCAATGCGTCTTGTTTCATTTTACTTCATTTAAACTGCATGAGAGGGTTATCATTGGAATGTGCAGGCACCAGGATGGAATGCAGCCAGTATGATCCTCAGTGTTGGGAAATGATAGTCTGGACATTTATGTAGACATGAATTGTAACATACTGTAGCATTGTTGCGTTCACCACTTCATGGCAATGTTGACCTCGTGGTATAAGTTGCTTTTTTTCTAGCTTACAAAAGAAAGTAGGCTGTAGGTGGAGAGAAGGGGGTCTTTTTTGGCTGTTCCATTTGCATTCATTCCCTGCCGCACTCCATACATTGTTCAGGAATGGTTTGAAAATTGATGAAGATTTCAGTGTGTTGCCCTGGCCTGCCCAAATATCTTTCCAGTTGAGCATATGCACGATGTGCTAGACCAACAAGTTTGATTCACTGTGCCTGTGCATCTCCCAACCTACAGTGCTTACAGCAAGGATGTCCAGACAAGTTCCTGTATGGCCACTGTCCCGCTAGATCGGGCTTCTCCTACAGTAATTAAACAATCCTAGGGTGTATTCCAGAAAGCAAGCTTAACTTACCATCTGCTAAGCCCTGAACTTTGGGTTAAGAACTCTTAACTTGCCTACTCTAGGTATGTCGGATCTCAATCTGCTCCTGGCAGAAGGTTTAGTTAACTCAAAGTATTGAGTATGTTGACAGTGAACTGAAAGACATGATCACAGAATGCCAAAATCACTTGTCGCCATTGAATCCACACCCCTTTTTTCCTCTTTTGTTTGATGTTGAGTTAAATTTTTAAAGTTATCATCTCCCACTATTAGTAATCATATTTTTTTTAAATAATATTCTTTATATATCTTTATTATTTTTTTTATTGTGAACAAGAATTACAATGTTTATTAAATGCAAATTAAGCTATAAGTGGATGGGTAATTGAAATTAAAAAATGCTTAAAAGACACATATGTTTTTAATTGTTGGTTTTGCCCCCACATTTTTGATAATGTGAAATATTTCTAAAGTTACATGAGCAATACATTTTATTGAAAGTGTCCTGTTACTAAAATGAACAAATTTATGCAGGTCCACCACACAAAGATAAGAATAAATGAAATAAATAGTACAAATAAGCCTCATTTTAGAGTTTTAATGTTTTAATGAGAAATTATAAGATTTAAGAAACATATTAAGAAACATACACAAATGATGGGATGGTGCTATGGGAACTTAAATACTCTGAAAGTTATTTCACTTTTTGGGAACGTAAGCTGCTGTTATCCACTTACATATCCTTAAACGTATCTGGGAATTTTTACATAACCTGCTTTCTGGAATACCCCCCGACCTAATCAAGGTCTTCAGACTCACCAGAAAAACAAGTTTGAAGTTAGTTTTTTTGGAGCTAAAATGGAAGCAAAATTGAACAAAAAGGATCTGCTGCTAACATCTTGGCCTTCAGGTGTTTTGTAGAGTTTGTTTGTGTTGTGTTGTGCATCCATGCTGTTTTGACAGTATGTGTAGGACCAAAGGCATATTTTATGATTACGTAATCTCTTTTCTGAATGTGAATGTGTTAAACTTCAGATTCATTCGCTGTTATGAGTAAATGACTAGGAATAACATGAAAGTAATAGTTAACACTACAAACCTGTGTGTTTATGTCAATATATTAACAGTAAATGGTTAGATCAGAAGATGGCAGTTTTCATCATCAATCAGTATGATGGGTAAATATGAATGGAAGTGAATGAGACCAAAAGTCTCCACACATTTCTGTTAAAATTTTAAATTCATTCATTTTCCTTTTGCTAATCCCTTTATTTTTCAGGGGTCGCCACAGTGGAATGAACTGCCAACTATTCCAGCCTATGTTTTACACAGTGGATGCCCTTCCAGCTGCAACCCAGTACTGGGAATTAAAATTTTACAATGTTACAATTTTTAAGTTACAAGTGTTCTCAAGTGAAAAATAAGGCGGATGCAGCATACACACAGGTTGCTACAGAGAATCCTAACATTTCAATGTGTTCTAATTTTTACTAACTTTCATGGAAGAATCCTCCCTTCTTTACCTGCACTGTGTATTTCTTCATATTTAAATTTTTTATTTCTTTATTTTTTTAACATAGGTGTCACACCTCTCAAGGATGGGCGGAGCCACGGTTGATGATGCAGTTCGGCGTCTTATGCACACAGTTCTGTCTTTCAGTGTGGGCTCAGAGCTCAACTGGGTTGGCAGAGGACAGAAGAGGAGCTTCAGAAACACCAGACTGCAGGGTGTTTTATTTCGTAAGCAAACCTTTTTTAAATCAAATGATCCTTCAGTGCATACACTTCTGTTCTGTCATTGCCTGTAGCACAGCTTTTTAGAATCCTCTTTTGAAGCACTTTTTTAAAACTCTGTTCTGCACAGGTGCCTTAAAAAGGACACCTATAGGAAAGGAGGCCACGCATCATCAGTTCGCTGATGTAGTGAAGAAATGGTTGCGGTTTGCTCCTTTTCGACAGAGAGGAAGTGGACGAAGACCGCACTGGAAACCTATTGATTTCATCTGTCCCAAATATGATAATACAGTAGAAGATCATAACCCGCTAAACTTGGAATCTGGGGAGGTTCAGGTGACAATATAATATAATTATACATAATATTGTGTCATCAAATGACACAAAGTATAATTACAAAATGATAAAAAATAAACAAGGAACGTGAACCAAGTAAATGAAGAATTGACCAGAGTGTGAAGGATTGCCATTCAAAGGATAAAGGGTTTTTGCCATATTACGTTCTTTGTGATATAATATTCCCTTTGCAGCTTTTAAGTTAAAATATGGGATCATTTGAAAATGTTCAAATTACAGAATAGATATTTAAAAAAGTAATGCACAAATGAAAATAGAAACAGTGTTATAGTTGTTTTGCACCTACAAATATATTTGAAATATATTGTACTATGTTTGTTTCAGTTTAAACAGTTAAAAAAAGTTGAAAGTTAAGAATATTATGCTTTTTTTTCTAAGAACTTTTGCTTTCTGACACACATAAACATTTCTTTATGTGTATAATTGACACATTTTGCTTAATTTGAGAAAACTAATATTTTCTACATCCAATCTACACATATATAGAAATAAATGATTGTTGGCCTCACTAGAGAAGACATTTGGCTTAATGCACATTTGATCTCAAAACAAGATTAAAACATTTATATTATATTAAAGTATATAAAGTTATTATATAAAGTTATTAATATTTAAGAATAATTTCCAACATATCTAACTTTATATTGTAAAATCATTTATGATGGACAGGCTAATTTCATAGCTAGCATTTCATGTATCTACACACACTATACGTTCTAATAATACCTAGAATATTGGACAATTAAAGGTTTGTAATATCTCGTAGCTACATAATAAAAACAAATGAAAATGTTGGTAGTGTTTGTGTTTTTTTTTTTTTTTTTTTTTGCTGTAATGAACCACTTGGAGATGAGAAGAAGAGATGTTTTATTTCATTTGTGTATTTTCCACTGTCTTTCCGGTTCTTTCATGTTCCTCTGAATGGCTGGTGAACCTAACAAAGACTTCTCCCTTCCAAAGACATTCCCAGCTGGAACACGTGACGTGAAACTCAATGCATATCAACTTTTGTTCTTCTCCTGGAGTTTGTTTTTGCCGGGAGAGGTCGCATGCTTCAACACAACCATGAGTTAGATGAGAGTTTCTTGCGAAGCACAAGGAAACAACTTTGCCTCGGTCATGCAGGAACATCTAAAACTGTTCACAGCAGCTCAGCCTTTGGAGAAACATCAACCAGCTCTTATAAATGCGTTACTGCGCTTTTGTTAACTGGTGTTTTGATTTCGTCCCGTCGAGGTGAGTCCTACGCACTGTTTATTACCGTAAGATCGCGGCGAGTGTTTTGTTTTTCGAGTGTTTTGTTTTTCGGTCACAGCTTCATCTCGGATGTACTTAAACCGTTTGTTCTGTTTGTGTTTTCCTTAGTGGAATCATGTAATCATTTATTGGGCAAATGTAATGTTCAGGTATAATGTTTTAATTGACATTCTAGATTTTATTAACACTTAATTAACTATGCTAGTAATTCCGTTTTGACGTAATATCGTTGAGGATTGTTGTTTTTTTTTGGCAAATTTTGTTTAGTGCCACCTGTTTTTATTTGTTTGTTTTGGACATGAATCGTATATATATACATGTATTGTTTCATTTTGTTGCCAGCAGGTAGTGTAATACAATTATGTTGTTTCTCTGGTAACACAAATGGTCTATTGGCAACAAAAGAAGCAATGTTACCTTATGTTATTTTCTTGAACAACAGCGTGATGTTTCTTAAGGAATCGTTAAAGAAATGCAGTCTAATCAGATTATTTTAATCTATGCAAAACGTTCTGATTTCTGAAACTATAAAACGCTTTCAAGAGTATGAAGTCTGCCTTCACATCTGTTAAAGGCAGCTGTAATACACTGAGCAATGTTCGTGTACGATAATAGAATAAAATTCACAATTTAAAAGATCCTCTTTGCACAGTCTACTTCCTTTTATATGCCCCTTTGTAAACAATAGAGAGGAATAAACTTCTTAGATAAGAGGTCAGTTTGTAGCTTCAACCTTCTGTCGTCAAAACGGGCTCAATGCTTTGTGTAAGTTCATCAACATCAGAAACATATGAGGTAGTTGTTAAATGTTTGCCAAATTTTGGCATCCCCTAAAATTAGTCAGAGAAATCGAGTGAGGTCCAAATTATCCTGGATAGTAAAACCTGAATTCAACATTTGGAGGAGCAGCCAAAAGCCTCCTGTGAAGAAAATAGCTTAATAAACACAAAAAAATGTAAAAAGCTTATGTTAGAGAATATAAAAACAAACAATAGAAGTCATTAGAAAGTCCCTGTTATGTGTTTACTTATCTGCCATTCATGCAGTATATGCATTCTCTTTTATTGCTGTCAGAGTAATTGATGGTAATCTTTCGTCATTTACTTGTTTCTAAAAACCATCCCACCAGACTTTTCATTTCTTCCCCTCCAAATAATTCAGCAGAGGCTCTGAGGCCTGTTAAGAGGATTAGTCTCAGGCAATGGGAAGTAACTTAACTGATTTTGCCCAGAACATGCGTCACTTGACAAGAATTTCAGAGTTGTGCAGTGACTGGCATTGGATTAGTTTGGCAACGGAATGTTCTGATCCATTTCAATGCTCTATACATACCAGTTGTATGTACTTTATTGAAGTTGTGGCTCACACCAAATTGCTGATGCAACCACAGAATGCTTCTCAAATGCTGAGGTGTCAGCAGCTGTGACTGAAGTGTCAGGGTAGCTTCTGTGTGTGCTGACTGTATTGAAAGTTGTTACAATGATTTCAGTGAATGAGGTGGCCAAGTCATTAAAGGGATAGTTTACCCAAAATTGAAAATGTAATCTCTGTCCTCTTGTTCCAGACATGTTTGAGTTTCTGTCTTCTGGTGAACACGAATTAAGATATATTGAGAGTAGAAAGCAACAGCCATTGACTTCAATTGTATTTTTTGTTCCTACTTTGGATGTCAGTTCTGCTGCCTTCTAACATCCTTCAGAATATCTTGCTTTGTGTTCAACAGAAGAAAGAAATTCATAAAGGTTTTAGAACTGTCCCTTTAAAAGCTTGGCGTGCGATAAATGTGATACTAGATTGTGGTCAGAGCAATAAATGCAAAGTGAGACTGATAATGTGGTAAATACTTTAACCACTAAATTGGAAAACAAGCCAAAGACATACACAGAGTGATTCTGTAGTGTGTTTATCTGTCAAATTGTATGTAATTTTTTAATGTAATTTTTTCCTTTAAGTACAGTTGTTTCTATTTTCATAATGAACTTTTCAAAACACTGGGGTGATTTATTATTATTATTATTATTATTATTAATATTATTATTATTATTATTATAAAATAACCTAATATTTTTATTTAGCAAGGACTGATTCATTTGTTGAAACGTAACAGTAATATCTATTATAATTTTACAAAATATATATCTTTTAAATAAATGTTCTTATTTGTCAGTTTCCTCAAGAAATAAAAAAGAATTTAACAGCATTGATCATACTGTTTCTTGAGCATCAGCATGATATAATGATTTACGAAGGATCATATAACTCTTAATACTGTAGTAATGACTGATGAAAATTCCCTTTAGCAGTTACAAGAATAAAGTACTATTGGAAACATTAAAATAGAGTGTTTAATTGTTTTAGATTAATTTTAATAGATTTAATTATAATATATTCTTTTTATAGTCGGTGGAGCCTTGTGAAGCATAAGAGCTCATTTAAAAATTCTAACAACCCCAAATGTTTGTGTCCACACTCAATAGTTTTGCCTGGTTTACATTTTGTGGGCCAATTGGAGGTTCAAACACAGAGCAAACCTCAAATATTTGAAACACTGAGACCTATTGGAACTAGTGCTGTTTTGAAGCAGATAATGCTGACAATTAAAAAAAAGTAGTCAGTTTCAGTCAATGTTGTCTAGCTTTGCATATCTGAAAAGGTGTTTAAAAACTCTTTTTTTTTTCACTTTGTTCTGCAGGAATAATGACGTACTAAGTAATGGAGGGATTTGTGATCAAAGAGGACCTGGAAGCGATACATTAAAGTAGAGGAAGCCACACATATTCGGTAAGGGGAGCCGGCTTCATGTGTCTGCTGCTTCTTAAGTATGATTTATTTGAACAAGATCTAATGGTTTATCTGTCTTTGCCACTGAAGTGCGACTGTAGTCAGCACATGCAGACCTCATTTTCTTTTTAAAGCATTGTTTCAGCTACAGTGCAGTTAAGCTCAGCCAGCAGCTTTTGTGTGGTAATGTCATTCACCACACAAAATGATTTAAACTTCAGTTAGAAGAGCTTACAAGAGCCTTCTGCTACTTTCTTATCTTATTGCAGATGAATAATAACGCATTTCTTTTTATTGGTACATTAACAGCGTTTCACAATTATCATAATTTCGAGATGACAACGTGTGTCTTTATATTTGGAGATATTCTTGTCCTCTGACTTGGATGATTTGTTTCTAAGGTATCAATGCCTAAACATTGATTATTAAATATAACATAATCTGCAACAGCACAACAGTTGCATGATGCAAGTCATAGTTTTACAGACAATTATGTCATAATTGTAATTAGTGATCACCCTATTTATTGCAGTGGCCATTGTAAATGTCAATTCAATTCGAGTTTACTTGTATTACGCTTTTTGAAATAATTATCCTTCCAAAGCAGCTTCACAAAAGGTGCAGATCATTACATTCCAGTCAAAATCAGAAAAGTTATGGAGTTGAGTGGGCAGAATATAAACATGCAGAATATATAATTGTTCAGTGTAGTGTATTTGTGTATTAAGTGTTGTTCTGGAAGTTCTCGAATGGTTGGCATCATCACTTCAACTTAACGCAAATTTGTGCTTTAACAACCTCATATTGGCCAAGCAGCCAGATTGAATTCTTAATAAACTTGACCCCACATATGTGACGCTGGACCACAAACCAGTCCCAAGTGTCAATTTTTGATGTTGAGATTCATGCATCACCTGAAAGCTGCATAAATAGAATTTCCGTTGATGTATATTTTGATCAAATATTTATCCAAGATATAACTATTTGCAAATCTGAGGGTTCAAAGAAATCTTAACACTGAGAAAATCATATTTTATATAATTATTTTTTAAGGGTTTTCACCTTGGATAGGACAGTAGAGAGAATTAACAGGAAAGCATGGGAAGCAGAGAGAGGGGTAGGATCGGCATAGGACCCCGAGGTGGTATCGAACTCAGGTCGCCGAGATCACCAGAGTGCATGTGTCGACGCACTAACCACTACACCACTGGCGTCGACAAAAAATCATATTTAAAGCTGTCTAAATGAAGTCCGTAGCCATGCATATTACGGATTAAAAATGTAGAAAATTACTTAGAAACGAAAAATGGCAACTATGAACTTTGACAACTATAGTTGCCGGTGGGCTTAAATGGGAGAACATGATATTTACTTGAGAAAAATAAAATCAATTTTGACATAATTGTGTTGTCAAAAAAAAAAAAACTGTACAACAAAAGACAAAAAAATCAGTTTGTTCCAGGCATTCAAAAAGACATTCCAAAGAGAACTTTCTTGAAAAGTTTGCTGCAGCTGGTATACACCATTAAAATACCATTGATTATTAATCACACGGTTAGGTGTGGTTCTGGAGCACCACCTTTATGAATGTTGAAATATCATCCAGTTTATTTCCCCTGTACGGTCCATCAAGGTCTAACAAAATATTAACACTGAAAAACTGGTTTATAGTAAAAAGGTTAATTCTAATGGAAAGCAAATTTTTCAAAGTATTTCATGTTTAACATTGTATGATTAACTGTATAAAGTGCTTTAAAAAATATGTGAAATGACTTTACATGCAGCACAGAAGTTCAATACTTTTGCAGATATCCTTTAAGCGTTGTAACAAAGTAAATGCTTTCTTATCTGTTGTTTTCTCACTGCTGCAATTTCAGCTGAATGATTCTTTTGTTATTAATCAGAAAGTATTTTTTTTTCTATCTGCGACTTTATAGACATAACACATTTAGTGGTGGACACATGTGTTCATAGTTTACATATGTTAAATAGTTTTATAAGTGACTTACTGTAACCATGATCCATTGTATGGCAATTAGTGTAAACATTCCTCCAAAAAATGTATTTAGAGAAATTCTAAGCTATTCATAGAAATGCCTTCATTTAGACCGACATACATCCTCATATCTCAGAGTTTCATACGATGAGATGTTCCTGGAATCCAGCTTTAGTTATGAAACTGGTTTGGCTTCTTCATTGTTGCTATTTTTGTATTTTGTAAACCTTTAGGCAGGTTTGTTGTGTTGGTTGGGTGTTACGGAAATCACAGAGATACATGTAAACAAATGGGCTTGTTTAAAGATCTTTGTCGCAGTCTTTGTGATCTGAATGCTTATCGTGATAACCCGCTCTAGACCCTTTCTGAAGACAGTAAGAAGGATAATAATTGCTTGATGAACAAGTCGCTTCAGTTGTTTTCCTCTGCTGATGATCATTCGGTATCCAGCCCAGGACTCCAGCAATGATATCACCTCTTGCAGTCAGGAAGCTGCCAGTCTGCCAAGAGCCTTTCCCACGGAATCACCTCACTCTTCCCACTGCACGGTTTCAATGAGAGACCTCTTTGTGTCTCACACACAAACTTAGAAATGGAGATGGAGAGACGGAGTGAAAGAGGGACAAAGGGTAAGTTCTGAGGAGTTGGAAACTTTTTAAGTAGATCAAAAGGTACATTTGGAGCCAGTTCAGGGCAGGAAACTCGATGAAACCCAATGAAAGATGTCCACCAAGAACTCAAATGCTAGAACAGCACGATATATGAGTCTGGAATTTGTCAGCACATGTATAAATTGCTGTTTGATCCCCATTTTGTCTGGTTATTGCTCTGGGACATGCTATGTGGGGTGGAGCTGGCCACATCCTGTGGAGCACTGGCCTCTGCCTGCTCTCTCTGAGCTTGTGTTTATGTGCTTCTCATGTCTGTGTGCCTGGGGATCTGATACACACACCCATCCCATGTTGTTAAGGGACCTAGATATGGTTGATATGCAGTTTTGAGAATCGATAAAGGTATGTAATCGGATCTAAATGGTCATCGTTTAGCCTCCACTTATGCAGTGGCATTCAGATGGTTTGGGTTTGTTGGTCTGTGTGCTGCAGTCTGCGGTAACGAGAGGCTATATTTTCAAGCGTGCTTTCTCACTGTTTCCCCTGCTTTTGCAGCTGTGTCTGTAAATGTCATTTTTCTGAGCCTTTCCGCAATCCTTTCAGACATAGCAGCAGGAGACTGAGATAAAAACACTTTAACTTGAATAAACTGTCAATCAGATTCCAATGGCTTTTACTGTTGTTATTTTTAAGTTTAGGCATTCATTCTGGTTTAATGTGTTTAACTCTGGATCCTCAGTGCTGTCACTTACTTGCGAGTCAGCCACTGTACAATGGAGATTAGACTTTTCAGACGAGTTTCAATACAGTGTGGATGCAGGCATACGGATGTTCCTGAGAGATTTAGACTGAATTTGTCTGAGTGAATGATTCGGTGATTTGTTTATAAAATAGTTGATGAATTAAACAGTAGATTATACAATAGCTCAGTTGAATACCGTACTCTCATGTTGAGGTTTAGTCTTTGCAATAAAAAGTATCAATTTATATATTAAGAATGTAATCTGAACTTGCTACATTCTCCATGTTGTCATTATCATGTGACCTATACCAATGTCACACAATGTCCTACCAACACGCAGAACTGCACGATTCAAGGTGTCTGCGATGTGGATGCAAGAAGTTTCTATTTTGGAAAGTACTATGACAATGATCACCTCAGCTGCTGATTATGCACTTTATTCAGTCTTAATTGTTTCTAATGTGAGCTGAACACCATTTTGTGTGACATGTATAGTCATACTGAAAGTGCCAGTAGATAGTTTACCTCATATCTTGAAAATTAAATATAGCAAACATATGGTGTATTCATGATCTCAGAACTGTGACTAAGTGCTAACCAACACAATCAGTCACACAGCATGTATTTTAAATAATGTCAAGGAGATTTCAAATGTATCTATTAGGTTATAAACCTGTCCATTACTATAGGAATGCGGTGCACAAATCTACGCTTCTCAATGCCTGTGGTATTTAAAATGTTTCTGCCGTGTCGCATCTGGACAGACAACTTGCTTGTCATTGAATCTTGCAACTTATGTCATTATTATTATTATTATTATTATATTTATTTATTTATTTATTTTATTTATTTTTTTGAGTACTACAATTTTAGACATACGGCTGTGGTCACATACTTCCACCGCTGTATAGTATAGTATAGTATAGTATAGTATAGTGTTGTTACGGTGGTGTGTAGATGACAACGGAGGTGTCGATCCGAGTGCAGATTTTAATATTAAAAGTCAGTATAGCAGTGAAAACAGGGCAAACAGATAATCAAAATCGTAGTCGTAAACAGGCATAAGGTCAAAAGGCTGGTGGCAGGCAAGGATAAACAAATAACGAGGCTAAGGTCAAAACACGGACAAACAGGAACAAAGAAAACGTGTTTTAAAGTCACTTAACAGATAACAATACTCAGCCATGACTGAGCGTGTGTGTGCTGCTTTTGTAGTGTGTGTAGTCATTCTCGGACAGTCCTCCGGTGGTGTGTGTGCGCAATCAGTCGTGATGTGTAACAGGAGTGTGAGTGTGCTGCATGACTGGAAATGTAGTTCTTTAATCTGTAGTTCCCGGAAGTGTGTGTGTGTGAACCAGCAATCTCTGACTTAGGAGATCGCTGGTGATTGTGACATGTATAGTATAGTATAGTATAGTATATACCACACACATTTGTAATATATTTACTCTTTCAGTGTTTGCAAAGTAATATTTTTAATTAAACAAATTTCTACACAAGAGAGTATCTGATTTCAGATCCAGTCAATTATTTAATGACTTGTTGCCGTTTAGTTTCTTAATCAGTCAGTTTTTGGAACAAATTAATTTGTTGTAAAAAAATGTCAATTACCATTCAATTATTATTTCAAAGTGTAAACGAGCAACGACAGTTACTGGTTGACATTTTGTTTTGGTATGTTTGAACAAATTTATTGAGTAAATGATTCAACGACTCGTTGCTTGCTTTGTTTTTTGGAATGAATCAGTACTTTTGAACAATTGGTTGAGTGAATGATTCATTGACTTTTCACTTATTTCCTTCTGAATGAATTAGTGTAAAAAAGACCTATGCACTAATCATTTTTTTTTCTGAAGCAACCTTTCAGATCACAGCTTTTTATCCCTGTCTGTGAGTTTTGTTATGCTGTGTAAAGTGTGTGCATGTTGCATTGCATGTATAACACACTGGTGTTGATTCTGAAGTGTAGTGCCTGTAGTTTGCAGTGTAGAGTGTGAAGTGTTGTTGTCCCTCAGGGCTGCTGTCCCCCTCGGGCGGGTTGAGCTCTCAGACTTTGAGCAGTGCTGGATTTTGTCCAGCTGTTTTTTTTGTGAGGTGGAAGGCCATATAGCAGCAGGGTCCTAACACGGTGCCAGACGACTTCATTATCCAACAGAAACACAGTCTCTATACCCACTCCCTTCCCCTTCTCAAATACTGTCTAACCACTGCATCAGACTTGAGGGTGATTTATTTGTGTAATGTTTTGAATGTTTTGTTGTGAGATGGGCTGTAATTGTCCTAGTTACTGTCTCTCTAGCTTATATCGTCGATTTTCAATATGTTAACAATTAAGTTGCCTCTAAAATTTTCTCTCAGCAACACGAGGATCTCTAGAGACTTGCATAATGATAATTAAAATCATTTTTGGTGATTTATAAACTCCCAACATTTTTAACTGCATATGGACATTTTTTATTGTTGCTTTTTTGTTTAGACTTAAATGTGTTTGCTGTCACTCACAAATCTCGGCATATGCATGGTTTGTGCCTATTGCATGTCTGGTTTCATTAGCTGTGAAACACACTTTGAGTGTCTGAAGAGCAACATATTTCCAGTCCAACAGGATTGGAAAGACTACGTCATCCAGAAACAAACTGTAACTTCCTCTGTTAGTTACATTACAGGAACTTGGGGAAGAAAAATCCATTGCTCAATTTCTTAATGCTTGTACGTACATTCTGATTGCAAAGCAACATTGGTGATATATAACACGAGAGTAAAGGATGTTACTCAAATGTGAATCTATTATTGTTAACCAACCATCTGGCATTTACGTCAAAATCTTAAAGTAGAAAAACTAATTTGAGAGACAGTGGAAAATAGGATGAAAATAGGATGTTTTAAAATTTACTTTTTAACTTTAGTGAGTAGCACGTTTGCCTCACAGCAAGAAGGTCGCTGGTTCGAGCCTCGGCTGGGTCAGTTGGCATTTCTGTGTGGAGTTTGCATGTTCTCCCTGTCCAAAGACATGTGGTACAGGTGAATTGGGTAGGCTAAATTGTCCATAGTGTGTGAGTGCGAATGAGTGTGTATGGATGTTTCCCAGAGATGGGTTGCAGCTGGAAGGGCATCCGCTGCATAAAACAAATGCTGGATAAGTTGGTGGTTCATTCCGCTGTGGCGACCCCAGATTAATAAAGGGACTAAGCTGAAAAGAAAATGAATGAAAATTTACTTTTATTATAATACTACTATCAAGGACTTTCAGGACAACACATACACTTAATACACTACTACACTTCATTAAACATGTACATAAAGATGTCACCTATGCAATATAATTGCAGGTTAACCAGGGCTGGGCAATTAATCAGAAAATAATCAAAAACGACATTCAGAACCTATAATAGACCTAATTTTTGCGAGTAAAGTTTTTCAATTACTTTCACTACTGTGTGTGGAGTCGCGTGATCGTGCTCTGTTAAGACTGATTTATACTTCTGCATTGAACACATGGGTGTGGTCCGCGAGCAGCCTTCACGTGATTGCATACCTGCGCACCTCTCAAAAGATGTAACTACACGTTGCACATTTGCACAACATTGATGATGATTGTAAGCTGCGCCAGAAAAGCCTTGAGACAGGAATATTTTCCATTACAATAATGTCATTATTTACATTACAATATTTGTTTATAGAAGATGCAAGAAAGGCATAGTTTAAAATATTATTAACTGCATAAACAAGAGCTATTTTATTTAGAAGAGATACTGCTTATTTACTACTTTAATTATGAAAAACATAATAATTAATTTTGTTTCCAAAAGTGCAAGTTATTTATTTTCACTTTTTCTTTTATAAGAAAGAGTCACTGTTGGTTTTAGGCAATGTGTGTTTTAATGTGCGTTGTGCGCTGTAGTAAATAGTCTTAGATAGCAGATAGTGTGTGTTTCTTTTAATTATTTCAAAATCAAGCAATGCACTCTACATTAGAAATATCTCACTAATGATATGTGAGCATATGTACAAAACCTGTCAGTGAACTATGAGGGCAAAAAAGTAAATGACTAAATAAAATGATCATCCATTAATCGTAATCGAGTTAAAATATTCAATTAATCGAAATTTTGATTTTAAGCCAAATCGCTCAGCCCTAAAGTTAGCTATGTCTCTTTATAATAACTTATATTTGATTGTAACTTTAACCTAATCTGATTGTAGAGCAGTAATGTGCACCTTTTATAAAGCTGCTTTGAAGCAATAATTATTGTAAAAAGTGCTATACAAATAAACTTGAATTGAATAATTCAGTTAAAAAATTGGCGTAAATGATGTAATAATTTCACTATATATAATTTGATTAATTTGATCAATACACTAATTTGTATATTTTTAGATACACACTATTTATATTATTTCTTTAAATCAGGAAGGATAACTAACAGTGACAAAAAAGACATTTACAAGTTAACCAACAAAGTAATTAAGTAGATTTTTTTTACATAAAATAAATACAATAAACAAAGTCTTAAATGTATAATGATCTCAATAAATATAAATAATAAAATAAATAGTACAGCCCAAACTTTTAAAGGGCAATGTTAGCATAAATGCATGTGCTCATAACATAATAACAGGAAAAACACAAATAATGATCAGAATGTACAGAATGTACAACTGCTGTTTTCATACGTAGACTCTTTGAGGAATTTTTTTCACCTTTGGAATAACAAACAAGCAAGTCTAATCATTTAATCATTTATGTATTTATTTTGTCATAGTGAATCTGCAGAAATGTTTATACTGTCAATTATCTCTTTTGGCAAGATTTGTTGACCTAAAAACAATTTGTTGTCCTGCACATATTATCATCCACCCGAAGTTTTTGTTTAATGTTTACATCAACCTTGAGAAAAGCACCAACAAAACACAGTCTGGGCTTGCATTCCTGTTATATTTGTTTTCTTTATGTCTCAGCCCCTTTAATTGCTCGTGAGCTCCATTTCCTGTCAAGGCCTGCCAGGTCTTAAAAATCCTCTCTCCTGCCACGCACCTGTTATATGTGTGTGTCTGTGTGCAGGACAGAGGCGCTCTGTGCCTCGCGGTTCAGATGTGCCTTTGTGTGAGTCAGAAGAGGCCAGCTGAGTCTTCTACACATACACACACATATAGTTTATACACAAAATCGAGTCTTGAACCTTTTGTGCACTATAACAAATGACCCGTTTGGATGGAAACAGGATAAGAGTTTGCGTCCAGTCTGGTGTTTTTTGCAGTTGTTGACATTTTAGATGGCACACTAACAAAGCCTGTTCCTTTTCCACTGTAATTTTCCGTGTATCCCAGTGCCGTGACATCCCTATTGAGATGATAGAGGGGTGAGGGAGATAAATGACCAATTGAACTGGACTCTTTCTCTCTCTCTTTCTCTCCCAGCGTGTCTGGCACTCCACTGTGGCCAGTTAATAACTTTGCTTGTGTTTATTCTGCCCTTACTGGCAGACCGAGGGGTTTCCTGTTTACTTGCCGTGTTGTAAATGTGTATGTGTGTCTTTTTGAGTCTTTCAGAACCAGATACAGGCTCAGAAACAGGATGATGCAAGGTAAATAACAACTTGCTTTCTGTGGTTGGCATGCAGAGCTGGGCTCAACAGTAGTTTGCTTGGTGTCTTTGGGCCATTGTGTGAGAGTTCGAGACAGATGATGCAATTGTCACTTGTTTCATTTCCTATTTCCAGCAAACAAATGTATACTGTCGGTCAAAAGTTCATTTTTCTTAGTCGAAAATCGATTTGTTGACATTTTTAAAAAAGCCTATTTTGCTTTTTGATAGTTTGATGCTATAAAACGCTATAAAATGTAAAATTGTGAAATTAATTATCTTCTTCTTCTTCTTCTTCTTCTTTTTTTTAATTTAATTTTTACAATTATTATCATTATAGTCCACATGGGATTGGGCAGATCATTCCACCAGTCAGGAACAGCGAATGATAAGGTTCTGGAGAAGGATTCAGCACCTCTCTGTGATGCAAGATGACACTAATATAACAATGACAGGATTATATTTGTAATTATATTAGAATTATAATTTCATATTTTAATATTGTTATTATATTATTTTATTATTACAGTATTTGTCATCATCATCATCATCATCATCATCATAATAATAATAGCAATAATAATAATAATAATAATAATTATTATTATTATTATAAAATGCTATAAAATGTAAAATTGTAAAATATATTATTTATTACAAGTATTATTTTTTACTACTATTATTATTATTATTATTATTATTATTATTATTATTATTATTATTA
>CAIGQQ010037872.1:7356129-7367013 GCA_903798035.1 Danio albolineatus | reverse complement strand
GCTGCAATTTGTCACAACACAAACAACTGAAGAAACGCGCTGCAATTTGTCACAACACAAACAACTGAAGAAACACGCTGCATTTGATCACAACACAAACAAATGAAGAAACACAGTGCATTTGGTCCTAAAACATAAAGACTTAAAACATCTGTTTAGCTGTGCCTGTACTGAATAAGCACTGTGCTACATCCGTCAGATCACAGTATTAATTCTATCTTTTCTTTTTATTCTCTTATAACCTGTTTTAGCACATTTTAATCTGTTTGTTTTAAACATCAAATTTTTTTTGTTTCTTTTATTCTTATGTGAAGCACTTTGAATTACCATTGTGTATGAGATGTGCTATATATAAATAAACTTGCCTTGCCTTTAGGCATGGGACGATAACCATTTTCAAGGTATACCGCGGTATGTAAAAGTCAAGGTTTTTATACCGCCAAAATTTTCTGCTATACCGTTCCTAAGGTATGTGTAAGATTTTTAGTTTTTTTTTAGGTGTAAATTGTAAAGACATCTGTGTTTTTAAAACAACAAAGACTGCAGAAGTCAATGATTCATTGTAATTATTTAGCCTGACATGTTTACAGCCGCAAAATATTTTAAACGTTTCTCAAAATAAAATATATTGTGTTCATGGGGGGGGGAAAAGGTTTTGTTTTTTAGCCAGACATTTAAAAAGAATATATTTTAGAGCAGTAAACACAATACCGTCATACCGTGAAACCGTGATACTTTTATCCAAGGTTATCATACCGTCAGAATCTTATACCGGCCCATGCCTACTTGCCTTACTTTAATGGAAAAGTGATACTTTTTTGTTAGAATATGTTTATTAATAACAGTTCCAAATAAGATCAATATAATATTTCAAATACAAAAAAAAGCAAAAAGTTAGTCTTGTTTTAATTTAGTACATGCTTTGTATTAATTTCCTTATGCGAAAGCAAATAAACAAAATCTGTTGAAAACCCCGCTACATTTTCATTACACTCCACCTATACATTTTTTCCCCAAACTTTTGAGCCTTACTGTAAATGCACGCCATATGTTGGCATAGTTTCAGTGGTTAATCACCACATTCAAACTGTTTTGTTTTCAGTCTTACCTGAGCTGAGCCGTGCATTCACATGCATTCAAAAGCTTTATGTTCCCCTTGTGTTCTCCTCCTCCGCCACTCTTTCTCACGGCTTGACCTTTGACCTGGTTTTGTCTCCACCAGTCTCCCAGCTGATCCCCTCCTCCCTGTATTATGCCTGCAGCTGTTGTGAAAACTTCTTTAAAAGTGGGTTAACAAAAGGTTGAAAACCACACTGTCATCTATTTGCTCCACCAGTTCACCTATAATCTTTCTGCAAATGCCCAGTGTTATTATTTCAGATAATGCAGCTAAGGTTATTATGAGCAATCAACGACAAGTGACTGTGTAGATATAAGCAAGTATTGTATGTGTAAAAGAGCTTAGATCAGGTTACACTATTCATCAGGCAGCAAATAAATTGAGGGAGAAGTTTTATTTATAGTGTGTTTGTATGTCTGTTCTATGAGGTTTGTATGCTCATTTATTTGTTCGGTCCATGTGGAATGGGTTGAGGTTTCTTCTTTCTGGCCTTCAAGTTAAAGTGTGTGTTCATGATCCACAGAGACCCAGGCTGACACAGAAGAGCTGTATACACCCAAACATGTCCGCAGAGATGATGATGCAGTCCTGCCTTATGGACCGAAGCAGCAGCTTTTTTAAGGTGAGAGTTAAACACATCTGAGGCCTTGTTTCTCTGCTTGCATGCTGTGCATCGTGTGATTATTATTATCATGTCAGCTTCTCTAACTGAGCCTACAACATCATTTAGTCAATTTGATCCAGTTTACCACACTCATGGTATGTTGCATAAACTGCTTAGATCAGTCTTGGTCATGCATTTTTAAATCGATTATATGAAAATATTGTAATATTTATAAGGTTTATAATTTTGTTTTTAAAAGTAAAACTGCTAGTTATTCTGACTCAGTCTTGATGATGGAGCAGTTTCTGAACTATTAAAGTCAACTAGTGGTGACTTTACCGAAATAAGGTTTCTTTTTTCAAACAACATTTGCAACTGCTTAAACTTCTTTTGTCATTTATGAGGGTTTTTCTTATCCCTGCAATATTTAACTTTTTTATTTGAGTTTAAATTTATCTTAGCCGTCAAGAAGAGACTCCAGAATTTTAGTGTCTCGATTGAAATCTATAAGAACTCTTGTCAAATTATACCATTTTATAAAAGCTCTGCCAGTGTTTATCCTTGTTTTACTCTGATGTCTGTCTCTGCATATTTTGGAAAGTTTTTGAATTTTGGCTTGCACTTCTGTAAGTAAATTTGAATTTATTTCTCCATGTAATGCGTCAGCCATGGTGGTCCCACAACGGCTAAACACATTCTGGCCTAGGAAATGAAATGTTTGGCTTTTATAAGGAACATGTCAATCTTAAAGGGTTAGTTCACACAAAAGATTCAAATTATTAAGGTATGATTTACCTAGATATTTCCATGTTTTGTTTTGTTTTTTTTTGGTTGCTTTTTTTGTTGTTGAATTCAATCAGAGTTATTTAAAGAATTATCTTGGGCTGTCGGCACACTTCCTATAAGGCCATATTGTGGTGATCACACCAAGATACATTTTAAAATAACCTTAACTTGTGCATCTTCTGGCAAATGTCGACTATAATCATCTTCTCCTTTTTTAAGGTGTAATTTTTGTATACATTAGCACCAACAGCTGGAGGGGAATATGTTTTTCAATCTCATGATTTGAACCATTGTGAAGAGAGACAAAACACAGTGCTGTCCAGTTAATGGCAAAAAAATGCACCTTAAAAGAAGATGTAGAAGAAGTCGATGTATGGCACTAGCATGAAGTTACACAATACATATATTTTTAAGTTTTAATTATTGTTTCATATATAATATGGATGGATTAACTTTATTGGTTTTCCTTTGGACTGCTGATAAAAATCAGCCAATCGTTGACATTATAGAGCTTGCAAGTAGTGAGTAGCACATTCGCCTCACAGTAAGAAGGTCGCTGGTTCGAGTCTCGGCTTGGTCAGTTGGAATTTCTGTGTGGAGTTTGCATGTTCTCCCCGTGGTTGCGTGGGTTTCCTCCGGGTGCTCCGGTTTCCCCCACAAGTCCCAAGACATGTGGTACAGGTGAAGTGGGTAGGTTAAATTGTCCGTAGTGTATGTGTGTGAATGTGTGTGTATAGATGTTTCCCACAGATGGGTTGCAGCTGGAAGGGCATCCGCTGTGAAAAACATATGCTGGATAAGTTGGTGGTTTATTCCGCTGTGGCTCAACCCCAGATTAATAAATGGACTTACGAAAAGAAAATGATTGAATGAATGATTGGATCTGACTGAAAGAAGAAAGTCATATAGTATACACCCAGGATTTCTTTAGGGTGAGTAAAGAAATCCCATTAAAATGGAATTATTTTACAGTTTGGGATGAAATGACCCTTTAAGGTTAGCTATTATGCCGCAAATCAATTTTTAAAAATTGCATTCATGCAGTGTTTCTATCAAAATTTGGTTTCTCATTTCCACTAGTATGGAAATTTGTCTGTCTGTGTGTCTGTCTGGCTTTGCACTTAAACTTCACATCAGATTTTCTAATCAAATGCTTAATGAACAGTCTTCTCCCTATACTATAAGTCGATGCTAAAATCAGCCATTTGTTAACACAATTACTATTTTTCTACATGGGGAATAGCACTACATAGGGAGTAAATTATTCAGACAGTGTAAATATGCAAACAGACACAACATGCACATAGTCATTCATGTCCTGAGGCACGATAGCAAAGTGTGGATCACATGTGCGAGTCGCCCAGACCACAAAACCTAAGACACATTTGAATTCTACGGAGAGCACTACCATATTGTGGTTTGGGGAGATTTGGAGGAACGAGTTAGACTCAGCATTACTGTTAGACTGTTGCTGTCTTAAGCTGTCAGATGTGGCTTTACTGAACTCATTGACGCTGGTCAAACTGTGATATAAAGAATCGCTTTTGGCATTTTCAAAAACAAGGAAGGAGCAGCTCAGTGTCCCACCATTTCTTCTGTTTCAGTGATATTACGTCATCACACTGAATAATGCAGCATGTTTCAAAGTACTTTAGAGGAGTTGAATTATTTGATAATGACTGAGGCTCGTTGTTTGCACTCCTGTGTGAGATAATCTCATGAATAGCATACTCAGATTATTCAGTGACCAATAAAATCGATAAACCAATAAACTAGGTTAATATAACTTTCTGACTTATAAGAACTGAACAGATGTGACCTTCAAAAGAAAGTCTTAATGGAACACTTCCACTAGAGTTAAACGTGAGTTTTAACATTTTTTAATACATCGAGCTGTTCACTCTCTCAAAATGACCAGAAGAGTTTCAATAATATTTTTTATTTAAATCTTGAGTCATCCGTAGTTACATTGTGTACAAACACAGATGAAAAGTAAACAGTTGGGAACTATATTCTCATTTTAGTCTCTGAAAATTGTCACCAGCACTTTGCCATACACCTGCACATACACTCTCAGAAATAAAGGTACAAGAGCTGTCACTGGGGCAGTACCTTTTCAAAAGATACATATATGTACCTGAAGGGTCCATAATGGTACCTCAAAGGTATTTTCTAGGTACATTTGGGCGCTAATATGCACATTTGAGGTACCACTGTGGACTTTTTGGGTACAAATATGTATCCTTTGTAAGGTACTGCCTCAGTGACAGCTTCTGTTCCTTTATTTCTGAGTGTACAGTTAGATGAGAATTAGAGTATACAAGATGTAACTACAGAAGTGTCAATTCCATTATGGAAACTTAGTCATTTTTGAGCAAAAGATTTTCAAAAAAGTGGAGAGTTCCTTTAACACACTAGTAATTTGTGCTTAATAAAGTTACAATACAGTCAATCACTGTCATGTCATTCCAAACTGAATGAGCTAATCTAAAATCTACTTGCATAATTAGATCCTTTAACAAATGTTTTTATCCACACCATCAAAGTTAATGACTTTTCACTTAACTAATAACTTTTCATTTTATAGACACTCATATAGGTTTGGAACTACATGAATATAATGTGACAATGCAAATATCTTCAGAAATTTTAGGGCCCATACCAAGTGTTTATTACCATATAGAGTTATAAACAACTTCCTCCTTCAGAGCTAGTTTGAAACACACATGACCACATAGACTACAAACTGACGTCATGACTGAACACTAGCCTTACACAATGTCTCGGCCAGCAATAAATAACATGGTGAAAGTCACCGTCTCTGGTGTGTTTGCTCTCAGCTCGTGTCCTACTTTAGAGGCAGACAGAGCCCAGGTTAGTCTGGGCCTTTGGAGACTCGAGGAATGCTGCTCGGTCCATTTCTGCTGCCAGCGCTAAAGCTGCTGAGCTTAAGAGCTTCTTAAAGGATGATAGATCCAGTTATCTCTACAAGCTGTACTTCCAAAAAACATAAAGAGGTTTTGTGCGATGGTTTCTGTAATTATTTTGGGGTGACCTTGTTGTTCCCTCCGGCTTGTTCTGATTATTTAACGCAGGAGAAAGTTGTAGTTGCAAGTACAAGGATTGTTACATGTAAACAATTAGATGCAGCCATAGGCAAATAAATCAGGCTTTCGCTTTGACGCTAATCGGCCGTGATGAATGCATGATAAGATTACGGACGCCAGTGAACAAAAATTTATATTCCTCCTTGTTTCCTTAACAGAAAACACTTCCCTAACATCTCTTCCCTGTCATCAGTTTAGATGATCCATCAGTGGAATGTGGTGAGCGGACTGAATTTTACCTTTGTCATCTAATAAAGAAACAACAAATATAAAGAGGAATTCTGTTTATATTTTCTGCCCCTTTTGTTTTTTATAAACATAATTACCTTTTTCTTTGTTTTTTCTTTTTTGAGGAGAAGAGAATGTGAATTTTAAAGATTATACTGGCTGGTCTTTTCCACTTTATGAAATATTGGATGAAATATGTGTAATATGATTACCTATACAGAGAACTTTAAATGATATGGATGCATTATATTCAAATGCTACAGTCAATACTTGATAAATGGCTGATATTATAATACTATACTATTTTGCTTAACAAAAGAAAGAAAGAAATCGCAAAATTAGTGCAACTGTTTTAATTGCTACCAAGCTAATTTAGGTATTGTAGCATTGTAATGTACTGTATGAAACATTAATTATAAGATTTGCTTCTATTTAAATGTTACGGTGCTATTCTGTTATTAATGCTTTGCAAGCAAATCATCAGCATCATAATATTTATAATATGTACAACCAAATATTAAAATTTGTTTAAAATAAAAATAAAAATCTTGTACTATAGATACTAATTATTTAAGACTTGTAAACAACTGGTATTCTTCCAAATAAAACGGAAATAAAACATAAATGGATTTAATAGAGTTTTATTTACAATCAAGTATCCTTATTAATTGATTAATTAATTATATTTGTAATATTTATATTTAAATAATTTTAAATGTTTAATATAAATTGTATTTTTATATATTATATTATATTATATTATATTATATTATATTATATTATATTATATTATATTATATTATATTATATTATATTATATTATATTATATTTAGGCAAAGCATGATCAAAATGATCAAAAAGTTTAATAAAAAAGTATATGTACACAATGTATCACAACAGAAATTCCCGAGAGAGATATGTATCAGCTTGGATAGGAGGGGTCCGTTAAGTTAAACCACTGCTGTATGATCATTCATTAATTCATTCATTTTCTTTTCGGCTAAGTCCCTTTATTAATCTGGGGTTGCCACAGAGGTATGAACCGCCAACTCATCCAGCATTTGTTTTACCAGCATTTACATGCCCTTCCAGCTGCAACCCATCTCTGGGAAACATCCATTCACACTCATATACTACGGACCATTTAGCCTACCCAATTCACCTATACCACATGTCTTTGGACTTGTGGGGGAAACCGGAGCACCCGGAGGAAACCAACGCAACCACGGGGAGAACATGCAAACTCCACACAGAAATGCCAACTGACCCAGCCGAGGCTCGAACCAGTGACCTTCTTGCTGTGAGGCGAACGTGCTACTCACTACGCCACCGTGGCGCCCTGCTGTATGATATTCACATCAATTACATGAAAAAGACCAGCCATGATGTTCCATATTTCATTTCTATATATATATATTTTTCACATAATAAAGATGATGCTCTGGAACAACTTGAGAGAGAGTAAATGATCAAAGTGTGTTCATAATGAATGAACAGTCCTTTTAATTGATTAATTCTGCTGCTGTCACTTTGAGTGTTTATATTTCACACACTCCTCTCAGTGTTGAGCCAGTGTTTTGGCTCAAACAAGCAGGCTAGTAAAATGTCAGCACATAGTTTCCAAAAGTCTTGGCTGCTTTGTGTGCTGTGAATGACTTTACCTCACGGCTGGTTAAAGAGAGGCACAGATGACTGCAGTTTTTGGAAGAAATCTTGATCTCGCCAGTCTCCAAAACACCAGCCAGCTCCTCACAGGCATCACAGTTTCCTAACAAATGTCCAGCGGGTGAAAATACACCTTTCATTCTGCTTCATCACCTCTGTAATGGCTCATCACTGAAGCTGAAGTCATTCTCAGCCTCTAGTTTATTTCATTAACAAAAGGTCAATACTTTTTACATGTGAGCTCTGTCTCGCAGCAGAATTGTGTCAGTTTGCTATATTAAGGCCCAATCCCAATTCTACCCCTTAGCCCTTCCCCTTACCCCTACCCCTCGTTTTGCGTGTTTACGTCAAGGGGTAGTGGTGTCCCAATTCTCTTTAGCTTGAAGGCGTAGGGCTAAGGGCAAGGGGTATACACCCCTTAAAATGAAGATTTTTCAGGACCGCACTTAAAACGGAGGGGTAAGAAAATTTCCTAGAATACACCTGCCACAACTGAACCCGGAAGTTAGGAGATCCACAAATTAATATTTTTTTGTCATTATTACGAATTTTTACGACAAACAAACATATGTTTTAATATATTCATAACCGCGTTCATGTTTTATCGTCATGCTTTAAAAAAAAAATGCAAAAAAAAAAAACAAGTTTCGCGATCTATAATCCAAAATCATAACCCATGTACAGCAGTCCCACAACATTCTGACGCACGATGACACTCAAATACCCTGTCAGAAAAGTCTAGTGGCTGGGAATGAGCTTTTTACAGTGTCTGCTATAATGTTAATGTTGTTTTTGTGTGTTTACATAGATGAGTATGGCCACGGAGTAAATGCACAGTACAGTTCCGATCTTATTGCCACATTAGATCGTTATGATAACATAATATATGCCTTCAGTGATTTCCTGAAGATAAACACCAAAAAATAACACAACTGGAATAACTACAGCAGTCGTGATCGTCTGATCTCATATAAAGCAAGAGATCGCGATGACATATGATGACGTGTGCAGGTGTTGAAGTGCTGTCCCAATTCTTAGGGGTAATTTTTGAAGTCCTTTCCCTTAACCCTCGGTTGTAAGGGCCAAGGGGAAGAGGAAGGGGTAGGGGTACAAAAATAGAATTGGGATTTGACCCTAAGTGTAAATGATTGGAAGTTCTGTTGTTGTTTTCTTTGTCTAGAAGACATAAGCTTAGATGAATCTTCTTCATAACTTCTTATCCTTCTTGTACTTTAAATGCCTGTACTAATTTAAAAGCTCAATAAATGAACAGGTAAATGCATAATACATAGTTTCAAATAGAATTTATATTTTATTATGTATTCTATTTAAAAGTTTGTGAGTGATATAAAAGTGTTTACATATTTATGAAAAATAAAATAAAGTCTTATTCTAACAAAAGATGCTTTTATGTCATTAAAATACAATAAAATTTGTATCATTATAATACATGACATAAAACATTAAATGATAGTTAAGTTCAGCATTACACTATAGCCATCGAATCATTCTAATATAATGATTCAAATCTCAAGAAATGAGATGATTTCATCATTCTTCATTAATAGTAAGTCTGCAAGCATTTATTTCAGTCAATCAAAAATACAATAAGCACAACGTTCTCTTACAGAATCTGAATTAAACACAATCCCACAACATTCAGTGTAATTTTGTGGCTATCAGCAGAAATGAAAGCTTCATTTCTTCATATCATTTTCCATCAACTCTGTTCATTCTCATATTTGAATTGCACAAGCTTATTTCACAATATTAGATCGAAAGATCAGAAAAGTCCAGACATTTCCATACTCCATAGTTATAGCTGCCCATAGACATCAGGATAGTGGACCAAAGTAAACAGAGACTGATTAAAACTGCGGTAAGACTGGGAATGTGTTTATAATTCTACTAAAATTATTAATATTAACACCAGAATTTAATGCATTCATAATTAATAATAATAACAATAATAATTATAATTAATAAGCATGTTCATAGCTAATGCGTGCCTGAGTGACTTTGAATTAAAATCTTGAAAGTGGTTTGTGGTAATTCTTGTCTGGCTCTTATGGAGTACAATGAGTCGTATCAAGCAGTGAGCCTGTTTATGCCAAATTGGTTTGATAAATCTTGACCCGTTTCAAGTGTGTTGCTCATTCAGCAATAATATACAGCAACTAAGCGCTTCAATGTGACCAAAGCCTTTTTGACATTTTTTCAGATTGCTTTTCTTGGCTGTGAGCTGGATTTTGAAAGAGCCAAAAGTTTGTGTGTAATTGTGGTTTGCTGACTAAGTCTGTAGATGAAGCTGGAGAAATACCTTCTGACTTTAAGCGGAAAATGCTGGCTCAGATAAAACAGAAACACAACAGAACGTGTGGACGGGCATTAACTGTCTGGCCCATGGTTGAGGTTTTACTGTAATTGTGACTGTTGTCATTCATTTGAGAAATTCAAGCAGTGAATGCAAATATTAAACTGAATAAAATAACAGTCTGCCCCCTGCTGGCCACCACGAGAAACTGAAAACGCAAAAAATACAATGATAAAACTGTTTTCTCAAATGTATTTAAAGTTTTGACTTAAAATCACTGTGCTTCATGTCTGATCTAAGCATTGGATGAATAGCATCCTGCTTTATGCTGCACTGAATACATATTTATTTTGATAATGTGCATTTTATTTAATAGTGACTGCGGTTTAGTGTTTCATCGAGCAACAATCAAAGGAAACAGAGGGGCAGTGCTTTGATGTCTCTGTTTCTGAATTGTTCTCACTGTTAGTTTCTGAAAGGAAACTGACGAAGTTGCTGGTTCACTGGGAATCATTTCATGATGACTAATTCCAGACACAACCACTTCCCATTCATACAAAACATCCATGAGCCACCAGCACACATTGTGAAGGCTTTCAGATTTCCTGTTCTCTTTACACTTGTTTTTTTTGTGTGCGTGTGTGCGTGTGTATGACTACAGCTGATTGACACATTCTCAACGGAGATCTCAGAGTTGAAGCAGGAGATGGTTCAGCCAGCCAGAGAGCCAGAGACTGAGATCTTACAGGGGTAAGCTCATCCTTCGTCACTGTCATTTTCCTTTTTACTGATATTAAGGGGAATTTTAGGTTAAGTTATTAGATGTTTTCTTTGTATTTGTGTTCAGATGAACAGCAGAATCCTAAGAATCTGTCTGAAAATCTCATTTAAACCTGTATGTAAACCATTATACACAGAATAAAATTTCAATATTATAGAATTTAACTAATTAGTACAACAAAGTTGTATCTCTCAATGATAAGATTTTAAAAGTTCACAGAGCCATAGTTATATCCAGAATTTATCTTTCATGTTAATATTAATATTATTATAGGAATA
>CAIGQQ010037872.1:7334292-7355729 GCA_903798035.1 Danio albolineatus | reverse complement strand
ATATATATATATATACATTGGTATTAATGTTATTAAAATTAAAACATTTAGCAGCTGTCTTTTTGTTTTAATGAATATGTTACAGTGACACTGTTTAGATCAAATAAATCCTGGTTGGTCAGCTTTCGAGAGATTTAAAATCTTGCAGGCCCTATGCTTTTGTATCATAGAAAGTATCATCTGAAAGAACAGAAAATTTGGTAACAAATAAGCGGTTATAATTTGTTGCGCTGTGGGCCTAATTCATGAAACCTCAGCAAAGCAAATGTTTGAATTTGTATTGACTGAATGGTTTTATGGACAATCATGTTGTTCTAATACTTCATGAATGGGGCCTAGTAAATCAAAAAAGTAGCTGGATTGTTAAGCTCCATTTGAGTCGCATGTTTGTTTTAATTTTTATTTCAGCTTTTTGTCTCTCCGTTATCACGCTTTACTTGAGTCTCTCTTTCATCTGTGTCACTGTAATACTAAGGGGTCAGATACTCTGTGGCTTATGTGTAAATGTAGACATTTGCCCTGTTTACCTTTACTTTTAAGAGAGACCGTTAGGTCATTCCACTTTTTCCAATTGCACATCCAGTGTAACCTTCTGTGTGTGTGTGTCTTTGTTACAGCTTTTTCCCTGGAGGGCTCAGGAATCAGCTTTGCAGACCTCTTTCGTCTGGTGGCGTTCTGCTGTATCAGCAGGTAAGTTGATCTCACTCTTAAAACGACAAAAACTCCTGCAAAAACACAGTTTGTTTAGTTTCTAGGAAATTTACTGGTCTGTTTTATATCTGAAAGAGATAAAGAGTGGCTGTTATGTTTTGTTGGTGTACACAATATTCATTTACATGGTCTTTGTCTTGAAGTCTAAACAGGTTTAGACTGAAACTAGTAAAACATTTATCCCAGACTACACAAACACAGCACATCTGCTCAACCATTGGCATCAGTTTGGGACCGGGCCATATGTTTAGCCAGGCAATAGAAACAAAGGCGTTATTATTTTTGCAATGCACAGAACTTATACCCTGCACTTTCTAGGTAGCCTCCTGAAGTTCTGAGAATAACCCACAATGTATGTGGTAAAGTAAAACCAGATGATGTTGATTCAGTTGCATTCCAGTGCTGAAGACCAACACGGATAATAACCGGAAGGAATGTACGAACTGACCTCTTTTTGCTCAAAAACAAAATGTAGTCAAAACTTTTTTTGTGCTTTGTTTACATAGTAATGCATCCAGATTTACTCATTGTTTACTCTCCTTCAACAGATTACAAACCTTTATGAGTTTGGTTCTACTGTTGAACACCAAAAAAAGATATTTTGAAGAAAGCTGAAAACCTGTAGCCATTGATGTCCATAGTGGAAAAAACAAATATTGTGAAAGTCAGTGTTTACAGGTGTTCAGCTTTCTTCAAAATATATTGTTTTGTATATTTAAAACAAACTTTTTGAGGTTTTAAACGAGTAAAGTAAAAGCAAACATGTAAAACCAAGTCTGTGCCAATGTCATGCAGAAACGTCAGTGGATAAACACAGCCCTCTCTCTGCCAAACTCACCCACAGGCTCTGTTTAACAGCCATTTCACTCTCTCTCTCTCTCTCTCTGACTCATTCTTTCTCTCACTCTCAACCAAGAGTGCAGACAGCTACTCTCAGCCTGGATGTTATTTAGCTTTTAACATTTGTAATCAGTCTGACATTCTTTTGAGACCTGTTTGTGATGTTTTTAGCTCTTATCAACATTCATTTGTCTTCTTTAGAGACGTTCTGCCCTTCACCCTGAAGCTTCCTGAAGCTATTGCGTCTGCAAAGACCCCAACAGATCTAGAGGAAGTGGCTAAGTTGGGAAAAGGTGAGTTTTTTTTCTCTATGCATGAATGTTTGCTTTCCATGAGTCTGTCTAACGGAGTTAAACTGCTGGCTGTTGAGTTTCAGCGTTACTCAGACAGCATAACCAATTCTCTCATGACCTTTGAATTTTTATGTGTTTATTATATGATTGGGTATAATGCTGTGTGTATTGTAAACCTAGATCGGTCAGCATTTTAATGGTGTCAGTGTAGCAAAGTTTAGTTGTTGTTGAGCGCTCAGCAGTTTTGTTTGGTTAAAGTAAAGCATTTAGGTTAGCTTTTCATTTACACCAAGTAACCAGCAACTAGCTACATAGACACTGCTGCTAATTTTCACAGTTTATTGCCAAATTGCGTTCTGTACACACACAGTTTTCAGTCATTTACTAGAGCGACAACTGCATCCTTCAGCCTGATGGCATGATACCTTTTACAAAACCTAACAAACAACAGATCTTGCCTACTTTATTAAGTACACAAACCACATAATATTATGAGCCAAGCCCAAATATGCTAAACTATATCTTTATATCTTTAGCTCTGTAAAGGACCTTTCCAAACATATAAAAACACAATGGTTTTGTTACTGTTGGTTTCATTAAAAACCAATGAGTGTCATAAATGAGTCATAATTAGTGTGAGTATGTTTACATAGAAACCAATAATCCGATCTGAATACGATTAAGATAATACTCTGATTAAGAGTCTACCATGTAAACAGCGATTTTTGATTAATTTAATTCGAACAAGGTCATAATTGAACTTAACAAAAATCAAATTAAGACATGGAGTATGCCAGTTTTAGTTGCATTATTGTAGCGCAGTACAGACATGTAAACACCGCAATCTAACTATTACTATCGTGTAGGATTTCTCCGTATTTTGCTACAGGATAGTCTTTACACACATGTCTGTTTAACACTGCACCTACAGAGTAAGTGAAGGACCACTGACACCTGCATTGTGAAATGCTGAGTTTTTTTTTATTCCTTATGATGTGCGGTATCAAATATCAAGTTCCATTAAAACAACACTCTTCCAGCAGTTCATTCTCGCATCCAATATCTTGTTTGTTACGGGGGCCATAAATGAAATGTTCCTGAATGAAAGTAAGAGTGCTAAACTGCAGTTAAAGTCGACAAACTAAAAATGAAACACCCAAAATTACATGAAACTCCGGAGGAAACGTAATTGATCTATGTGCTATAACATCTAAAACAGGATCATGAAAGGAACATTCAAAAAGCAACTCATGTAAACACCTTAATTATTTTATTGTCTTATTCAGATAAAGTCAAATAATTTGATTACTGATGTCCATGTGAAGGTAGTAAGTGAGTCTTTGCTGCTATTATATTATTTCTGTCAAAAAAAATATCAGATACTAAACATGAGTGATGGGTTTTGGGTACAATTATGTCAGACATTGCAATTTTGGCAGTGAGTTCTGCTACAGAAAAATTGTTAATTAAATTAACGATTCTGTTACTTATTGGAAGAGCTATGGGCATGAGGATCCAAATGTAATTTATTTAAGAATACAAATAGGCAAACAGCCAATTATAATATTAATAATATCAGCAAACATTAATATCTGGAGATAATCCACAATGAGTAATCTGAAAATAATTGAGAAGGCAGGCAGCAAGCAATCACAAAACACAAGGCACTTCAGGATACACAAACCAGTCAACGCTCAGCCAGAAAACGCTCAGTAATGTCCGCAATATGGAAACATGACTCTGTGAGTATCCTAAATAGTCAATGTAATGTAGAACAGGTGAACGGTGATGTGCAACAGTTGTAATGGAGTGATTGGTGCAAAGGATTATGCGCAATGCAGTGCTGAGTCTCCTCAAGTGTAGCTCTTGGGGACTCCAGCTGGTGACCCTGAGAGGTTCAATTTCATTTTATTCACATTTAAAAATCTGTCAATCCTAAAACCTTTAAAATCAAACACACTGCATATGCCTTCAGAAGTAATGCCCACATTAAAAGTCTTGGCTAAACAATATTCTGATGATGATTATTTTAATTTTATGGGCAATAAACAATATTGACAATAACAAATTAATTAACAAAAATCTGTAATAGGTCTTTCTTTTATAATAATTTTTAAAATGCAATTTATGTAGGCTATACAGTATGAAAACAACTAGTTACATTTACCTTTACATACACTAGTTATTACTATAATATTAGCATTATAATAAGTTAGTTACATGCCTTCATGGGAAATGTAACAATTTTGAAAAGTACCAAAGTGGCCAACTAAAAATATAAATATCATCCAAATCAACATAAGTGTGCACAATATGAAATATATTTTAAAGCCAGAATCCCAAAGGCTGTACGTCTACATGCTTATTTTGAAATGTGTCAACATCTAGCATATCATAAAGAACATCAGTCTTTTATATCCTGGAGCAATGACTATACAGATGTTACTGTGCCAGCAAACACACAACAACATCCGACACGTGGCATTCGAGAAACAACTCATGTGGCCAACATATGTGGATGATGAGACGTTAGCTAGGTGAAATCGACCGCAGATGTGTTTGACGCTAGTAAATGTCTCTTTTTAAATAGAGATCTGTCTGTGTTCTTTGTGTCTGATTCAGGCCGCATGCTGTAACTTTGCACTTTACTTGACGTATGTATGTGATGTACGACATTCGTCACATCTTAAAAACAAAGAATGTGGTTTAGGTTTGTGAGCAGAGATTATGAGGTTCATCCCAAAATATTATTAATAATAATAATAAATTTTTCTATATAGTGCCTTTAGAGGCAGCATCTCAAGGCATTTTGCAGACATTTAAAATATGCATCCCTAAAAGATACATACAGGGATTAATGCAAAAAAATTCAAACCACATAAAATAATAATAATAATAATAATAATAATAATAATAATAATAATAATAATAATCTAATAAAAGCTATACCTAAAAAAAATGTTTTAGTTTGAAGATTTTTTATTCATTTTCAAAAATATCCATTCACATACCCAAAACATAGAATAGAACAAAAGATCAGTCGCTTCAGTCTAAAATTACAAGTGTTTGGAGAAACATAGCAATGTTAATAATGATAATAATAATAACAACAAATAAACAAACAAAAACATAAACACAAACAAATAAAAAATAAGTAAATAAATCAATAAATAAAAATAAATAAATAAATAAAAATAAATAAACTCATAAAATAAAACCAAAACTAAAGAAAAATAAATACATAAAAATAAATAAATAAACAAATGTCAAAAATAAATAAATTATATATATTTGTAGGCTATTACTTAATATGGTCAACATAATAAGGGGTGCCATATTTTATAGAATTGTTTACTCTATCCTCTAAAAGAGTATCTAATTTTCTTAAGGTAAAGACAAGACATCATCTCTCTGGTCCAATGAATAAAGGTGGGTGGAAGGGGATCTTTCCATTTAAGCAGAATTGCTCTGCATGCTAATAAAAAAGAGAAGGCAAGAATCTTACACTTTGACACAGAAAAACATGAGTCTTCTGGGGTGATTCCAAATAATGTCACAAGTGGTTCCGGTTCTAATTTATATTGAAGCACAACAGAAATGGTATTAAATATTGATCTCAAAGTTTTTTTTAATTTAGGGCAAATCCAGAATGTATGCATTACAGTACCCTCAACAGCTTGACATCTATTACACAAAGAGCTAACACCAGGAAACATTTGAGATAATTTCCTAAAAGTTAGTTTTAAGTGATGATGTAAAAATACTCAGAGATTTAGCATTGGGAATATCAAAGAGCAAGGAGTTCGACAATTAAGGTGCCATTGAAGAGAATACCTGATCTCTCATAGATCCCAAAGAATAAAAGAAGATCATTTATGTATGTTTATGTAATTATATGGTTGAATGGCCTGATTTAGAGTAAAAAACTTCATCCTTTATTGTAACAATATATATATATATATATATATATATATATATATATATATATATATATATATATATATATATTTTTTTTTATATCATAATCCAAATCTTAACGCAGTATGTAACTTATTTAGAGTCACATGAGTGAAATAAGATAAGTCTGAAACAGGATGAAATCACACACCTGAAATCTCAGAGGGGATCAGATTTCTTTTGACAAACCAAGCATTTTGAACAGATAGGTGAGTCAGTTTGTGAGTCTTGCCAGGTAGGGTATCATTTCTGCTACAGAATGTCACCTGTAATAATGCGTTTTGGCAGTAATGAATGCTGAAACAGCCGTGCAGAAAGCTGGGAGCATTGACGGGTGTGGTACCTCCATACTAGGATCCTTTCCAAAAGAAACTCAACCAAGTCCAAATTCCAGCTGCTCATTGACTGTCCATAATGACTGGGATAGTGGGGGTGAACTGAGGACAAGAGAAGAGCTGAGAAGGAGAGCAGACAGAGCAAAACAGACAAAGACGACACAGCATAATGGTAGCATTTTAGGTATGTTTACATAGAGTGTGGAAAAAGAAGAGACAGAGAAGATGAAAGAACAGTACAGTTGTCTACACAGCTGCAGATTCCAGTTATTCCACTCCTGCACTGATATCACTTTAGCAGAACTGATCCGAGTGACGTAAAGGCTTTCCGCTCTTGTCTCAGATGTCATCATTTAGATGATTGAGAAATGATGAAGAGAAAGAAAAAAACTGTTTTATAACGATCAGATTTCATGTCACACCTGTATTTTTGTTTTTCTGCCTTTTTAAGTATTGCAATGGCATTGCAACACTTTCTATGTTACTCTCACCTCCGGGTAAATCACTTGATCAGACTTGTAAATAAATTAATTTTTTGTGGGAAGAAAATGCAAGCGAATTATAATTTTTTTCAGCTCATTTATTTAATATTTCTTCTTTTAATAGTTTGTTCCAGTCTTGTTCTAAAACTAATCAACTAAAACATTAAAATATGTATGAAAATAGTAAAAATATTTTATGGAAAAATTTAAAATATTTATCTCTGATTAAATCGAAAGATCTTATATGACCTTTTATCAGCATTGTTGTCATTTTTGTTTTTTCTAAAATGCATTAAAACATAAATATGTATTTAATATTTATTACCAGTGCTGCCTTGCATATAGCCAGTACTGCTATTTTAAACATAAATAAAGTAAATAAACTTATCACCTTTAAATATGTTACAATTTTGAATTAAATTAATCAGCACATTATTCTTACGTTTCCAATTTTTATTTATTTAAAAAATATTTTTTATCTGCAGTTCTAACATTGATTCCTAAATGCTGAAACTAGATTAAAACACAAGTGTCAATTTCCTGAAAATACAAGATAATGCCAGAGAAAAGAAACAAAGAGGAATCATTCTCGTGAATCGCATCAAAAGAAAACATTTGAAGTGGGCAGCCTTTAACATGAGCGAGTGCGTAATAAGAGAGGAGGAACAGAGAGCTGCAGTGCCTGAGCTCCTCCCACCTCCTCATCAGCATGCCTGACTGTGTGTGTGTTAGCACTACTCCACCACTCACAACTCAGACAGCGGAGTTACGGCATGAAGTGTAGACGTGTACACTTGGGCTCATACTATTTTCAAACATTCTGAAGAGAAGACTTTATGATTATTAGCGTAAGTTTAATTATCTTTTTTTTGTATCAAGTTTTTGTCGATTCTGCACTTTAAACTTTAGTTTCTGTCATGGAATTTTGTGGCTTTGTGTTTGCGCCCACTCAATTGTGTCATTCCATTATTTATGCTAGTGCTTGGATTTGTAGGATAAGCCTTTCAGAAGCCTTTTCTGAAGTAAAACACTTCATATTGTGGCTTAAAATGATCAGTAATGACTTCCTCTTTTATTTTTTTTGTTCTATAATACTCTTCTGCTGCTGTTGAATGTGTTTTTTGTTCCTCAAATTCAGAGAAGTCATCGTGTCCTAATTTGTGTTTATCTTGTGTAGGTTTTTGGGACTCCGAACTGTGCAATAAGAGCAAGTCTTCTGTGTCTGGGGAAACTGCTTGTGATAGTTCAAAACAGAGACTTAAAAGAAGTCCAGCCGTCCCGTTTACCCGGACACCTTCTGAACTTGAATGCAGCCAATCCAACGGTGCACTTTGCTTTATCAATCCCCTCTTCCTGCAGACACACCAATCTAACCCTTCACCCAAAAAGCAAGAACCATCCGAGGGCGACGAAGGTGGCTCTCAGCACCACCACAGAGCTCTGCACAGAACAGGTCAGCAGCACGGGGACAGCAACATATTCTGCCGTAAAACACCAAGCAAACCCCACATAAGTGTGAGCAGATCTGAGAGCGAGAGATCCCCGCCGCCTAGGCCTCCGCCTCCACGTTTTGGTTCCAGCAGATCAGCAGTTCTTCGTAAACAGAAGACCATGCCTGAAACCGTCTGTTGGATCAAAACGCCTCAGGAAAAGACCAGCCTGCTGGGGAGATTGGGATCATCCTTCATTTCCCTATCTCCCTCATCCTCCCCGCCAAAAAAGTTCAGCAAACCCATCCTGGTGCCCTCGTCCCGCAATAAGAACTCCTCCGGTCTGCTTGATGCAGACGGTATCCGATGCCACATGGCTCTGGATGATCAAACCATTGAGGACGCAGTGTCTTGGAGTCTAGCCAAGCTATCATCTCGTAACCCCACTGCCATGGAGAATGGCAGTCCCGCGCATGAGCACTGCTCTACAGGGCGAGAGCGTCTGAGCGACATCAGCATCTCCACCTCGTCTTCAGACTCTCTCGACTTCACCCACAGCTTCCCACTCCCCATGGAAGCCAGTCCGTCCAGAACCGAACGACCCACTGGCGACAGCAGCCAAGAAGAGGAAGAAGATGATGGCATCAATTTGGAAAGCGACCAAGAGGTGCCTTCACCTTTTAAATCAAAGAAGCAGAACGGCGCAGGGACATTTGTGTTGCCGCGTGCACTGAGAGGACAGTTGCGCAAGATGAGCGACGTACTCAATTCTCTGATGACGCCCGAGAGGAGAGCCATTCGGAAGATTGTCGAGCAGTCCAGGGATAAAGGCACTTACTTTGGCTGCCTCGTGCAGGACTATGTGAGTTTCCTGCAGGAGAACCGGGGATGCCACACATCAGGCTTGGAACTGCTTCAGACACTCAGGCAGTTCATGACCCAGATGAAGTCCTACTTGCTGCAGAGCTCAGAGCTTGACCCACCCATTGAGTCGCTTATCCCAGAGGATCAAATCGGTAAGGCTTCCTTCCTTCAATACAAAGCATTTCATGCAAAGAGAAATTGAACTGATTGCTCTGGTGCCAATAAATAAACAAAAAAAATAGGGTTGTTATAAAGTATAGATCACATAAATGATAAAACTTAATTATTGTTTTGGTGATGTACAACCAGATATAGAGTTTAGGTTATTACACCATTTGTACAATGTCAGTCTAAAGTTGTTTTGAGGAAAGGCAAATAGTAAAATATGACTAAATGGATCAAGTTCCAGCGAACGGTGGTTTGATTATGAATGCTGGCATTACATAATTATTGCAGAGATACCTTTGGCCCGCTCCCAAATGCCACATTAAGACCTTGCAAATACCTTTCCTCTTCAAGATCCACATATTGTATTTGTAGTGTCCATACTGTTGGTGCATATAACAGTGCGTGTTGTGTATTTTGATGCTCTGTGGTCTTAAAAGACAAATGGGATGCCCTGCAATCTCATTAATTTCAGAAGCATGCAGCTGCCATGACCAGGCTGAAAGTATTCATTACTTAATTGACATTGACTAAACGACCATTTCATTGTTAATTAACTTAGTCAAAAGAATGAGGACGAGAGGAAAAAAATTTTTCTACTGACAATTGGCATTTTGTTGACATTTTTAGTGCAGTGGTGGATAATGTGCAGTAATAATAACGAACAACAGAGCTCATGTTTCACCTTGGATTGTCAGTGTGTTCATAAATTGATATGCATGACGTTCCTTTGCAGGGATTTTCAATCTTACTGTAGATGCCATGGATCTCGAAATATGGTTATCCTTGCAGGATCCTGAAGTGCAAAAGTCATCTTTATAGGCTTTTTGCATAATGACTATTTGTCTGCAGAATAATATTATAAAAGAGTATAAAGCATTATTTGAAATATATTTAGTTTGTTACATTATTCCTCATTTTCACATTTATCACTTTATTTTAATCAAATTATTATTCATAATTTTAATCGAATGTGTATTTTTTGCACATAAGTTTAATTTTACATTTGTATATTTTATAGCATTTAGGATGTTTATTTGATATTTACTAATTGTATTTTTTGTGTTTTATTTATTTATTTTTTAAATGTAATGTAATGTGTATTTATATAGCGCATTTATTGTGTATGGCCATACAACCAAAGCGCTTCACAATCATGAGGGGGTCTCTCCACACCACCACCAGTGTGTAGCATCCACTTGGATGATGCAACGGCAGCCATAGGACAACAGCGCCAGTGCGCTCACCACACACCAGCTATAGGTGGAGAGGAGAGATAGTTATACATCCAGTTGAGTGGATGGGAATGATTGGGAGGCTATGATGGTTAAGGGCCGAGAGGGAATTTGGCCAGGACACTGGGGTTATACTCCGACTCTTTACGAGAAGTGCCATGGGATTTTTAATGACCATAGAGAGTCAGGACCTCGGTTTAACATCTCATCCAAAAGACAGCGGCCACTGACAGTGGCCCCAGGACTCACACAGACCACAGGTTGAGTGCCCCCTGCTGGCCTCACTAACACCACTTCCAACAGCAACCTGGTTTTCTCTCATGGTCTTCCATGCAGGTACTGGCCAGTGTCAGCCCTGCTTAGCTTCAGTGAGTCTTGGGCTGCAGGGTGATATGGCTGTGCAATTTATTATGCTTTATCTCCAAAAATTTCCATGGACCCTCAAGCACTTCCATTGTCACCCAGAGAACCCCTGGCTTAAGTGAACTATTAGGAATAATCAGTTGTGCATCAGAATGTAGCTGTACTTTAGATTGGAAATGTGACTTGAAGAGTGGTCTAAGGCTGTTTTGTTGTTATCAGACTTTGGAAGAGAGTCTCACAAACTGAAATTTGCTGGACAGACTGTTTACATTCTGAAACCCTCCAGTAAAATGAGGCACCACCATTCTGTCTCCATTGCCACAGATTTACAAGGACCCTGCAATGCACTGTGCATGACACATAAATATGATCTACAGTAGCTTCAGAAGTGTACAGTTTAAATACTGTTTTTCAATTAGAGATCATTTCAATGATATGATACAGTGGGTTACTTACTATTGAGGCTATAATCTTTGAATTTTGCTGTGTGTGTTTGTGGAGAATACTGAAGCTGTAAAGAAGGCAAAACTTTGGTCTGTTTTTCATTACGTCCAGTGGTTAACATGCTAAATACTGCCAGGTTATAGGCCGTTAACCCTCAAAGACCCATTGCAGCAAATTACAACCAAATGTTTCATGGCAAACATGGCAGGGCAACATTTACATACATAAAGTGAAAACAATTCGGGTATCTGAGGGTTAAACCTGTGAGCGTGTGTGCATGAGGCAAAAGCTCATGCTTGTTCATCTCAGCCTGGAGGCATTTTACTCAGCGTGAGCGGCACACACTAGGCACATTGAGCTGAGATATACACTGGCATATTCATATGTGGGCAGAGAATCATTAGTATGGCTTTTGTATAACTGGCCACACGCCTTTCACTGTCAGCAACAGACTTAATACAATGACACGCTTAAAGGGATAGTTCAGCCAGAAAAGACAATTCTGTAATCATTTGTTCACCCTCTACCTTTTTCCAAACCTGTTTGAGTTTCTTTCTTCTGTTGAACACAAAAGACATTTGAAAGAATATTGAAAACTGGTAGCCATTGACGTCCATATATATTTTTTCTTACTATGGAAATCAATGGTGACCAATTCCAACATTCTTCAAAATATTTTCTTTTTTGTTTAACCGAAAAACCTTAAAGTCTTAAAGGACGACTACAAAATAGGATTATTTTACAAGTCACCTAGAGTTAAACAGTTGAGTTTCAGCATTTTTAAATCCATTCAGCTGATCTCCAACTCTAGCGGGAGCATTTTTAGCTAAGCTTAGCATAAAAGGTTACATTGTATACTAAGACCTATGGAAAATATAGTTTACAGTTTTCATCTTCAGTCAGTCTTACTACACAATTACAGAAGAGTCAAGCTTTAAATAGTAAAATAGAAAAAAATTATTTTGCTAATGGTCTAATCAGATTCAATTATGTATGCTAAGCTAAGCTAGAAGTGCTCCCGCCAGACCTCAATATTCGATATTGAATATTAGATTAAATATGGTCAATCTAAACTTTGTAACTCTAGGTAACTTGTAAAAGGAGCCCTTTCCAAAATAGTGGAGTGTTCCTTTAAAGATTTTTTATTTTTGGGTGAACTATCCCTTTAACTGTAAAAGCCCTATAGATCAACATGCTGAAGCACTTTAGTTGGGTCAGGTTAATGTGGATCAGTTGTAAAGTATGAAGAATAAATTTCAGCTCAGCCGGGTTTTGTTTTGGTTCTTCAGGAAATTTGCATCATCCATCGCCCTGAGCATCTCCCTCCTTCTCCTCCTCCTTCTCTCTCTCTCTCTCACTCTCTCCCTCGCACTCTCATGAGTTGTAAACAAAGTCATCTCTGCTATGTGTTTTGAGGAATAGATCACTTTCCAGATGTTCCCAGAATGGACCTCAGCCAAACGGGCCAGTTTAGTTCTACTATCCAGCTTGTTGATTCAGGCATTGAGCATGTGGGTGTCAGGCATGAATGCAGAGAAAAGGCCTGTTGTTCTAATCTTCTAACCTGATGCAGCTGCCTATGGGGAATGACAGGTTTTGTTGTGCTTAAACAAGCCCAGCACAATGCAGACCAAAGCTATGAGATTATGCCTTCTACCTGTCTGTGTGTTAACAAAGCAAGAAGAGCATGCTTGAATGAACAATTAATGACCTCTGACAGGTTATGTCAAACTTTTTTGTTGTTTTTTTTGCAGTCGTCTATTTTTAAATAGAGACAAATCAGTGTTCCGGCACTCTTAACTCAGTTTTGAGTCATAACAGGATTGAAACACTGTGTTTTATCGAGATGTGTCTGGAAAGACTCATTGTTGCTACTTCAGGCTCAAGGATTTTTCTGTTGTTGTTGTACATCTATTCTCAGTACTTCCTTAAACACGTCTGAGGCTAAATATTCGGTTTGAAGTTCTCATTCATTTTCCTGAAAGGCTTCATTTATTTGGAGGGGTCAATAGACTGTGAGGGGGATTTTTAGTTTGCTGTGTTTGTCTGGTTTGTAGTTTGTGTGTGGCTTTTGTTCTGTTCTGTGACGTGTTTTGTGGTCTTTTCTTCCAACTCTAGTGTTTGCGTGTAGTTGTTGTATGGGACGCATCAGTGGATTCACTTCTCTTGTCACTGCGGCTTCTTTTTCCAGACAGCCATGCAAACATAGTGCAAGAGAGAGAGAGAGAGAGATGTTGGAGGGACAGGAGTTTTTAGAGGCAATATCAACAAGCTCTTGAAGATGGGCTTTAAAATAGAGGTGGCCTTGATGCATGAGTGCTTATAATCTAAACCACATTCCTGTTAGCATTCCTGTCACCATTTTCATCTGTGGTTTCCTGTTGTCCTCATGTCCAGTGACATGCTTTCCAAAGATTAAGTAGACACATTTAGTTGCTACATTAATAAAAAATGAGAAAGTATGCATTACATAAATAAACAAACAAACAAACAAACAACAATATATTTTTATTTAAATATAGATTTAGTCAAATCGTATATATATATATTAGAGATGCCCAAACTAGGGCCTGCGGGCCAAAGTTGGCCCTTGTTAAACTTTAATTTGGCCCGCCATCCAGTCTTAGAAGAGAGGTAGTTTTTTTTGGTTGTTTGTTTTATTGTTGAGTTACAAAACAGCAAACTAAAATGAAATGTTTCAACTAATTGTTGTAAATGAATCAGATTTTAAAAAATACACCACCACTGATGGATAGAAGACATCAGCAGAGGCAGGTGCAGCTTTACTAATGTAAAAAAGGAATTATGTTTTTATTGTAATAACTACATTATAAAATGTAAAAAAAAATCTATAGCATAATTTAATATGATTAAATCTAATAATATAAATCTAAAAATAATAATATTTTATAATATGAAATAAATTAAGAAATTACTGCTGGTAACTTTAATGTAATAAATACTCAAACAAATTATTTTGCTGCTTGTTCAACCTACTTATACAAAATGAGCTTAACACAATTCTTAAGATTTTTAGGACAACTTAATTGTTTTATGTTTAATCCACTTAAATGTGTTAAAATTGATTTGGTTTCGGACAACCTGAGCGAGTTGTGTGGAACCCAGCATTTTTCTCAGTGCAGTTTGGTATGTTTACCTTCAGCCTATGGCCCTCAATTAAGTTTGGTTTTTGGCCCTTCATAGGAAAAAGTTTGGGCACCCCTGGTATATACTGTATGTGACCCTGGCACACAAAACCAGTCCACATGCTGCATCATATGGTCAAAATGATTTTTTTTTTTTTTTACGTCGTCAATAACCATTATACTGTTATGAAATACTATATTTCATGAATACATAAATATATCGCAACCTAATTTCTGATTAGTAGCATATATTGCTACACACTTAATTTGGACAATTTAAAGGTGTGTCACTCAATATTTAGATTTTGTTTAAAAACAAATTGCATCCTCATTTTCCAGATATTCATATAGTTATATATTCATATAATGGCTAACTATTGTAAAAACAAGCCATACATCAATAAAAAGTAATTTATTCCGCTTTCAGATGATGTATAAATCGCTAAAATCTGACCCCTTATGACTGGTTTTATGGTCCATGGTCACATATTGACATTAAATAAAGAAAACATTAAGAAATTGAACGAAATAGATCAGTTTGATTCAAGTCTGTCACCTGCCTACTTCATTTGCTTCCACTGAGTCTGTGGTTGTTCCACAGAACTCTAAAGTTAAACTGCAAACTAGTTCCTCAAATAGTTGGCTGTGTGCCAGCATATCTCCTTCATTTGAAGTGCTTTCCACAATACTCACAGGAGCTCCGCCGTTTACCTAACTGCCCAGTGTTCTCTCTCTTCCAGCATAGATGACCATATACACACATTTACAAATCTGCGCAGTCTGTTTGTGACAGTTTTGTTGGGCAAAAGTCAGACCCGTACAACAACGTGATGCAACGCACGATGATAGGCTGTGTTTTAGATGTGTATCTGATGAATAATTTCTTGTGAATAGAGTAGGCGTATTTATAACTTTAACCGGTTTTAAAAGGAAGCTGATATTTCCGTTGTGACTGTTATTAAATGTTGACACTTAGAATGTTGATAGCAGTTGACCACACTGTGACCGCTGCTACCTTCTCAGATAAAAAAACACAAATGCTGTCACTGGGGCGGTACCTTTTCAAAAGACACACACTTAAACCACAAGGGTCAATATTAGTGCCTTGAAGGTCTATATTAGCACCTTAAAAGTTCTAAATTGTACCTTTAGAAAAGGTACCACCCCAGTGACGGCTTTTGTACCTTTATTTCTGGAAGTGTGTTTGTGTTTTAGCCTTACTTTGAGAAAATTTGGAATAAACCTTAACAGAAGGATTAATTACTAATTACTTAATTAAGGATTATTAATTACATGATTGTAATGGTCAAGAATTCTATACAGATATAAGCGTTTTTTTTTTTTTTTTAATGCACTATATAGTATAACTGCAGGACAGGTTAATTATATGTTCTTGACATCTGTACTGTCCACCCTATACACAACATCTTAATTCTATATGATTTTGTATATATCATTGTATATATCTCTTTTAAAGCTGAAAATATAAAAAATAAACTTCAATTGAACTGCATTTTATTTTATTTTATTCATTTTCCAGAACAGGTGTGTCAAGTTTTTCTGATCATAAGCAAATGAGTCACTCAGATTATTTGGAAGCTTACAGTCAAGTGTGGCATAAACTTTCATGTTGTGATAATGAAATCTTACAAATTTACACCGAAATAACAGCTATAAATATATTTGAAAGAGACTTCAAAAATGAAAACGAAGCACACAGGTTGCATTAGTTTGCATTCGCTTAAATACATTTTAGATCTGCCAAAGTATGCCTATTGAAAGCATTTGTCAAAGCATTTATGATGACGGTGTTGCTTTCCTCAGTGGTTCATTTTGCTGACAGAGGAAACACTGTCAGCATTTTCCAAAGCCAGATTAAACATTACATTCTGCTCTTTAGATCAGATGATTTAGTTGCACATACTCTATCTAGTTCATAAATGATTGTACAATTTGGATATGATCTGCCCTGCTTGCACAATCAAATTTACATGACAAAACTTGTTGTACTGAGTCATGTGTGAACATACCAGGCACTGCTGTGTTGTAGAGAGACATTTTGTACTCGCTGAACAGTTTTGGAAAAGCAGGTGTAAAAATAAATTGAGCAGGTATTTCCCTTTAGAAGAGGAAATGAAACAATGATCCACGGTGGAGATCACTACATATGCTCATGGTCACAGTCATTTAAGCCATAAATAGACTTCTCCATGGATATTTTGTTTATTTTTTTATTCATGTTCTGAGTTTTATAGGTTCTGTTTTCTAAGTGTGCCAAAACAAAATTCTAAATATATAGTGTGGCTATATTTTCAAGTTTTTGTTTCTTTTGTATTGACTGTTTAAGAAGTCTCTTTGGCTTACTAATTTGCATTCATTTTAATCAATGGTCTGGTAGTAATATTGTTAATTTATTGGATTCATTCCTGTTATATAAAGCTGAATTTGCAGCATTAATAATCAAGTCCTCAGATTCACAAGATCCTCCAGAAATTTTACTGCTAAACCGTTTGCTTTTGTATTTCTAATGTTTTAAAACAGTTGTTGTTTTAATTTTTGGCTTTATTTTCATGACTCTTACATGAATAGTCTAGCATTTATATGAAATGTAAAGCTTTTGTATAAATATGTAATAACATTAAAAAATAATAATACATTTTAAGATATTTATTTTCTTCATTCTTCTTCAGAACACAGATTAAGATATTTTAGATAAAATCTGAGAGCTCTCTGACCATCCATAGACAGCAGGAACCAAAATCATGTTAAAAAACATGAACCTTTACATATGTCTTCTCTTAACGTAAAAGACAAAGGCGAACAAATAATTGGTGCCTAAACGTTCTTGGATCTTGATGTGATTACAGTTCCTTTTCTGTCTATATACTGTACTCATTCAATATTCTGTACAGTTGTTTCAATGTAAATACTATATGACATTATTGTCCTCCACAGATCAGGTAATGGAGAAAGCCATGCACAAGTGTGTGCTGAAGCCGCTGAGGCCTGTGATAGAGGCTGCTCTGAAGGACTTCCAGTTGAGCAGCGGGACCATGCAGCAGCTGAAGGAGAATCTGCTTCTGGCCAAAGCCAAGCAGCCGCAGGAAATGGGTGTAGATGGAGCTCAACCCCCCGACCCGGTGGCAATAGAGAAGATCCGACACAAATTCAACAACATGTGCAAGATGTACTCGCCAGAGAAGAAAGTGTCTCTGCTGCTCAGCGTGTGCAAACTTATCTACACCATCATGGAGAACAACTCAGGTACTGAGTACTGAGATGCTCTTCTGTAAACTACTATAGGGATAGTCAAAATGGACCATATATATCACAATGTTTTCTGGGATTTATTGCAATGACTATATCAGTGATGATATTTTATGTGTCTCCATTCCATTGAGAGACAAAAGGAAAGTTATGTATCTTTACAGAAAAATATTATCTTTCCTAGTTTTTTAAACCAACAATAGGGTCTTGTGTGCATATAATATGTTTCGTTATAAAAATAAAGACAAACTAGAGCTGAGTTAGAAGAAGATAGAAACACTTAAACTGATCAAACATGAAGACATTTAACACACAGCTTTGCCAATATATAGTTTATCTGTGTTATTCAAGCCATCATGCTGATCAACATGCTAATCACTTTATAGAATACTATATGTAGGATGATTTTTTCCTTATTCTGTGATATAAAAACACGTCTGGTCACAAAAAAGAAGTTAATTCAACTTCTCGATTGATGTTCCAAAGCGAACTTGGAGTAAACGTGTCAGTAAATCTCTTTGATTTTGTAAACAGGCTAATGCTAAAGGCTAATAATACCAAACCACTTTTAGAATTAAGAGGCAGATATTAGACTGTATGTTTAGCATTATTACTATGGGAAGAAAGAATCATGTCAGATAATTCTTTACGGTTTATGACTAATGATAACATATAGCTAAACTACCTCAATGATGCCCTATAGTGATTAGTACTTGTGTGCAGACTCGTGATTTGATTCTGTGTTGTATTAATGGCAGGGAGGATGTATGGGGCGGATGATTTCTTGCCTATGCTGACATATGTGATGGCCCAGTGCGACATGCCAGAGCTGGATGCTGAAATACAGTACATGATGGAGTTACTGGACCCGTCGCTGCTGCATGGAGAAGGTACAGTAGACAAATACTGGACTCCTGCTGGAGTTATTAGTTAGCAAATGTTTGAATGTTCCAATATTTCTCATCTGACTGTAGGAGGTTATTACCTGACCAGCGCATATGGGGCGATGTCTCTGATCAAGAACTTCCAGGAGGACCAGGCTGCTCGTGAGCTGAGCTCAGAGACCCGAAACACACTGCACCAGTGGCACCGCAGACGCACAACCCAGAGAACCACGCCATCTGTGGATGATTTCCAGGTTAATCTCTCATTTATACATACACATTTCTGTTCTAAAATGATAATTATACATTTAAGCAAATTGTATGATGCATTTATGTAAGTTTAGAAAAAAATGTATGATATAAAAAAGCTGTTTAAAATAATTACTACTTCTAATACTAGTAATAATAAAATAAAAAATATAATATGTTTTAAAAAGTAATAAAATAGTGACATGTATATAGCAGTAAGTAATAGTATTTAGAACCGTATTATTACTATTATAGTAATATTAATAATATGTAATGATGTTACTGTAGAAAGCACAAGTAATTTTTCTAATTTAATAATTAATATTAAATAATATACAATAATATAATGTAAAAAAATATAATACATAAAAATATAATATAAATATAATAATTATAATATATAACTATAATAATATTATATAAATATAATTTACATTTTATATTAAATATATGTAAATAATTGTATATATTTAACTAAATTTAGTTAGCATTAAATAAAATTTTTATTTAAATAATTTCATAATTATTTTATTATTATTGCTATTATTATTGCTGTTATATTTATATATTGGGTTGGGGGGGGGAAGCTATTTACAGTTATAATATTAATGAACATAAAGAATAATTATTTTTATTAGTGATTAACATTTTATTGATTCTCAGGCAGATTACAGAATGACATACAAAATACAAAGAATCAACATTTTACCCTAATAACAATCCAAACCCAACCTAATCCCTAACTTCGACTTTAAGGTCCCGGCATGGTTATCATTGAATACAGTTAAAGCCTTCATCTTTATATGATGAAGAGAAAATTTTAATAAAAAGTTCAATCAATAACATATCATCTTTACACTGCCACAAACAGTACATTTCTCACACATTTATTGCTGCTTCATTTCCAAACATGTTAAGTACTTGGACCATTTTTTATAAAAGAGGTTTAGCTTGTCCATTTGCTTATAAGACGTTTTTTCAAATGCGGCCACTCTAGCAAGTTCCACTGACCATTCTTGAAAGGAAGGGGCATCTTCTGATTTCCAGCTTCTAAGAATTATTTGTCTGCCAATCATTAAGCTTGTTTGAACCCAGGATTTTATGTTTTTATCTTGGATTTCATTGTCGGTCCAACCACCTAACATAAACAGTCTAATAATTATTTTTCTTATTATTATAAATAGCTTGTTAAATTGTGATTTTTACATCAAAATTTCTCTTCATTTATGTTCAGAACTATTTGCGGGTGGCACTGCAAGATGCAAGCAGCGGCTGCACAGCCAAAACTCTTCAGGTTCAGCCTTACGCCACAACGGAGGACGTGTGTCAGATCTGCGCGGATAAGTTTAAAATCTCGGATCCGGAGAACTACGCTCTTTTCCTCCTGACAGAAGAAACCACGCAGCAGCTGGCGCTCGACACGCACCCGCAGAAGATCAAGGCTGAACTGCACAGCCGGGCGCAGCCACAGCTCTTCTACTTTGTTTACCGGCAGATCCAAAACTTCCCCGTCCCGTCAGAACAGCTCAGCGACAACACTTCACCAAACTGAAGAAGAGCAAATCCTCTCGAAACTGATTCCTCTGCTTCCCCAGGAACACTGCTAACGTCTGCAATGTTTTGATTAAAAAAGCCGAAGGGAAGCGGAAAATGTGCTGGAGAGAAATAGGGAAGGAAAGATGTGTCTGACAGATGCAGCGGATTTTATGCTCTGTCTTCACTATTTTCATAAGGTTTTGGGAAGTGGCACACGAGTGTCACGAGAGAGTAGCTGCACCTAACCTGCACGTTTTTTCTTTCATCAGGAATGTTCAGACACATTCAGGTTAGCGGAGAAAGAGCAGCGTTTGCATTGTGTTTGTGTTAGCTTTGCACATTACTCATACAATGTACAGTGCTGTCCCTTAATATTGCCGCCCTTGGTAAATATGAGCAAAGAAGGCTGTGGAAAATGTCTTTACTTAGCTTAAAATATTAACAAATAAATCTCAACAAACAATTGCAAACAACATATAATTTTATTAAAAAACAAATATTGTTTTTGAGTATGTGTGCTCCAATTATTAGGACCTATATGATCAACCCAGGCTCATTGTGATTACCTACCCCTATATACATTTCTGGAGAGAGCAAAATACGTCCCAAGAGCTATGGTAGTTGCAGTTTTTGTTTTCACGAATCCACCAGAAGCTGCTGTGTACGCTTTTTCAGATCACAAATTTCTCTCGCTAGTGCCATTCACGCCGGCTGTTCACATGTAAATCTGCTGTTGACTGACTGACTGACTGACTGACCGATCGACTGACCCACCCTGCCCCTTCCCTAAACCCAACCAATAGTGTTTTCAAAAGCACAGATTGACCCGCCCACCCACTTCCATAAACACAGCAATCCAGAAAAATAAAAGGCCCCTGATTTTTACTACATTTTCAAATTTTACCAAATTCTCACCCTGTTATTTACTTGTTAATTTTATTTTTTATCTTTTGTTTTTGTCTTACCTGCTTTCTGGAACCGTTCTTCACCGGATTCAAACTCAGTTGTCGCGGTCAATTCCGCTCTGCGTCCCAAGTCCGCCGATGTACATGTCAAGCTAACAGACAAACTGGAAACAGCAGAAAAGCTGTCCATAGTGAGGTAAGCAGTCAGCTGGTAAGCGAGAAAAGGAACGGCGTCATCCGTAGCATTTGTTTTAAAGATGAAATGCAGCCATGCGCACTTCTGGCTACATAATTCGCAATGTCCAGAAATATATATGTCGTGTGTATAGGT
>CAIGQQ010037872.1:7245564-7333892 GCA_903798035.1 Danio albolineatus | reverse complement strand
CCATTCAGTTGTTTGTCAACCGCCAATAAATTGAAGAAGAAGAAGAAACTGTTTGGTGACATGAGGACTTTTATTATGACACGTGTTTATGCTGACGGTGAAGCACGGGTTCAGCGTTGACACTGGAGTGGAGTGTGTTGTTGTTCCTTCTGGCCGGCGGGGATGATGGAGCTTTCAGCATCAGACTCTGAAACTGAAGACCATGCCCAGCCTTTACTTCGCCGGAAAGACGCCGAAGACATCCAGAAAGGTAGCAAGACACCAACAACGTGTGTCTTTTTACATGCAGAGCCGAGTAATGAACAGTGCACAGTACCATATGTGCTGTATTATCACCAATACTTCTGAAGTGATGTTGAACGTGCTAATGTAGTTTTAATAGTTGTGGTTTGGACACAATGTGCTGTACGACTTAACTATTTGCTGGAATAACTATTGGTTGAATTACTTATAGTAGCAACGTTACCTACAACGTCTCAGCTGTTCAGTTCATCATAAAAGGGCAGACTTGATCTCTTTAGATGAGCGTTATTGTCGCAGTCTACATTAATAATGCAATAGCTTTTTAGATATGCTTTTCTTAACAGAAAGTTGCGTGAAGGAGGAAGTGTGATAGTCATCCAGGTAACTGACGATACAATGTAGTAGTTCTCTAATATACATCAGTGATAACAATCCTAATACTTCGGTCCGCTTTTACTAGTCAGGTAACCTCCGTTAAAATATACTAGTTAATGTATTACTGTTATTGTAGTTATGGTTGTTGTTGTTATTATTATTAGTAATATTAAAGTACTTTTAAGCCAAGTCACTTCAGCTGTATGGGGTATGTTAAAACAACAAAAACGAATAGTGTTTGTTTTATTCTTTGTCGTTAGGGTGAGTTTTATTGCTGATATGATTTAGGGTGTTATGTACTAAATGGTTACATGAACAGTACACTGATAGTGATGCACTGAAATTAAACTTTATTTAGCATAACTGAATTAAATAGTGACAGATTTGGATGGAAAAGTTGCTCTTTATTTTGTACGTTTGTTTCAGTCAGTAAAAAAACACCTCTAAAACCATTTGCGATAAATATTAACTCCCCTTAAAGGGATAGTTCAACGAAAATGAAATGTTACTCACTATCTACTCACCCTCAAGTGGTTCGAAACCTTTATGTGTTTTCTGCTAGACACAAAATAATATTTTTTTGAAGAAAGCTGTAAACCTGTAACCTTTGAAATCCATAGAAGGATAAACAAATACCATGTAAGTCAGTGGTTCCAGGTTTCTGCATTCTTCTAAAAAGTTTCTTTCATGTTCAAAAGAAGAAAAATCTTAAAGGGTTGGGAACAAGTAAAGAGTGAGTTGAGTAAATAAAGGCAAGTAAATAAATATTTGGGCAAACCATTCCTTTAGGTTTTGAAAGTAAATTAGATTTTAATAAAACATATATTAAAATTGATAAATAATATCAAAAAAGCCAGGCTGATTAAAACCTGTAACCAATTTGTTCACATTAAATGATGAAAATAACCTCATAATGAGGGTCGTTTGCTCTTGTAGTAAACAATTGTAGGTTTGGCTGTATGCTATTGTATTATCTTACTCGCTCATTTGAGTCTGCAAACACTTTCACAACTTGTGCACACAAAGTCCTACAGCTATGAAACACCATCAGGGTGAGGAAACGATAAGAGATTATTTAAGATCAATATTTGACATCGGTTCCTGTCTCTTCCTCCAGCTCCTGCATGCGGCTCCTCTCGATACGGGTTGGCGTTTTTGTCGTGTTATGGCTTCTTCGTGGCATATGCCCTCAGGGTGAACCTTAGTGTGGCAATGGTGGACATGCTGAAAAACAGCTCAAAAGCAAACACCAGCTCCTCCATCTGCCCTCCTCACAACATCCCTGTACCCAAACACAATCACACCGTAAGACCATAAACCATATCATTTTACATGTGCTTACTCTCTCTCATTCATATGCTGAGATTAAAATATGTATAATATATTGCTTATTTTTCTGCGCTCTCTTACTTTTAATTCGGATTAGCCAATCACAACAGTCCAATGTATGTTATTTCCAGACAACAACCCCTGAAGCTAATAACACTGGCTCAATTGAGTACATTGGATCATTGTCACCAATGTATGGGTTGTTGATGTGACATTGTTTTTTTATTGTCACACATGAGCAGTAAATGGTTTAACATTTTTGTCTTTCATGGACCTTTTGTTATAAAATGTGTGTCACTTATCATATTATTTGCTATATATTACAGTATATACAATATATGATATTGCCTTTTAAGTGTGAAAAAATATATACATTTTTACTTTACTTTTTTATTATTTGCGTTTTTATTTTAGTATAAACACTACTATAAAATCTTTTTAAAATAATACCAATTTTAATATGTACCTTCTGAAAAAAATGTTTTAATCTTTTATTTGTGAGTGTGTGTGCAGTCGTAGTAGTTTATCTCTTAAATAATTGTGTTGTTTTTTATTTTATTTTTTATTTTTTAAACATGTTGATTATCTTAACAGGCCAGGGTATACGACTGGAACTCAGAGACTCAGGGCTGGATCCTGGGCTCTTTTTTCTATGGATATATAATTACTCAGATACCTGGTGGTTACTTGGCACGCAAGTACGGTGCCAAGTGGCTGTTGGGTCTCGGCATCCTCTGCACTGTGATCTTTACCCTGCTGACTCCGTTAGCTGCAGATCTGGGAGCAGGATACCTCATCGCTGTCAGGGTGCTGGAAGGCATTGGCGAGGTAACCTCAAAAATCGTTACCTTATGTATTTTCGCCGTTGTTTCTTTGTCAATAGCTTTGTTTACACGCAAATATTTCATAAAAATATTGCAAAAAAAAACCCTGCAAAATAGAAATATCAAGAATTGGTCTCCAAATGCAAGATAACTTAGTAACATTTGTTACTGCATGTCCGCATACTTAGAGGCTCAGGTCAATAGTTATGTAAGAAAAAAAAAGTCTTTTTTTTTAGTCTTACTTAAAAAATAGAGATAATTTTCATCTGATACTTTGCATTATTTTCTCAGAAACAGTTTTGGAAACAGTGCTTTAATCACAAATGTTTTAAATAATATAGGGCTGCACAATATAAAAAAAAAAAAAACATATATTGCGATATTTTCTGCTATTTAGTTTGCAATATTTTACCAGATAATTTGAATAACTCGATTTGGAAATAACTAATACTTTTATATTTTTGGGATGATTTTTGTAGAGTGCATTTGCATAAAATATAATTAAGAAATTACCCACATAGATAAATAGAGCAACAGTATAAATAAACACTATCCAGGTACAGAAATAAAATGTTCAATAATGTACAATAAAGTTGTATAGTCTTCATAGTATAAATAAATAAATAAAATTAATCTTTGTTAAAGCTACATAATGTAATAATTGTGCCCAAATGCTTTAAATTCACTTAAAATGCTTACCGATAACACGCAAATGACAACCTTTCAATTTATTATGGTTACACTGAAATGACTCCTCAATTTTGATGTGTTCTAAACTGTTTACCTGGTCAACTGGAATCCAGACTCCACATTGCAGATCTTGGGAGGTGGCTATTGTGGATTCATGCATTACGATATCAATGCTAAAAAAATGAACAGCTCTATTATAATATTAAGATTTTTCACAAAAGTTCAATGTTTAAACAGAATAATAATGTCTCTGCTGTTTAACTGATGTAATAGTTGATAAAGGTGTTTTTAATATTCTAAAAAGTAAACGTTTCTTTTTGGGTTTCCAGGGAGTGACGTATCCTGCAATGCATGCGATGTGGGCTTCATGGGCTCCACCTCTGGAGAGAAGTCGACTGCTCACAATATCTTACACAGGTTACAAACACTCATGTGGTTTGAGGTGTAACAGTCTTTTTAAGCTTTTATGTGTTCTTTAATTCAAGTTTGTTTTCGTTTTACAGGTGCTCAGCTTGGAACTGTAGTGGCCCTTCCTCTTTCTGGACAGATCTGTTTTTATCTAGACTGGACATATGTTTTTTATATATTTGGTAAGATTCTTTTTAATACACATGTAAAAGTGAACTTGATGCACAAGCAGCATCAAGTGTAAAACTAAAGATGCTTTCACTTTCTATTTTTGTTTACTATTCTTAATTTGCTTATTTAATTGTATTTTTTTTTTACCAATTATAGGAGCTGTTGGTCTTCTTTGGTTTTTCCTTTGGATTTGTTTCGTCAGTAACAGCCCCAGCTCACACAAAAGAATCACAGAGGCTGAAAAGACCTACATAATGTCATCTTTAAAGAATGAAGTATGATATCTTATAGTTTCTGTCTTTAAGGGTCTTTATTCTTGATCCATTTAATGCCCTTAGTCTAAATGCCATTCAGAACCCTTATTGACTGTTTATTATAATGTGTCACAGTTGTCCCCAACCACAGATTACATCCCATGGACATCAATCTTCAAGTCTATGCCATTATGGGCCATAGTTGTGGCACATTTCTCTTACAACTGGACCTTTTATACTCTGCTGACTCTCTTACCCACCTACATGAATGATGTTCTCGGGTTCAGCATCCAGCAGGTGAGGAAATAAAGCAGGACTTATGTCCTTTTTTCAAATTATAATATTTGCAATTTATCTGTTAATGTTTTGAGTGTTTTGTATGGTAATGTTGAAGATTAGCATGCAGTAAGTCAGGGGTGTCCAAACTTGATCCTGGAGGGCCGGTGTCCTGCAAAGTTTAGTTCCAACCCCAATCAGACACACCTAGGCAAGCTAATCAAGCTCTTACTAGGCTTTCTAGAACCATCCTTGCAGGTGTGTTGAGACAAGTTGGAGCTAAAATCTGCAGGACACTGGCCATCCAGGACCGAGTGTGGACATGCCTGCAGTAAGTGGTATCTAATGCTATTATGTTTATTATTATTAATATCATGAATTATATTACATTATAATATATAATAGTTTTATTATATTAATAATTATTAATATAATATTATATTCATATAAATTATTATAAATCTTTTTTATTTACTAAAGGAAACTTCAAACAATTGGCACTGGTAACAAGTTTTTTTTAAAAAAATTTAAAAACGTTTTTGCTCTTCCAGGAGTTATTAGTTAACTTCTACTGTTTTAAAATAAAGTGCAAATAAACATTGTGAAATGCGCAATAACTTTTTCTAGTTTTATATTAATATACTGTAAAATGTAATGTATTACTATAATTATCAACATCATTTCAGTCTGTAGTGTCACACAATCCTTCAGAAATCATTCTAATAAGCTGATTTGTTGCGCAGTAATATTTCGTACTATTAACACAACAGCTGCATGATATTTTTGCATATGCTTTTATTTATTTACAGGATTCTTCAGAAATGTGACCCTGAGGGGTATTGCACAAAAGTAAGATAAGGGATTAAGCTGGGATTTTGAGGCTATCCTGGCTGAATTTAGCCTTGTCTCAGTTGCATGGAAGCAGGCTAAAATAAGTTAATATGGACATTTATTCTTTGCAGCTAGCCTGCTCCAGACTCGGCTAACAACCAGGCTAAGACTAATCCTAGTGATTTATATGTTAGTTTCGTTGTCAGTGCTACAAGAAATGAATGTGTTTTACAGTCACTCCATGCTCTTGGCTATTTACATATATTTTCCAACTATTAGAATTAAAAACATTACAAATCATTTTATTGCATATGTATATATGCAATCGTATATGTCGTAGATGAATAATTAGAGAAAAAAAAATACATATATCGCGCTCAACATAGATGAGTACAGCTCCTTTCAAAAATGAATATTTTTATCCATTTCTAAATGAATATAGACAATAATTTTGGTGTATTTTATTTATAGTTTTTTGTATTTTTTATGGTTTGTATGTGTGTGTATATATATATATATATATATTCATTCATTCATTCATTCATTTTCTTGTCGGCTTAGTCCCTTAGATTAAGCTAGGTCAAGCTGCACTTTTTCTGTTATCCTGGCTTTCTTGATGCTACTTTTGCGCAATACCCCTCTGGACTAAAAACAAAACAAAACAAACATATTTCATGGGTATATTTTGGCAATGGGTCAAAATCATTATAATATTAAGGCCATGTTTCATGACAATATTTTGTAAATATTCCACTGTATATCAAGCCTCAATTTATGATTATTAATGGGCATTGCTAAGAATTTCGTTTTGACAACTTGATGATTTTTGCAGTATTTATTTCTTTTTAGATTTAAAATAGTACCTCGGCTAAATATTGTATGATCCCAATAGACATCAACAACATATATCAGTGGAAAGCTTATTTCCTTAGCTTTAATGGAATCTAAAGATCTCAATTTCAAATAATTGACATTATGGTGGTCCTGGGTCAGAAAAGATCAGAAAGACTATTTGTAACAAACTATCTTGCATTATTGCTGAATTTAAGTATTCATAAATCACTCTGACCCTAATCAGTAATTTCAGCATTTCATCTAGAAACAACTCACCAGTGACTGATCATTGACTATTATCAAGATGCCCGGTTGGTTGCTCTGTAGTGAAGCATGAGCTCTGTATATTTCTCAGAATGGGATGCTCTCGGCTCTGCCCTATCTTGGTTGTTGGCTGCTTGCTTTACTGGGCGGTCAGTTGGCAGACCTCCTGAGAGAGAGGTTTCTTTTCCGCACCGTCATTGTGCGCAAGGTGTTCACTGTAGTAGGTGAGGCAGTCACAGACACTTTACTGTTACAGACATGCTGATAGGACAAGTGAACTGATGATGTGTGTTGAATGTGTCCAGGAATGGCAGGACCAGCTGTCTTCCTGGTGGCCGCAGGATACACTGGCTGTAACTACATCCTGGCTGTGGCCTTCCTCTCTATCTCTTCCTCACTAGGAGGAATTTCAGCCTCTGGATTTAACATCAACCATCTGGACATTGCTCCCTCGTAAGACAAGACTTTTTATTGACAATTATACACTTTTTTTATGGTTTCTGTGAATATGTGTCAAAAGTAAATAGTGACCTAGCTGCAATATGTTTAGAGTATTTTTTTTACTTTACAGTTATGCTGGGATCTTGCTGGGAATTACAAACTCATTTGCCACTATACCTGGCATGGTCGGCCCTGTAATAGCGAGATCTCTGACCAAATCTGTAAGTTACATTTTCTTGCATTTCTGAAAATATATGTATTTAGTGTATAGTTAAATGTAATTACTAGGCCCACTCGAATATTTAGCCCATCATTGAGTCTTTTTATGTAGTTGTGTAAATGTAGTAAATTGATATTTATTCAGTTTTTAAATCAATTTCAGCAGTATTATTGACAAATATTAACATGTTCGTATGATGCATTTACAATACAATTTGTGAAGTAATAACTTCTGTCTTTTAGTAGATATAACATATAAGAGACTTGCATTGTTTACTACGGAGATCCGGAAGGGATGTGGTGGTGGGGAAAAAATAGGGTGGGAGAAAAAAAAATAATGGGTGGGAGGAAAATATATATTTTTAAGTTTTTGCGTTCCCACGCAAAAATGTTTTGCGTTCCCTTGCAAAGCTGTTTTTCCACAAACACTTCCTGTTCACTTCATACATGTCAACCCCGTTTTCTCGATTCTCCTGTATTTTACCATTCTATCCCGCTATCATCCTATCATTAAGTATTTTCCCATATTTCTCATGTATTTTTTAATCTCACTGAAATTACAGTAATATCAAATGTCTGCATTCAATTTATTTCCATTAAAGCTGTGCGTCGGTCATCACCCTTCATATGCAACCTCTGAATCGGATGTACTGTATATGCGCTCTGTATGATAAACTGATCCCTGATCAGCCTCTGTACACACCATTTAAAGTGACACCTCTGTTATCAAACAAGTGAAGAGCAGCAGATGAACCTTTCATTTTTTGATTGATAACAGTGGTGTCACTGTAAGAATGCGCAGATCTATAATTAAAGCATTCTATTACTTTACTAACTGTTTGTGCTCATTTAAGAGAACATTAGTTGTTTAAACTAAAACACACAGGTTTACATATTATTAAGAGTATTTGTCTGTTTAAACACACATCCGAATATCAGACACAATAAGTGTCCTGCACTTTCGCTCCTCTTTAAATGGCGTGTACTGAAGCTGATCTGGGATCAGTTTCTCATACGGAGCGCGTCAGTCAGCGCTTATACCAGTCATTGGCTTATGCATTCACTGATTCAGAGGCTGCATGTGAAGGGTGATGATCGACGCACAGCTTTAATGGAAAGAAAGTGAATGCAGACGTTTGGTATTAATTTCAGCATGCTTTCAAGATTTAAAAGTACATGAGAAATATGGGAAAATACTTAATCATATAATAGCAGGATAGAATGGTAAAATACAGGATAATTCTGGCAAAAATGGGAGAGTTGACATGTATGAAGTGAACAGGAAGTGTTTGTGGAAAAACAGTTTTGCTAGGGAACATAAAACATCTTTGCGTGGGAACGCAAAACTTAAAAATATATATTTTCCTCCCACCCCTTTTTTTTTTTCTCTCACCCAATTTTTTCCCCCACCACCACGTCCCTTCTGGGTCTCTGTAGTTTACCAATTAAGTGGACCTAAATGGATTTGCATTGTAAACGCTGAATAAAAGTTTAAAAAGTATTATATTTTATTTACGATACTCCCAAAATCATTCCGCATAAATCCACAGATTATTTTTTTTTAAAAGCCCTAAAAAAAAGTTGTAGAACCAAAATTCTGTTTATCTAGGTTCTTGTGCTTATGCACTCTCAGAAATAAAGGTACAGGAGATGTCACTGGGGCAGTACCTTTTCGAAAGGAACATATTTGTACCTGAAGGGTTCATAATGGTACCTCAAAGGTACTTTTTAGGTACATTTGGGTATTAATATGCACCTTTTAGGTACCACTGGGGACTTTCAAATACTTGCACGTGTCTACAGATGGTACACAAATCATGTGTACTGTTGTCATGTAGATGAAATGCATAGGCCAAAATGTATAAAATGTTTTGGTATGTAAGCATACCTTATATTGCAGCTGTGCTGCATAATCTGCGAAGGATTCTAGCCCCTTTCACACATTAATTCTTTTCTTGAAAATTACTGTTAAAATCCTGTGGAGAGGTCTTGTGTGAACAGGCCCTTTTTAAAATATTAGACTTATTTCAGGTAATTTTCTAGAATGGGAGTTGGAAAATTACTGGTAAATAGTTACATTTTTCAACATGCAACAATTTGTTTAGGTAAGTTTACAGCAAGTATTCCGTCAATTTACTTTGGCTACTGTGAAAGGGGCTACTGTTTTTATTGTTTTGTTGCATTGGTGAGTAGATGGTCACATGTTTGCTATACATTAGTTTTAAAAGAAAATGCACTTGTCATCATTTTTTTTTTTGTTCTTTGTTTTTTTGACTGTGTGTGACACAAAGTAATAAATGTTTGAATATTTTGTTTTAATCTAGAACACTATTCCGGAGTGGCAAATTGTCTTCTACATCTCTGCAGCAATTAATATATTTGGAGCCGTTTTCTTCACAATATTTGGCAAGGGTACAGTTCAGCCTTGGGCTGTCCAGACAATACATATCCAGTGAAACTTGACTACAGTAAGCCAATTCTTAAAGGCCAAAGGGACGTACACATGTTAAATTCCATAGAGTTTTTACAGGTGATTGTATATGGTTTGCAAACTAATGAATATTGCACAATCCGTGTTTTTAATTAGTTCTTTTGAGCTATTTTTTTATATTGGTGATATCTGTATTAGCTACAAATGTCTTTTTTTTTTTTTTTTAAAGAAATTGTAAATGAAGGGAAAAATACAAATGTGTCTTTATGGTACAATTAGCCATGATAAGGAGATAAAGGGTTTGACTGCTCAACCTCAAATGGATCAAAGGAGTTATTGAAGTAACCCTTCATATAGGGCACTCATTTAAATACCCAGTGGAAACATTTTGGATTGTTAAAGGAGGTTAATACAAGAATTCTGAACTTTAATAAATGATATTGTACGAAATATCAATGAAGTTGAACCAACCCAGCAGGCACAGGACGTCAACATGACGTCAGATTGATTTTGTACCCCAACGTCATGGGGATGTTGCATTTTGTTTGGAAATGAAAATCAGATTGATGTCAATGTCCAACGTCCATCCTAAAATCAACCAAATGTCAACGTCGAATGATTTTACCACTTTTTTGGTTGGATTTTAGTTGCCGTACCTGACGAATAAATGTCAGTATGTGGGATCAATATGACGTTGTCCTCATTTTGGTCACCTGACGTCACAACCTAAATCTAACCTAATATAAAATCTTATGATGTTGTATGCCTGCTGGAAAGTCTTTGCCAGATAAAGGGTTAGTTGGACATACAGAACTCCTTTAGAGAATTGTTTTAGGCATTTAAAGTGCAGAAATGAAAATGAGCTGTACAATGACTTCAGCCCAAGTTGTTGTTTTTTTTCTTTCTAGAACATCTAAAGAAGATTTTATCTGAAACTGTGGTCCTTATGGATTCATAAAATGTAGGCCAAAACCTACTTTTTTGCACCGAACGATTATTTTACATCACAAGACCTCGATGTATTATCAGGAGCCACATGTATTGATTTTGTTGTAATGATTTTTTTTCTTTTCAAAATGCTTGCCTTTCAAATCTGTTGACGTGCATTTTATGAATCACTGAGGACCAAAGTTTCAGCTAAAATATATTTTATGATTTACTGAAAGAATGAAAGTCCTACATCCCTAAAGTTAAGTAAATTAACAGCAATATTGTTATTATTATTTCTTTTTTGTTATGCGTAATATCCCTTTTAAGACGTGTAAGTCCAAATGACGTTACTTTGTAACAAGTACCAAATTGTTAAATCCGCTCTGCGTTTAATATTTAAAATAATCCTTAAAAATAGAACTTGGATTATTTAGCAGAATCTTTTATGATTCACTCTCCTTATGAAATATGCCTTACTGTAGACCTGATTAGCACAACACCATGTCCAAGCAACAGGTCCAAGAGATTTTCTTTAAAGCCATGCCTTATTTTTACATTTTAACCTTTGTGCACAGTAACATACAAATGATTTGTTTACAATTGTTCTTCTGTTTTTGTGCAATCCAGTGATATGACAGCTAAAAGCTATGTAAACACTGTATGTTATGTAATCTGTCAAGATGATGCAACACGACGCCTATCAAATGTGTATACCTAATAAAGTTACTGCACACGTTTGTTGAGTTGATTTACACGTTAATATTGTAGTTTCTGCTCGAAACCAACATGTACATGAAATGATTACTTGATGCATTTATAATAAAATCTCAGCAGTATTTGTGTACGTCACGTTTAAAGCCGTGTCCTCAGAACAAACTCACAATAACCTTTCCCGTACGCATCATGACAAATAATTTAGCCGTTTGTTAATTATCGTCGTCTGACCTCAAGCATCCTCAGACTAATGTGGGCAGTGCCGTCTGCGCATGTTCAGTCTGTATTATAACAAGATCAGACGCGCCGCTCAGTCTCTTCAGCACCGTTCCGGTATCCGAGAACACGCACAGGTACAGTACCGCACTTTCACAAGCATGTTCATCTGCGTACTTAAAGATGAACTCATTTAACGCGTCTGTAGTTCTAAACTGAGATATCCAGTCGGTATTGATTTTGTCGAAATAGTATCCGCTCGTAATAGATGTTTACTGATGTTCGTAAGCGACACTGCGCTAGAATACAGACTGGCAGAGAACATGGCGGCAGCTGCAGGGAAGGGATTGCAATATTAAATCCCCTAGACATCCGAATGATCTCTGTCTACTTTTGTCCGTACACGCCTTATATTGTAATGATTTTCTGCAAATTGACTCCAAAAGAAATACATTTCTGAAGTCGTGTCTGGTTGATGCGACTGTAACAATAATATGCAGACAGCCCTTGCAGCAGAATGCGTCTGTTAAATAACCTCCACAAGAATAGCTCTTCTGTTAACCTCTCAAGTTAAGCTGGGAATTAGCTTCCTTGCACTAATGGCAGTCCGGCTATTGCATTTAGGAACGTCTTGGAATTCTGTCCTTGAAGAATTACTGAGCTTCTTTGAAATGATGCTGATGCAAGAATCTTGCATGTTGTGCTTATGATGCAACCTCGCAATAATGCATCACTGTAGAATGTAATACAGATTCTAGCTCCTACAGTGTCTTTCTTCTTTTTTTTTAATACAAGATATGAGTGTTTCACAAATGGCTGCCAGTCTTTTAAAGCGGTAGGCAAATCTTTACAAAATGGAGTCTGCAGGACTAAGATGTACCAGGCATGAAGCAAGGCATGCCCAGTCTGTTAAACAGTTGCTAGTTACTTAGCCGGACAAGAAGCCTAAACAGACCCAGATGATAAACTCACTGCTGTCTGAATTTTGAGGAGAAACAAAAAAAAAAGAAAAAAAGAAAAAGAAAAGGGCATAATGAATACATTTGTTAACCAAATGTATTTCAGTGCCAACTGAGTGAAATTCAAATCATAAGACATTTAAATTCTGCAGTCCCATGGAGACATGGATGTTACGCAGCTAGTATTTGCAAAAGTATTTTTTTTAAAGATAACTACACACACACACACAAAAGATCAGTCAGATTTCCCTTGCGGATTGTTTACATCAGCAAAACACCAAAGGATAATTTTTGAAGAATGTGCTGGTTGGTGTTTTCCATGGTGACGTTGCATCTATTTTAAGTCTTTTTCATTGTCAGTCATAAATCACATGTATAAGGATAACCAGGACATTCTTTAAAATTCTCTCTTTCAGAATATCACAAGGATTTAGAACATCTCTGGGAAATCAGATTGATGTTTTTTTTTTTTTTGGAGGCATATACATGGGTGTGTTCACACTTGGAATACTTGGTTCAGTTAAAACAAACTCTAGACTGATTACTCAGTCAGTGTGTTTCAAATGACAAATGTGAATGCCACCATCTAAAACTTGGTGTATACCAGTTAAGCTGACTGAGATCACTTCAGATATTTTAAGATGGGTCTCTGTCCATTTCTAACTTACAGTCTGTGTAAATCAACCTAAATAGGAACGCAATAAAGAGCAAACACATCAAAATGAACTAAAGACATGACACAATGTCTAAACAAAAGACAGCTTCTCATCATAGTCACGACGTTGCCTGTTTCACATATATTGAAAATGCATGTTCTTGCAGCTGGTCTTCATTGGTGTACGCAATGGATGAATTTCTCATGGTGTTTTGATTGCAAATTTTGAATCATGAAATTTTGTTCATGAATTCTCAAATACTAAACATACCATCACATATGCAGACATACAACCAGCATGTTTTGCATCTTCAGAATGTTTCTTTGCATAATAAACTTTATAAAAGCTTTTTTTGTTGTTGTATATTTAGGTTAAGTCAACATTTTTGGGTCTTAACCAAAGTGTGAACACAACCTAAATAGCCATTTTTTTAGTACTTGGAATTATAGGTTTAAAGCAAAGTAAATTAGCAAAGGAACACAAATCTACCTCCATAAATTACATGTCTATTGTACTGTAGAATATGCACAAGTGACAGGTTGTTGGTGTTTGTAAAGCTTTACAGTTACATTGGCACTTTAAATAAAGCAATCAGCCATGGGAAAGGAGAAGCTCCACATCAATATTGTGGTTATTGGCCATGTGGACTCTGGAAAGTCCACTACGACTGGCCATCTCATCTACAAATGCGGTGGGATTGACAAAAGAACCATTGAGAAGTTTGAGAAAGAGGCTGCAGAGGTAAGATTGAAAATTGGAGACATTTGAACTTAATTATTATTGAAAATGTTCACGTTTTTTTATATGATGATACAGTATGTGTCACTCCTAGATGGGAAAGGGTTCCTTTAAGTACGCATGGGTGCTGGACAAGCTCAAAGCAGAAAGAGAAAGAGGAATCACTATTGACATCTCCTTGTGGAAGTTTGAGACCAGCAAATACTACGTCACCATCATTGATGCTCCAGGACACAGAGACTTCATCAAAAACATGATCACTGGAACCTCACAGGTTAGGAACTTGTCTGGCACATAAACATGCAGTAGCTGCTATTTATAAACATAGTGTAGAAACTAATAACTCCTAACTAATAATCCCCTCCCGACCCTCAGGCGGATTGTGCTGTGCTGATTGTGGCGGCTGGTGTTGGGGAGTTTGAGGCTGGCATCTCAAAGAACGGGCAGACCAGAGAACACGCACTTCTGGCTTACACATTGGGTGTGAAGCAGCTTATTGTGGGTGTCAACAAGATGGATTCCACTGAACCCAGTTACAGCCAGAAGCGTTATGAGGAAATTGTGAAAGAAGTCAGCACCTACATCAAAAAGATTGGCTATAATCCTGACACTGTGGCATTTGTGCCCATCTCTGGGTGGAATGGAGACAACATGCTTGAGGCCAGTCCCAATGTGAGTACAATAAGGATTATAATAAAGGATTGTTTTATTATGGCTACATAATGAAAGTAATTAAGATAATCAAAATATAACCAAATCAAATCAGCTTTGTACTTTTAACTATAGACTGGGATGGACTGATATGAACATCTTGACAGATGACTAATACTTGGTGGCCAATAACTGATATAAAGGCCAATCAATACGAATTTTGATTCAGATTTTTTAGCCTATTTGCAAAAAAAAAATTAATGCAGTGGGCAACTGATTATTTAAATATAAAATCACTAAATATAAATGTGTTAACGCAACATCTACCAACCATCTCCCTGAGTTAATAATGAAAAGCACTTATAAACCATCTATTACAAACAAAATAAAAGCATTAAGGGGACAGTTCACCCAAAAAAATTAACTGCCATTATTTACTCATCCTTGACTTGAACCAAACCTGTTTTAACTTCTTCTGTTGAACAAAGATATACTGAAGAATGTTAGGAATTGACATTCATGGGATTTTTCTGTTTGTACTATTCTTCAAAATATCTTGTTTGGTCTTCAAAATGTCTAGAACCACTTGAGTGTGAGTAAATGGGGAAATTTTATGTACATTTTAAAGGGATACCCATTACTCTGTAATGGGTCTACCTAAAAATAACCATATAATCACATTGACTTCCATAGAAGGAAAATTATAGATTTTGAACAAGAGTAGATGAGAGTAGAGGATGAAAAAAAAAACAGTTTGAGTGACAGTGGAGTGAACAGTTGGCTCACAAAATGAGACAAACCATGAGGAGAGACCCATGATTTTATAGTTTACAAAGTTAAAATGCAAATAATTAAACAGTAAGCAATGTAATGTCCTGCTACATTTGTTATTCGTAATTTTATATACACATAACCAGAAATTTTTATATAATCGTAAAAATAATCGTGTTAAACAATATAAATGAGGAAGACTTCTCTCCTCCTCAATCCCCGGGTCTGAATGCAGACACAGTGGCTTGCAGTGCAGCATGTCTCTTGCCCTGTCTATTCCAACTATTAACCTTGTCAGTAATCTGGAGGATTTTAAACATGTGCGAACAGCAGCACTGATATAGGCAATGTCTGAATAACGAACCATAGACTGTAACGAACTCAACTGATAAAAGACAAAGTCCGCCATTCTCCAATTCTCGTACAGCTTTCCCGACAAAAACGATTGCTGCAAACCAACAGCTTTGCTGAATCGGCCTTGACAGCATCGCGGGGAAAACCACGCAACAAACCCTGTGGATCATGGAAGCAAGCACATACAACATGTGTCTCACCCAGTCATTGGGTCTCCCAGCTTGGCAGGCCTGCTTTGCCTCTGGAAAGCACGTGCTCTCATAAATAGTTAAGAAGCAGGGTCTTTTCATAGGAAAAGAAAACTCCGCCATGAATAAGAATGAGAAACCGACACCTCATCACTCCATTTGCAGTTTTGTGCTACGTCCCAGATTTTGATCCATCCCAAAAATTATTTTAAACCCGGAAGATGAAATGAGCTGACAAAAGCTCAAAATTATCCAGTTTTCCCCACAATTAAAGCTGACAGGTGCTAACGTTGTCCTAACTGATGCTCAACACACACACAAATCTGTTAAAATCTCAAAATAAGTACCCCATGGTTTCTTCAACCTTTAAGCACACCACAAAATTGTATAGAGCATTGCTACAGCTTCAGCAAAATGGCATCTCAGCTGTTTAGTACCAATTAGTAACTTAGATTTCTACACCTTTATTTTAGATGAGTTGGTTCAAAGGTTGGAAGATTACCCGCAAGGAAGGAAACGCAGCCGGGACCACCCTATTGGAGGCTTTGGATGCCATTCAGCCTCCAACACGTCCAACTGACAAACCTCTTCGCCTGCCTCTTCAGGACGTTTACAAGATTGGAGGTTTGCATTTTTGCAAAAATCTATTCCAGATAGCCTACATTTGACATATTGTTGGCTTTATGCTTTATGATTAAAAGCTTGAATGAACGCATTGCTTTCTTTAGGTATTGGAACCGTCCCTGTGGGCCGTGTGGAAACTGGTATTTTGAAGCCAGGTATGGTGGTGACCTTCGCACCAGTTAACGTGACAACTGAAGTCAAGTCTGTGGAGATGCATCACGAGGCTCTTTCTGAGGCGCTGCCCGGGGACAATGTTGGCTTCAATGTTAAGAATGTTTCGGTCAAGGACATCCGCCGTGGCAACGTTGCTGGAGACAGCAAAAATGACCCGCCGCAAGAAGCTGCCAATTTCACCGCTCAAGTAAGCTTGACTCACATCTGTTCTCACTGCTTCTGCTAATCTGAGTAGTTATTACACACTTCATTGTGTCCCACCAGGTGATCATCTTGAACCACCCAGGGCAGATCAGTGCTGGTTATGCCCCTGTGCTGGATTGCCACACTGCTCATATTGCCTGCAAGTTTGCAGAGCTGAAAGAAAAGATTGACCGTCGTTCTGGAAAGAAGCTTGAAGACAATCCCAAGAGCTTGAAGTCTGGAGACGCGGCCATTGTGGAAATGATCCCTGGGAAGCCCATGTGTGTGGAAAGCTTCTCAGAGTATCCTCCTTTGGGTACGTGCCATCTCAACTTTGTATCCCAAGATCAACACAATACTTCATTGCTCAGTTTTTTTATTGATTTAAATCATTATTTATATATTTTATATAGGGCATGTCCTTCATCTTTTACATATATCTAAAGTAAAGTTAAAGCCAAACAATTGGATTTTTGGATTAATAATGCCACTTTAATGGCTGCTTGTTACTTGACTGCAGTATTTATAAAAGGGTAGAAGGATAGTTCATTTCTGAACTAACTAGATTTATTTTTGCATTTTATAGTGATGCATTTTGGCCAATAATAATTACTTTTAGATGAAAAATGTACACTTGCATTAGGTTTGTATTTGTGAGTTTTTTGTTGCATTTACAGTTTCAAACAGTCAGAGTCACCAGCTCAGGCTGTTTTGGAAGTTGTTTTTTTTTAAACAATTTAATATTTTTTTAAAAACAAAAACAGCTCCTCCTATGGCTACTAAATAGACTTCAAAACAATATTTTGACAGTCAGAACCATTTTGTTGTTGATTGGATGGAAAAAGATCAGAGTGTGAGCTTGAAGTCAATTGCAAGAAAGGTGTGGGACTTCGAAGCCTGATTTATACTTCTGCGTCGAGTGATTGTCATATCTTGCCAATGCCATTGCGAGGATTTATACTTCTAGGTTCCATCTGTGCTGCTCTGGCAATAACACTTCAGAAACGCTTGTGAGCAGTGGGGTTTCTATGGTCCATTGTGTCGATTGGTTGTTGCCGGTGTTTTGGGTTTTTTGTCAGAAATGCATACTATGCTACTGAAGAAGTACTAACTCATGCTCATTCCAGGAAGAAAGAGGACCAAAATGTTAAGCGACTTTTATCATAAGGTAAACAAACAAATATGGAAGTCCTCTGTGGTACTCAACAATTGTTAATAGGGCTGCACAATATATTGTTTCGGCATCGATATCACAATGTGACCATTCGCAATAGTCACGTTGTGTATTTGTTTATAAAACGAAGACTATGCAGTATTAGCTTACATTTGATTATTCAATTACTGTAAACCTGAATACATTGAGTTCTCAGATAACAATAAGACGGCATTTATTTAATTTGTTTTAATTAATCTTTTTCTCTCTTGAATTCATCTATGCTTGTAGATTGTTGGTATTTTATGCACTCCCCTACAGAATCAGCCCAATCAATCTAAAATGATCAATTCTTTCCAAACATTTATTCAACTCATCTAATGAAGTTGTATTCATATTGCAAAATGCATTGCAGAATTTAAAAAAATGTTAGAATTTTCCAATATCGTGCAGCTCTACTCGTTTAACACCCACGGCACCAGCCTCCCTCCACCCACAAAGCTCTCAGCTCCACCCCGACACTCATTACTTCTAAGCCAACCAATCACAGATCTTATGCTGTGCGTCATCATGACATGTACATATTTTAAGAGATGCGCATCAGGAGAAGGCAAAGAGTACGCAACTGTACAAAGACTATCCCAGACCATTAGTATGAACTCGATGCAGAAGTATAAATTGACCTTTAAGGACAAGTGATTGGAGAAGCCTTTTATATGTCCAGTTTTTCTTTTTTATTCTCCAGAAAATCAAGTTACATTTTGATTTCCAGAAATATATATGGATGTTCATGCAAGAAAACATTTTTAACTTGGGCACAACTCATAGAAGAAACTACGTTAGAATTATAGAGATAGCTAAATATGACTGCTTGGACTAAAACAATTTTTGGGGGATTTGCAGGTCGCTTTGCTGTGCGTGACATGCGTCAGACGGTTGCGGTGGGAGTGATTAAAGGAGTGGAGAAGAAGACCGCGACAAGCGGAAAGGTCACCAAATCTGCCCAGAAAGCCCAGAAGGCCAAATGAATGTTGTGTTTGACTGCCAACTCCAGAGACACGTATGGAAAAGCAGAGGTCATTCAGCTCTTCTATCCTATTGGCTGTTTAGGTTCCATAGTCAGAGACTGCTTAATAGTTCCAATGCATCGCAAAAGTATCAGAAGGAAAAAAAATCAATAGCAAAAGCAGTCCTTTAGATAACTCTAATTTGTATGTTTACTCATAAGTCTTCAATCCATGCATTGTTTAATAGCGTTTTAATAGTTGTGCTCTTCTCTTCGATGATGGCTGTCGAAACCATATGTGATTTTTAAAATCTTGAGAGGTCTGACCTCTCCTTCTCTGGAGTGCAGTTTTAGCCTGGTTCTCACAATGTTGTCTTCGCTTGTTTTAGTGCTTGTTCGCAGAAAACCATGTGTTCAGTATCCACTGGTGGTGAGCTACTTAAACGACACTATTTAGTAGACTTTGAGAACCTGTATGTTTAGCTTTGCAGAACAAAGAAAATGTAAAAAAATGAAGCTCTTTATCGGCCCACTTCTGGGTTCATGCAATCTTCGGTGCACTGACAGCTTTATGTTTAGCACTTTGACTGGCGTAGGCTAACCCTGCACGAGCACTTGTTGACTTTAATTGGCATTAGCTACTGCACCTTACTCTTAAAACTAAAAGCTTTCATGTCATATTAAAGATGTCTCAACCATAATGATGTTGTTCGTGTTCATTTCACTTTTGAACATGAGAATATGTAAAGATATGTGTATCAATGTGTAGGATTGGTTGTTTTTGGAATAATAGTACATTTAATAATGAATTATTATTTATATAGCACCTTTCCAGAGCTCAATGACACTTTACAAAGAATGTAAGAAAAAAGAGATCAAGTAATCAAGTAGGGACAACATAGGTTCACAAACATACAAGTCGAATATAATAAACTGGAAATACAAAACAATACCTAGGAGACAAATATGCAGAGTACAGGTTGACCAAACAAAGTAATCGGTTTATCAAATCAGAAGTGTAACATTCAGAAAACAAGCGAGTTTTAAGTAAAGATTTAAATTCTGAGATAATATTAACAGAACGGAGTGAACGTGGTAGAGAGTTACAAAGTTTGGGTGAAATAACACTAAATGATCTGCCCCCATTGAAGAGAGGCAGAACCAAGGGCAAGCAAGAGGCAGAGTCAGAGGAGCATAATGAGCGAGTAGGGATGTTGGGGACAAGCATATTGCAAAGATAAGAGGGAGATCTCCAGTATCACATTCAAGATTCAAACAAACACTGAATGGATATTTCCAAGAGTTTTTTAGTATTAGGATTTTATAAGTCGCCTACTTAAAACACTTTTAAGCACAGGTGTCAAATCCAGTTTTTGGAGGGCCGCAGCTCTGCACAGTTTAGTTCCAACCCTGCTTCAACACATGCACCAGTAGGTTTCAAACAAAACTGAATAAGTCAATTAGTTTGATCAGGTGTGTTTAATGAGGGTTGGAACTAAACTGTGCAGAGCTGTGGCCCTCCAGGAATTGGATTTGACACCTGTCACTTGACATCCTTTAGAGGATTAGTTCACCCAAAAATGTATATTCTGTTAATTTACCCTCACGTCGTTCCAATCCCTGAAACCTTCATTCATCTTCGAAACACAAATTAAGCTACCCAAGGCATTGTCAAAATATTCCAAATAATCATGTAAAGCTGCAAGATCACTTAAGAACAAAACCTTTGTTTACCCATGTCTTATTGGCAATAGTAAACGCGCACTCTGAAAGACATGGGTGCGAGTAATTAATAACATTTTTGTGTGAACTAATCCTTTAAAAACCATGTACAATCTCAGAACATTGTGTTTAGATTCTATATAGTTCTAAGTTCTAACAAAGCCCATAAAATAGAGTTTCAAAGTAACAGATTGTAATAGAAACTGATCGTAGATTACAACATTATCTCAGATAATTTTCCAAGCCTTCAAATTAGGTTCAAAGTCTGTTGTGTACCCCAAATGCCTCACTTTTGGTAGAGAACAATATTAAGCAACAAATTAACAAAAAGGGTCAAAATCAATCACAAACCTTGTCTATGTTGTCCAAAAGGGGGTTTAAATGCGATTTACCCCCGGATAGTATTGAATGAATCGCTACTCTTTTTAGCCACAAGATGTCGCAAATGAACGGTTTATAAAACGATTACCAAGCCGATTCGTGAAATAAGGACAGGTAAACTGGAATTATTTAGACGTTGTCAACGATTCCAAAGGCACTGGTCACAAGAACCTTTTGGTATTTCAATTTCCTCGTGGTACAACAATCTATTTCGTGGTCATGTTTATCTGCTGTAACTTTCAGAGTTTATGAAATAAGTGAGAGGAAAATATTACTGAAGAAGGTGAGCATTACAGAACATGCAATATTGTTGTCGTTTACATGTATTATTTACATGCATGAGTTATGTGTGCAGAAATGATTTGTAAATTGATCACGTGTAGATTCATGATGTAGTTCTAATTCACAAAATTATATTAGCATGAAACACTTTCTTAATGTCATATTTAAGCTGGACAATGTTTTATTAGCGTTGTGTGCATGAGACAGTAATGGTGCTTATTACTCGTACTGTTTACAGGATAGGTTATTATTTGTATAATGCTATAATTGCTTTTGCTCAGTTAATTTAATAAACTGATCAAATTAAGTTCTTTATTAATTATCAATGAATATGCAATAATTAGTTTATAATGCTCATTGATAGTTGCTACATGTGAAACGAAGATATATGGGGACTTGGGGCAAGGACTGAGTACAAATTAGCAAGGGGCCTCAGAAGTTAGCACGCCCCCTGCTAAGTAGCCCCTTCAAGTAATTTCAGCACTGGACATACTGACAAACAGCCCTCATCTACACGTTTTTGTTCACAACTACAAAGCAAGGTCACCCTATGAATATGTGTGGTTTAACTTTTTTTAAGTCACGAAATAAATACGTCATAACACAGAGGAAGTGAGGAGTTTAGAGGCTGGCACGGCACCATCTGTATCATGACGTCACTCTTCCTTAAAAACTCAACCGCGCTCGTCACCTCGAAAACACCTGCCATCATGAGCAGCCAGAAGAGACCAGGCTGCGTCCGCCCGACGAGTCCTGCTGAACAATCCAGAGCCCAAGCTCGAGCAAAGACAACTGGAAAGAATGAAGTGCAGAAAAAGGACAAAGACGTTCATGACTGTGAAAGTGAAGGCAAACTTCAAGAGACTCCATCACTAAAACAGGGACGGAGTACAAAGCAGAAAGATATTTCAAACGGAGACTCCAAGAGCGAGTGTGAAGAAAAGCACAGTGCGATATCCAAAACAGGCTCTGTTAATAAAGAAACTGGTGAGAATGACAGACAAGACGGTGCAAAAAACAAACGACAGAGTAAAAGAAAGACAGGTCCTCTTGACTGTGAAAGTGAAGGCAAAACTCAGCAGACCGCCAATGGGAAGTCAGGAGAAAAAACAGCGCCAAAACGACCGAGCAAAAAGCAGAAAGATCATCCAAACCATGACAGAGAAGCAACACCGGAAAATTCTGAAAGCAAATCTAAGAAAAAATCCATAGCATCATCTACAATAAATGAATCCACTGCTAAAACAGGATTTCCTAAAGCGAAAAACGCACATGACGCTTCTCCAGTGGTCAGCGCGCGCAGCCCTGACCGCAAACTGAAAAGCACTGAAAAAACAGCAGGAAAAGATGCACTGGGAGAGGTTCTTAAAGCAACTATTGACAAAATGACGATCAAAAAATCCGAGAGATCTAAAGCATCCAGATGTGTTAATGCCATCACGGAGAAAGTCATTGCACACCTGAAACAAGACACGACCTGGTGTGCAGATATCGAGCGCTTAAGTACGGGAAGCTATTACGAAAACCTTAAAGTAAGTCATACAACATGATACAAAGCGAAACACATTTCACGAATAGAACAGCGTTTGTCCGTTTTAACGAAATCTTTCAATAAATAACATTCAGTTGTGGGCGACACGCTGCGGCAGTGTTGATTTTAGTTGATTCACATAAGAGAATGCCCAAACGATGTAATAACTCATCACGTAATAAAAATATAACTACAGGTATAACCAGTTATGCAACAGGAGAATGTTAATAATGTCCACATTAATGTGTGTGGAATATCACAATAGCACTGCAGTTATTGGCAGACAAGTTATATAGATTATTTTTATTCATTTTAAAATATGCATGTAAACAATGAATTTGAAGGTTTTGATAGTTCTAATCATTTACATTCAGGTAACTGCTCATAAAAGGCCTTTAAAGTTCAAAACAATTAGCTGTAACTTTGTTCCATTTTAGATTTGTGAACCGGATGAATTTGACGTGATGCTAACTGTTCCTGTCGAGAGAGTGGATATTCAGAAGTTCGATGAGGCTGGAGCATTTTACAGTATTGCACTGAAACGGCACCCAAACAAACATCCCCTGGACAAATTCCTAAATGAAGACAAGACCATTCAGGCCAGCAAAATGCTGAGTGAATTCAGAGATGGTGTTAAGAAAGCTGTGGAGAAGGCTACAGACCTCCCATGTAAGTTGAAACCTTTTTTTATTATCCTTATTCAAAATATCTGTTAACCGTTAAAATGTCATGTTTATTTGAAGTATGACCTATTTCAATGCAAATGTTTTAAAATAAAATTTGGCATAATGTGGGAAGCTGCCTCTTACACGCAAAGTGACAAACACACATTAGAAGGATTCCTCCTTGTCCAGTGTCCACAGTTTTTCTTCAAAGGTTTTAAAGTTGGAAAAATAATTTCTACTCATTTAAAACGGAGTTTCAAGTATTTTTTAATCTCCTCAAACATTCAGGTCAACATGGGTGCTTTATTGTTACAATTCATTGCTTTTGTTTCTTTTCCAATTGAGGGACAAGATGCGGTGTTAACATTGTGGATGAATTAAGTAGGCTAGTACAAGAGTAATTGAAGGAGAAAAAAAAATGTTTGATACGATATGAAAGATTTCCATGATACGATAACTCTTTATAATTGGAATCTATCATCAGGTGAATAGGTCATTAGTAGCGGTGTGAGATTGTCTGACCTTCACTCACTTACATCCAGACTATGGCCAGATGATTCACTGTGCTGACAGTTCAGATCAAAAGAAGACCTTTCTATATGGCTTCACAAACAGTATGACAGTCGAGGTAATACTGCTCCACATGGACAGAAATCAAAGCTGGATTATAATTTTTAAAAATTCTACCTTGGAATCAATCCAGAATATTTTAATTTACGGGATCTAATAAACATAGGTGCAACCACTTACATAGCCAGTGTGATGTTGCTTATTGTATCGTAGGCTACCCTTACAACACCGGTTACAGAGTTGAATGTCATCAGCATTTGCTTGTAGAAGAAAAACTAAGCAATATGTATGTACATCTAAACAGGGTGTCCTGCAAGCAAGCCCATCGCTCCCACACACTCTTAACTTATATTTACTTTTAAGCACCATGTAATTTTGAACTATACTTTTTTACATTGCATTTTTATTGGCTTGTCAGTAATGTAGCAGCAGCAATGCAAGAGGATCATCCTAAATTGCATGCCATCTTAAAGTTGCATGACTGACAACAACCAACTGTCATACGTAGAAACATTATTTAGCACTCGTGGACAAAAAAGAAAATCTGATCGATTGCTTGGCTTGATCATCATTCATCTGACTAACTAAAACCTTTGTATGTTTTTTATAGACAAAATTCAGAGAAAAAAGCTTAAGTGTCCTGCAGTGACACTAGAAGTAACAGAAGGTAGCAAGAAAATTTCAGTCGACTTTGTTCTTGGTCTTAAAGTTCACCGAGCAAGCTGGCCAGACTTTACAAAGGATGGCTTCAAAGTAGAAAACTGGCTGGGTAAAAAGGAGAAAGCTAATATGAAGCGTCAGCCATTCTACCTGGTGCCTAAATATGAGGGGATAGGAAATGCAGAGCATGATGGAGTGGTTGCAAGAGGTATGCTATGCCCACAATCAGTAATTTACATTACGATATGCTGTATGAATGGAGCAAGTGCACAAAATAATAATCACCAAATAAATCGTTTTGTACATTGTTCTCTACTTAGATTCCTGGCGAATCTCTTTTTCACACATCGAAAAAGAAATTCTGAAGAGTCATGGCCACACGAAGACGTGCTGTGAGGGTCGTGGACAGAAATGTTGCCGGTAATTTTTCTGTGCTCCTAAAGTATTAAAAGTGCAGTATGTACGGTAAGTTTGACACCCAGTGGTTGAACTAGGTATTGCGCTGCTGGATCAAAACAAAGCCAAGCTCAGGTTGCCAGATTGATGACATCAACAGGAGCAAGCCTGACTCTTGAGCCTAAAGGCTGATTTAAATCGTGTTCTAAATAAAAAGCAACAGCATGCATCAAAAGGAATATTCTCCATGTTAAAAGGAGTTGTCCTAACGCCTGAAATGTATGTTTAAGAAACAGCTTCCATTTCCCAAACAGAAGCTTTGACAGCGATCACCTCAGGTACACATATATACATAGATATATATAGATGCATATTTATTGCCATACTACTAAAAGCAGCAGCATAGTTCACCTCAGATCTTGAAAATAAAATAAACCATTTAAAATTTAACTTTAGAGCTGTGACTCAGTTCAAGCCAAGTTAACAAATATCAGCATGTTCATATAATAACGTTAAAGAGGTTTAATATGTATTGATTAGATTATAAACTTTAACGGTACTGCAGTATGTGCACTTTTCTGTGCTTCTGAATGGCTGCATTTTAATTTCTGGCGTGTTTCGTCTGGTGCAAACAGCCAAATTGCTTATCACAGCAAAACTCGTCATGTAGAATTTGGAATTTGAATTTGTTTGGACATTCGGTTACAATGTAACCTTCTCACCTAATGTTTACGTTCATATTTATATTGTTCTCTAATTAATAATCACCTCATGCAGAACTCTAAATCTGCGTTTCATTTCAGAGGCTGCTACTGTCCACCGTAAGTCACATTTTTGGGCACAAACGCATGCTTTGAGAGCCTTCATGACTGAAATATGCTGTTTTCCACCAAGGCAACCCGGGGTGCTGAAATATAATTGGCTAAACTAGCAGTGGGCAGGTTAAAAGAACATAAACAAAGACAGTCCTGTCTTTAAATTTAGCAGTTTTTTCAGATAAACAAGAATGTTCACTTAATATGTTTGCAGATACTTAAGAAACATGCTATATTTTTATGCTTAACAAGAGTCAAAAACTTACATACAGCACCTTTGAGCTTTGTTACTGTTCAAATTTAAATGAATATTCTGTAAGATACTTTTGTTTGGTGCCTGAATTGTCCATTGTGTCCGTTCTTATCTGCATCCATTAAAATACCTGTCTACAGAAACAGACCAAGAACATTTAAAAGAATTCTAAAAGTGCACTGAAACATGCCATTCAAGCACAAACATTTAATGTATTTAAATGTCTTCCACTCATTCAGGAAAGAGTGTCTAAAACTTCTGAAGTATCTTCTACAACAGCTCAAAAACGATGACTCCAAATCCACTAAGATGTCCAGCTTCTGCTCTTATCATGCAAAGACCACCCTGCTCCACGCTTGTGCTTTGAGGGGAAATGACAGTGAATGGGCTTACAGTCAGCTGACCAGCTGTTTTCAGCAGCTATTGGAAGATTTTGTCAAACACCTGAGAAATCATCAACTCCCAAACTTCTTCATTCCATCCCACAACCTCTTAAATCATGTTTCTACTAACAACTGTGATTTCCTGGCGAAAGAAATTGAATTTCAACTTAACAATAATTTTCCTATATTCAGTTAAAGGGTGCCTATTATGCAAAATCCTGGTGTTCCAACAGAAATGTGTTAGAATTGTGTACACACCGCCATGTTAAAATGATAAATTCATCTAGTCTTTTTTTGTTTTAAATCTAAAAAATACAGTAAAAAAAATTATAAAATAAAAGTAAACCAGGATCTATAGATCCACAGATCCCCAGACCATCCATAGCGTGACATCACAGTGTAATTAGCCCCAACCACTGCTACTGACAGACAGGCATGTATTATCGTGACCTCGGTCAGCTCTGTTTTGAAATGTGAGGCAATACAAGACAGAATTTACAAAGAAACTGATATAAAAGGATGGATCTATTTCAACTATCTGCGAACCAACTTCAATTTGTAGTGGCAGAGTTTGTATTTTTATAGAATTTTGAACAAATCATAACGTAAATAAAAGGGCCAGTCCCAGGGCAAATGGGGCTAAAACTAGTGTTGTTTTACAGATATTTGTTGTCATGCCTTTACTCTTATCGCACTTTGCCAAAAACAGCAGAAAATATTTTAAAGTTTTACTTTTATTTTTGTTTTGTTTAAAGAAAACACATTAAAAATGCCATGTAAATCATAACCACACAAATCGCTTCTGAAGCAGACATGCCCAAATACTGCTCTATTTGCATTTAAAGGCATACCAATAAAATCAGGTTGTTTTACTCTGGCCAAAAATTTTAACAGGGTTACATAAATGATCTGAAGATGATCACATTCTGGAGACATCAAAAACTTGTATTACTTTTACTAATGGATTTACAAATAATGTATTATTTATGTATGTATTGTGCTTTTATCTTAATGATCAAATGTAGTGTAATACAATAAAAATCATTAAAAAAGGGGTTTTACAGGCTTTTATTTGATGTATTCAACTGAACAACATAGCTACATCATTTACAGTTAGGTTTGTTTGTTTTTTACCTAATTTCAAATGTAGATAATGTTACTGAACTGGGGAAAAAAAAAATCTTTTAACATTAAAGAAACGCATCAAGCATAAATGAATCAGTTTACACAACGTAAGTAGTCAATTACGATGACTTTACAGGCCTCTCTACAAATGAGAGGATTAACACTTTAAAAGCTTATGAATGGACCCATTGAGTACAGTGGCATCAACCTGAAAGATACAATTAAAAATAAATACTACAGTAACAGATACAAAAAGCACACATCTCTTTAAGAAACATCTGGTGAACTAAAAAAAAAAAGTCAATATTACCTTCCAATAGATCAGAATGGCAGGTCTGAGCCTCCACGATAACCTCTTCGTCCCCCTCCTCCTCTTCCTCCGCCTCCTCCTCCTCTTCCGCCTCTAAGTCCAAACATTTCTTTCTCCCTTCTGTGTTTTTCATAACGCTCAGCCAATAGTACCAGTTCTTCTGGTACATCCTAAAGAAAGGAAAATGCTTTATGCAGATTTTCTAAAAAAATCAAAAAGTATTGTGTTGTTTTAGCTTATTTAACATAAGTAGTTTGAACAAGCAATTTTTTAATAACTTCTACTGACAGATTGTTGCAGTGAGGCTTCAGAAAGTTAGTTTAAAACCCTTGTTAAGTGTGGGGAATTTCACTAACATCCTAAATGAAAGTGATAAATACATCTTCAAATTTACAGTAACTTTTGCTATTTATTGTTCTGCAATATTATTTGAGGACTAAAAATATCTAGAGTGAAACCAACGTTTCTGGAGGGTGGGACCAAGTTGAAACTAGCAATACCAAAACGTGGGCTTTAACGGATAAAAAAATAAAATGTTAAAAACCAGATGTATCTGTTTTTTTCTGTCTGTATTACTCCACGAGATTCTCACAAAAAATACACAATACAATTTGTGAGAATCTCCACATTTATAACTAGAAGGGCCTGAGGTAGAGATTTGTATAGTAGAGAGTGACAGACATAAGGAAGGGAGTGAATGCCTGCAGGTGTTTACCTGACCAGATCTCTCTAGGATGGTGATTAACTCAGCTGCTACTCTCCAGTCCTCTCTCGTCACCAGGGTTACAGATTCACCGGACCTCCTGGTTCAAAACAGGGACTCGTTTTACATAAAGTGCCTGAATGATTTGCATTGTTGTCAAAATTCTTATGGTTTCTGATAATTCAGTCACACCCTGGTTTACTCACCCTGCACGACCTGTTCTCCCAACACGGTGCACATACTCCTCCACATTTCGTGGGAAATCATAGTTGAACACGTGTGTGATGTCATGAACATCTAGCCCCCTGGAGGCCAGGTCAGTCGCCACCAGAATACGCACACGACCTTCAAGAACAGCCAGACAGGTAGATGGTAAGATCAGATCGTTTTAAGACATGACGTGTTTGTATTGGGAAGGAAGTGTCTTTCCATTCTTAGTTTTGTTTAACTAGGGCTGAGTGATATGGTAAAAAAAATGATTCTTGATTTTTTTTTTTACTGTAGTTTCAGCAATTCACGATTTCAATTTCTTTAAGTGTAACTAGGCGCTTAAAATAATATAATAATTCAACAACATGATTAGAAGTAACATTCCATTATTAGTAACTTGAAAGCCGTCTGGTAAAGGAACATTGTATTTTTAGTGGACAATGCATGCAAAATAAGTCTCAAAAAGTTTTTTTTTTATACCTGGTAGCACTGATGCTGGCTTCTACTTTTATATATATTTGAAGATTTAAAACATAACTTTGGATTGTATCCATGGCAATGACACATGAAACTGATGAGGCCTGATGGTGGACGGGAAATCCGCAACATTAGGAAAATACTCATAAACTATGCCACAAAATCGAGTTTTAAGAGTTTTTCAAGTTAGAATGTAGCTATTTTAAAATCAAATCGGCAGTTTGTGTGTAAGAAAACGTAAAAAAAAAAATGTTGGAAGCTTCAGGCAGTCAGCGGCAGCTCCGCGATAAAGCAGAATGTTCTCCTACCTGTCCTGATGTTTTTTCATTATGCATAAATCACCTATATTTAACAGCAGAGATTTCTGAAATAGATTTTTTTGCTTCAAAGACTCTAGAATACACTTGAAAATGTGTGATTAATTTATATGGTAACTTTTATAAGATTAGCATGTTTATTATAAAATGTAAATCGCGTAAATTCTGCTATACTGTAGGAAGCCCAGCTTTCTCAGTATTAAAGGTAATGTTAAAGGAAAAAAGTTATTATACAGATCCTCCCTCGTCAGAGAAGTGGAAGAAATTAGACAAAAGAAACGTGTGACTGGAAACACACTCCAGGTGTGACTGGGAATGTCTTATTTGTCCACCTGTGATCGGACTGATGAAATCGTATCTTAATAATATTAGCAGGTATAAACAGCACGCACATGCTCTATTTCTCTGTCTGCCTGTCAGACTGTTCCAACAAATATTGCGATGCAAAGAGAAAAACCATTTTAAACTTAGGCCTACCTTGGCAAATGACCATGGAATAAGTGCGATAATCAATGGCTTGCTGTGCGTTAAAGGATTTTAATGCACTTCACGGAAGCGACCAATTTTTTTTTTTTTTTATTATTAAAAAGCCTGATTCCTTAATTAAAAACATAAAAATCATCTTAAATTACAATTTCAAATTATTTTAAAAAAGAAAAAAAAAAATACACCGATCTCTGGGTTTAAGGCATATGAGCTGCAATGCGGCAAAACAAACAGTTCAAAAACATCGCATTTCATGAAAATAAAATGAAAGAAAATGTGTTAATTTTTTTAAACACGTTGCTTGTACCACTTTATGGAGTAAAATCTATTTCAGTTTTATTGCAAAAAGATAATTTCCTAAAAACAAAAAAAAATTATTATGTCATAAAAAAATAATAATAAAATAAAAAAATTTAAATAATAATAATAAAAAATCCATAAAACACTAAAACTATTGCTTCCAGCATACAGATTAACTGCTGGGTTTCTGAATATTAACCTCATTGTTTGCGTTTGGTTAAACTGCTTTGCTGAGATCAATATGCAGTGGTAATACACAAGCACTGGCCTTTGAATTGTAGCTATTCCTGCCTAATATGGTATGAAAGGTATGGGAGACTCGCATTCTCTGAGAGAAACTAGATCGTGAGCTTACCTTTCGTCAGATATGCTGTGCATCCACTGATATAACACAGGAATGAAAGTGAAACTCTCGGTCAGTCTGTTCATTGCACCAAATTTACTGTAAGCCTCAATCATTGGCGAGTGAAATCGGAAAAACAAAACCCTTAAGTGTAAGGTTTGGTCACACACCAAAGTGATTTTTCTTCCATTCTAGAGGGCTGTTGGTAAAAGTCTTTTAATACACCACTTGCAGAGCAAGACTCACATGTACCGTATAATACTGAATTCACATGCTGTAGTATGTTTTGAAGGAGAAAGTATTACAGTATTGAAAATGAAAAAATTATGAAATTTCATCTGTTAGAGGTTCAGAATTTTGCTTTGCATTTCTTTTCAATGAACTGCCCAGTCCTAGTCAAGTATGCATTTTTGCTTGTGAGTCATGATTAAAAACAAAGCAGTAAGCACTGGTTTAACTTCTTTGAGGCTACCCATTTGTCAGCATTTTACCAATTCTTTTTGGAGCTGTTATTGGCACAGAAACTTCACGTGACCATTCTATTGGCTGCTTATGAACATACTGTACCATCTTTAAAGTCCTGCAGGGCCTCTTCTCTGTCGCATTGCTCTCGGTCTCCATGCAGAGACTGAACTGCTATACCCTGAAGACACAGGTCACTGGAGAGGTCGTCAGCTCTATTCAGTAAGGGAAAAAACAGTGAGGATCATAAATGGATAGCCATTTACGTTGATCATACTATCACAGGTCACCACACAAATCAAATAGCATCTTTATTGTAAGCCAAGCCTGATTAATGGGATAGCTCACCAAAAAAAATGACAATTTACTCACCGTTTACTACCTCTACTCACCCTAAAGTGGTTACGAACCTTTAGGAGATGCTTTATTTTGTTAAGCAATAAAGAATAAAGCTTGAAGAATGCTGAAAACCTGTTATCATTGACATTCAAAGTAGGAAAAAGAAATACTGAGGAAGTCAGCATTTACAGGTTTCCAGCTTATATCTTCTTTTGTGTTCAATGGAAAAAATAAACCCATGAAGGTTTTGAACAAAGAGAGAATTAGAAAATTATTAGCAATTTTTACGGTTTGGGGTGAACTATCTCTTTGAGAAGATAAGTAGATTCAACAACCTTTGTAACAACCTTTGCTTTGCATAACCAATAAACCCATATTAACTTGAAGCACTGGATTCAAATGCAGAGTGATTATCTGGTAATTTCTGAGTAATCTTATTTTGCACCAAATTAAAAAGTGTCAGGATGAAAGTCTAACAAAGAATCTGTTTTAATGTTTGTGCAACTTTTGACAAAAAGAAAATAAAAGCATGTCATTTCGAGGTGTAGAAAAGCAAGTGACAGGAAGAACGGCCACTTATTAAAAAGCACCACCCTCTGACAATAGAGAAATGCAAAGTTTCATTTCTAGAAAAGAGAAACATTTCCCCACAAGCCGTTCAACCGACACCATTCCACAGCAAGTGGTCACCCATTGTCACGTTAAGCCATCACAGTAAAATCATATTATGCAACGACATTTCAGCAGAACTTCAGTGTGTGAAGCTCCTCCCATATCCTGTTTTGTGAAAAAAAAAAAAAAAAAAAAAAAAGAACTAATCTCACTTTAAACTTACTTTAGTTTTTTCCCCACAAATATAAGTACTTTGTCCAGAGGCTCCATTCGGTGGATGAAATCAAAAACGTAGTCTTTTTTTTCATCCTCCTGCACAAACAGTACTGTCTGCTGAACAGTGTTCACCGCCTGAAGAAGACCGGCAGACACAGAAGTTAACTAGGGGCTTTTAATAAGAAGGCCCAACAAAAAAAAAGATTTATAAGTAACCTAGTAGTTGAGCATTAAATACATGACATGCATCTGCAAATATTCACTCACTGCTAGATCCAGTGTGCCCACATAGACCATCATGGGATCTTTCAGGTAGGATTTGGCCAGTCGCCGCACACCTGGTGGCCAGGTGGCACTGCAACACAAAAAGAGACAGAGATACAGATTGAAATGTAGTGAAAAATGTCCATTTTGCATCTAAAATAAACTGTACAAGCTACTGTTGATTTACTTTGGGCCTCCAAAGACGTAAGCTTGTTTTTTTCCCTTCAGTAGAACATTACTTTTAATTTTTGTCTTTGGTGAGTCCAAAAAAGGAATATTTTATGAAACACCAAGGACCACAGGTGAGTAATGGATTTAATTACGTTAACCATCCCTTAATTCTCAAACACAAATATGCTTTGCCCTTACGATTTATTGTGAACATTGTTTTTAGAGAAACAAATACTAACGCCAACGTTGCCAACTTGGCAACTTAAGTGACTAGTGACAAATCTATTAAATTTTATGGTGTTGCTGAAGATTTTTATAGACTCCCATATGTTCGTACTGTACCGTCCCTACTCTTCTTAACGAGCTGTGGGTGATGCCGCCGGCCCCTCCCCCGCTTGAGAACTCACAAGCAGCCCAGTCCTCGTACAGCAGTCTCTCCCACTTGCAGCCTAAGAGCAAATCACCCCTCTGCATACTGACGGCAAATGATTTAGCACCGCAAGTGTGAGGTATTTCCCTTGTACAGTCAACCCAATCTGCTTCACCGTTGTTATAAATTTCTATTCTTTTCTTGTTCACAATCACAGATATTTTTAGTGACAGTTTTGGAACTTGTCTGAGTTTATTACGTTTGAGAGATTACTGCAAATATACTACATATCTATACTGATATACTGAATTCAGACAGCAATAAACGTAGTTAAAATGGCATGCATATATCAAGCGCAGTGCAAATATAAATACCCCTTTATTAACCATAGGCTGTTAAACAAACAGAAACGGTTGGTAGTGATGACATCAGTAATATGCAAACTGATGAAATAAGGCAAACAAGCAACATTTAGCAACTTTTCATTGAAAATAGTTGGTAACAAAAATGCAACAAAAATAAAAAAGAATACCCTGTCCAACATGTAATCAAGATATTTTTCAAGTATCAAATGAATCACCTAGTCATAACCGTTTGCCTGTCAGGCCGAATATCCAGAATGATTTTCATGATTTGAGGTTCAAATCCCATGTCCAACATTCTATCAGCCTCATCCAACACCTGGAACAAAATGCATATATACATAATTATTTTTATCGTGAACATTTTATTTATTTATTTATTTTTATATCTCATATGTATCCTTACTCTAACTTACAAAGACTATTAACTTACCAAATAGGTGATGGAGCGCAAATTGATGAGCTCATTCATCTGTAGATCGTTTAATCGTCCAGGTGTTGCAATGACAATGTCCACACCACAAGTCACTACTTTAATCTGGGCATTTCGGTCACCTCCTCCATAGATACAGATACTGAAATGACGCAAGGAATTTTGTGCAAAAAAAAAACAAAAAAACAAAAGCGGACAGTGAATGAACCCTTCAATTCTGGATTAAATTTGAATTAATTTGGAGAACTTAAAAGTTATAGCACCTTTTAAATCCCTTGTAGCTGTATTTGTTACACTCTGCTTCAATCTGAAGGGCCAGCTCACGAGTGGGAGTCAAAACCAACATGCCAGGGCCATTTCTTTTGTCCCTGGGCCTACAATGAATGTGTACATCAATTAGACAACTTAAAAAAATAATAATAATAAAAAAATTTATTTCAAAATACATGTATACACATCTATATATCTATATCTGTTACATGTGTGTGTGTGTGTGTGTGTGTGTGTTAACGAAAAGGTATCACTCTCGCACAGACTTACATTGGTTGTCCATCCATATGAATAAATCCAGGAAGGAGGTAGGCCAGAGTTTTGCCTGTTCCAGTCTGGGCTATTCCAATTAGATCTGTTCCATTCAGGACGACTGGCCAGGCCTGCGACTAAACCATGAAGCAAATTAACCAGGTTTCCATTCATCTCCATGTCTTATTTTACATATGGCAGAAAAGCAATCTGTTATAAGCAAACATGTAAGAGAGCGTTCTTTACCTGAATGGGAGTTGGTTTTTTAAAACCCACTCTGACAATGTTTTCCATGATGCCAGGATAGTGAGCAAAAGCTTCCTCAAAAGTGCACACTGGACTGGGAATGGTTCTTTTTTCACCATCTTTCAAATCGTCCACAAAGATGTTGTTGTTCTCTTTTCTGTTTTGTTAGAGAAGCGTGATGTACAAAAACAATACAATTATTGTATGTGCAACACTTGCCCTGAATACTTTGAGACATTTCTGACTTAACTAAAACGCAATACAAAAAAATATTGGAAATATTACACTGCAAATATAAATGTCTATGTTAATTTTTTTAAAGGAACATCTATTGTAATTGCAGGTGTAGGTGGTAATTTTAGTAAAAATTCAGTTTAAATTACATGATACTGTTATTAAATAAGTAAATATTATTTAAACTGCAAATAAATAAAAAAATATTCCTAAAAAATGAATTGGTTAAATAGAGCATAAGGCCTGATGAACACTCATCTTATGTGAAATAAATTAATATTATTATTTTGGCAATGTTTTGGTTTCTTTAATTAGAACAGGTGTTGAAGTCAAGTATAAGAGGCACAAAGAGAACTAGAACCAAAGTCAAGAAAACATAATATTCAAACGTCAGAGCATCCAGAAGTGCTGGTATTAACAGATCTATTGCGCCATCTGTAGGCTAATGTGAAGAAGGCACAATAAGACAACTGACCTCCAGATCTTGACTTCTTCAGCACTGCGAGCAGCCACTGATTTTGCTTCAATATAGAAATTCTTCTTTAGAAGAGGAAGATCTGAAGAACACAAAGCAAGTGTTAAATCTGGTAAAGTATTTCATATCTGACAACATTATAAAGCATATGAATCAAAGTGTAATTCTTATTTTGTGTAAACATACAGTAGCAATACATATTCAGCGATGCTCGATATTCCATGAATGAATATGATGACAGAACTGAGGTCACAACCACATTATCCAGAGACTCACCTTGCCATTTCAAAGCTTCATATTTGTCCCGGTTTTCTCTAAGTGAAGTCCAGTCAATGGGGGTAGGAGCTGGTGCAGCTGCGGCCGCCGCTCGTACAGCAGAAGCTGACCAACAAGAGTCATTTTGATACCCTTGATTGCGGTTTCCTGGAGATTTAAATGAATTCAAATGTCGAAACCTAAAATTTAGATAAAGGTTTTAACAAAACTATGACATTTGTAGATTAACAACTACCATCGCGGTATCCAGAACCTCCCATATTGTCATGCACCAGATCTTCAACCATGTCTTTGGCTTTGAGCTGAGCATCACAGCTTCCAAAGATAAGCACTTCAGCTTCATGTGCGCCATTGGTTATCTGCCATCAAACATCATCCAAAGAGTCATACCATGTGTAAAACATCATACAAAAGATATTGTGTTTTAACTAGTGACATGCGCTGTGTCCTGTGTGGCCAAACTAATGACATTAAACATCTTTGATTTCCGCTTTGGTTTTATAGAAAACAAGGAACCATCAAAACAGCAGTGCTTTTTCCCCACGTGATCACGACCGGAAGAACTAAAAGCAGTAATAAAGCTAAGAAAAGCTCTGCTGCTGTGTGAAACTTCACGCTCGCTTCGCAATTACTTCAGCAGTTATGTTTCGCTTCAACTTGCTCTGCTTCAAACTGACAAAGACCACAACTCCTGTGATCTTTCACTAATGACAGACATTTCTCATTTCTCTCAAGTTGTACTTTGATCATAACAGAAGGCTTTATAAAGAATATGCTTCTCTTAAGCCCAATCCTAATTCTACCCCTTAGCCCTTTCCCTTGCCCCTGTCCCAATTCTTATTCGCTTAAAGGCGTAGGCCTAAGGGTAAAGGCTAGATACCCCTTCAAACTGAGATTTTCCAGGACCGCACTTGAAACCAAGGGGTAAGAAAATTTCCCATAATACACCAGCTACAACAGCCGCATGGCAGCACAAGGAAGTAAAGAGATGCACAAATTAGTATTTTTTGTCATTATTACGAATATTTACAACAAACGAGCACATGTTTTAATACATTCATAACGCCGTTCGTGGTTTACCATCATGGCAAAAAAAAAAAAAAAAAAAAACGCTAAATTTGATTTTTTAAAAAGTCTAATGGCTGGGAATGAGCTTTTTACAGTGTCTGCTATAATGTTAATGTTGTTTTTGTTGTGTTTACATAGATGAATATGGCTAGGGTGTAAATGCACAGTACAGTTACGATCTTATTGCCACATTATATCGTTATGATAACACGATGCCTTCAATGATTTCCTGAAGATATATACCAAAAAAATAACGCAACTGGAATAACTACAGCAGTCGTGATTGTCAATCTTAGGATGCTTTCACACCTGTTTTGTTCAGAAACATGGATTCAAACTGTTACAATGTTGCACTTTGTACTTGGTTCTGTTTCACACGGCAAAGTTTCTAAACAGACCAAAACAGCTAAAACAAGTCACGTGCGAGTAAACTCTCCTCACATTGGTCAGAGTTTCACGGTTTATTTTCCAGAGTCCCACTCAGCTGTCATGCGTCCTTATTTTAATTTATGCCAATGAGCAACAAGACATTAAAAGGCCCAATCCCAATTCTATTTTTGTACCCCTACCCCTTCCCCTTGGCCCTTACAACCGAGGGTTAAGGGGAAGGGTTTCAAAACCTACCCCTAAGAATTGGGACAGCACTTCAACACCTGCACACGTCATCATATGTCATCGTGATCTCTTGCTTCATATGAGATCAGACGATCACGACTGCTGCAGTTATTCCAGTTGTGTTGTGTTGTGTTTTTTGATGTTTATCTTCAGGAAATCACTGAAGGCGTATATTATGTTATCATAACAATCTAATATGGCAATAAGATCGTAACTGTACTGTGTTATTACACAGTAGTGATGGGTCGTTCTTGAACGATTCGTTCATTTTGAACGAATCTTTAATATGACTCGGGAACGACGAGTCCTCTCAGGGAGTGATTCGTTCATCCGCGCATGCGCAGATTGCGCACAGATGTGCAGGTTTCGTTCATTTTTCAAGTCTTTTAATTCATTCATCACGCGAAAGACAAAAGCCAATCATATGCGTTTAGAGCCGGAAACAGAATTGATCCGTTCATGTATCGAGTCCTCGGTCCGAGTCGTTCAACACGTGAAAGACACAGAAGCCAATCGTATGCATTTAGAGCCGGAAACAGATTTGATCCGTTCACCCCCCGAGTCCTCGGTCCAAGTCGTTCAACACGTAAAAGGCACAGAAGCCAATCGTATGCATTTAGAGCCGGAAAGAGATTTGAACCGTTCACCTCCCGAGTCCTCGGTCTGAGTCATGTCTCTTTACATTTTGTCACGTGATGAACGAACCAGAAGACTCGAAAGGTGAACTAGTCATGGCTCCTTTCGGCTCAGACTGTGTACATTGGTTGAGATTATATGGACTGTCCGTGTGACGTGAACGAACCACTGAAATTTGAAGACATGAAGAGGTGAGCTGAGCAAAGAGGCAAAAATATCTTCATAGACAAAAGAGCAGGCAAACAGTGAATGATTATTTTCTCTTATAGCATTCTATTTATGACTTGTTTGTAGTGTGATCAACATTTGGGCTAGTTGTACATGTGTTTGGAAGCAATTCGTAACAGTTTAATAATATATTGGCAAATTGAACGAAATGAACAAAATGACTCGAAAAAAGATTCATTCATCTCGATGAACGAGAGTTAAAGATCCGAGTCAGTAAAATGATCCGAACTTCCCATCACTATTACACAGTGGCCATAATCATCTATGTAAACACACAAAAACAACATTAACATTATCCCAGACACTGTAAAAAGCTCATTCCCAGCCACCAGACATTACTGACAGGGTATTCGAGTGTCATCGTGCGTCAGAATGTTGTGGGACTGCTGTATATGAGTTATGATTATGGATTATAAGTCGCGAAATTAATTAATTAATTAAATTGATTAAAAAAGCATGACAGTAAAACACGGACGTGGTTATGAATATATTAAAACATATGTTTGTTTGTCGTAAAAATTCGTAATAGTGACAAAAAAAAACTAATTTGTGGATCTCCTTACTTCCCGGGTTCAGCTATCCTGCCGCTGTGACAGGTGCATTCTGGGAAATTTTCTTACCCCTCCGTTTTAAGTGTGGTCCTGAAAAATTTTAGTTCGATGGGGTGTATACCTCTTGATCTTAGCCCTACGCCTTCAAGCTAAAGAGAATTGGGACACCACTACCCCTTGACGTGAACGCGCAAATCAAGAGGTAGGGGTAAGGGGAAGGGCTAAGGGGTAGAATTGGGATTGTGCCTAAGTGGAAAGCTGCGCTTTAATTTTGAATGGTGACACCCACAGACATCGTCACCAAATATAAATCAGAGGAAAGACTTTCTCATACATAGCCCTTGGCTAGAATTATGCATTATAGGCTTTACATTATAGAGATAAATAACAGATAAACCAAGACTGCAGTTCGGTCAGCTTTTCCTAACGGATAGACAGCTTTCGTTAATAGTTAACATGATTTGACTTTCGTATTTGACATGAAACGCACATTTACTGGTAGGAATGACATCCCGCCCTACTCATAATTCTCTCTTCATATAGCCATATTTATGTCTATTACATTTCCATAATACACTGTAATATAGTAGGGCTCGGATCGTTTTGCTTTCTCATTACAATCCATCCGCTCCAGAGTTTGTTTCAATCGAGCCAAGACCACCTCATTCAGGCAATCTCAAACTGATTGTTTTGACGCTGATCAGAACACGATTGCTGGATTCACATATGACAAACGAACCACGCTATCTGAGGAAATGAGACAGGTTATAAAACAAAAGTCTAGGTGTGAAAGCACCCTTATATGAAGCAAGAGATCACGATGACATATGATGTGTGCAGGTGTTGTACTGCTTTTTGAAATTTTTAAGCCCTTCTCTAACACTCTGTTTCAAGGGTCAAGAGGAAGGGGTACAAACATAGAATTGGGATTGGGCTTTAGTGTTTTCTTCATATAAATTACACATCCTAATTTTTTTTTTGTAATAGAAAACAAATGTCTGTATATAGTGATTTAAGGACAAAATGAAACCAACTGATCGTATCATTTTAGGCAAATATCCGAAAAAAATATATATATTCCTATAACTGGGGAACGTACCTGGAGTACAGTTTTATCTAGTGTGTAAACACAGGTTCTTCTGGGCTTGTTGCTAAACAGACTTTTGGTATATCTAGTGTATTTAACTTGCCTTTATTTTTGCTCCACTGCTCTCTTCGAGCTCTCTTATTTTTGCACCACCTCGACCTAAGACAACAGAAAAAAAAAAACATGCCAAATCACTTCTGTTAACTAGTTCACATGGACCATTTCATAAAAGGAATAAAAACCCGATTCAACAATCCCAGCACCAATTGTATTGATACAATTAGGTTACTTTTTTGTCACATGTATTAACCTGCTCAGTTAGAATCACTTTGGGTGGTGAGAGGCTGTGGAGCAGACAAAAACAAAACCGTCTTATTCTTACGCATATTCTGAATGTTTTAGGGACTTTATACATAACGTGCCTGATTATACACAGCAAAAAATGTGAAAATGTTCACAGGATTTCCTGAATTATGGAGTGAAGATAACGAGATCCGCAAAGCTCCCTTTTGATAAAACCTAGTTTGTCAATATTTTGGCTCCAGATTGTAAGTAATTTATCAATAATTCAGATCTAATCTAATGTACATTATTTTTGAGCTAGAAAAAGTACGAAATGATCAGTGGTGTAAAGTAACCAATTACAAATACTCAAACTACTGTAATTGAGTAGTTTTTCTTAGGAATTGTAGTTTACTGAGTAGTTTTAAAAATGTGGACTTTTACTTTCCCTTGAGTACATGTTTAGTGCAGTATCTGTACTTTTACTCCATTACTTTCCTTCAACCGGCAGTCACTATTTCTTTCTTCTCTATGGTCATTGTCTAAAATAGAAAAATCAGTCCTGTGATTTCTGTCCAATTAAATCACACATAGAAAGTAGATCACATCATACTGAACAACCTCAAGACATGGAGCGCTTTTATAAATGCAGCAAACCTTTGAGAAACATTACAAATGTACAAGAAGATGTCCAAAATCTGTACACGCAATGACCCAGAGACTGTTTATACACTGCATGTCACTGAAAATGATGGATGTCGACTGTATGATGACTGAAATCACCAAACAGCCTTAAACAATCACTAAATGGAACGAATGAAGAATGGAAGGAAGGGCCAAATAAAAGGAAGGACCGAACAAGGAATGGAAGAAAGGATCGAAGAACCAAATAAATAAATGAAGGAAGGATTCGAGGAAGGACTGAACAACCTAAGGAAGGAAAGAAGGAAGGAACGAACAAAGGACCTAATGAAGGAAGGAACAAAAATATGAAAGAAAAAATGAGCGAACAAATGAAGAAACAAAGGACCAAATGAATGAAGTAAGAATTCATTAAGGACTGAATAAACTAAGGAAGGAACAAATGAATGAACAAATAGAACTAATGTATCATGTTAATGTAATAAACGAGTGAACAAAGGAGAGAACAAACAAATAATTAAAGGAAGGTTGGAACGAACGAACGAAAACAGGAAGATCCCTAAATACACTGCATATTGTTTGTGCAGGGATGTGTAAACATAACATTCTGCAAACGCATCAACTTTTCTACAGTGTAATACTCACTACTCGAGTACTTTTAAAAGGTCTTACTCATTACTCAGTTTTTTACTCATACTTTGAGTAATATTCACTACAGATACGTTTACTCTACTTGCACTACATTTTTGGGCAAGTAATGGTACTTTTATTTGAGTGTGATTTTTCAGTACTCTTTCCACCTCTGGAAATGGTATATAATACTAAACGTTAATAACAAATAATGCATGGAAATCTTATGTTAACAGTTCAATAATTTGAGGAAACATGGTGGAAAACTAGTTATTTTTCACATCTGCACATCTACATCTGAAGTGCCTTAACGTAAATATACAAAATGCTGATTGAGCAACGTTTTTTTTTCTTTGCTTGAGTAGCAAACAGCAACGAAAATATTATTGACAGCCGCTGGGGCCTAAACACGTACGTTACATAGCGTTAAGCAACCATTTTTAGAAACAGTTTCAAACAGTTTACGAAGCAGGATCAAAACGTTTCGTGATTAAGGCGATGGCTAATAGCATGAAAAACATAGCAAACATCACAAGACAAACATTTCTTACCTATTATTCTCCCGACTAAAGAGTTTTCCACATTCAGAGTCACCGGTGATGAATCTCCACGGTCTCCGTAACCGCGGCTTCGTATTGCTCCAGTCCTGGATCGACTGTAATCGTTATTTTTACCGACTGCACCGTCAAAATCCGAGTCTCGGTTCCTCCAGTTCATCCACTGCTCTCCGTCTCCGCCGAATTTTGCACCGGCGCTCGCGGTTTCTCGATTTCGCGCGCCTCGAGGTGACGGAGGCCTCCATGATTTTACCGGAGCAGGTTTAGCAGGTAACTGCTTTGAAACCGCCACACCATCCCCGTCGTATTCATCTTCCCAGTCCGACATTTAAAACAAACATGTAACGTTAACAGAAATGTTTAGATAACCAAATCCTTCACTGTATCCTCTTTCCGACGGACCACAACACACTACCGTTACTGTACTGATCACTTTGACCAATTTCCGCTCACGTGACCACTCACAAAAAAAACGTGAAAGGACAACTGAAATTATTTAATAATTATTAAAACACAACAAATAAATATATAGTTCTGTTGTCGTTGTTATTGCAATATTTTTATGGACAACATTGCTTAAAAATCAACCTAAGGTTGGATACGTTTATTGCATTTTATTTTTTTATAATTTTACTGAAAAAAAATAACTATAACAATAATTAAACATACTACAAAATGATAGTGGTACACTATTGACTCTTTACACAACAATGTTTTTTCCCAAACATTGTAATTCTGGTGTAGTCACTACCCCCCATTTTCAGTCTGTAGGGTAATTGTGTCTACATTAAGGGTAAGTATGTGGTGAATTTTGGGGTGAACTACCCAATAATTTATTTTATTTTTATTTTTTATTTTTTTTAATGATAAATAAGATAAAGCCATTTTTCCACTTGAGAATAAGACGTGGAAGACAGATGTTTGTCAGTGATGGTGTGTCAACCTTAATGTTGTACAGCTGTATTTCATAAGCCTCTGTAAACAGTTTAATCCCAACACTGACAAACTCAGCATCAAAATCAGTCAGATTTTCTCGCTTACGTTGAACCATTGGCCTTAAAATGGCTATGATATATATTTTTAAAAAATCTATAAATATGTGACTGGAATTTTTATTTCTTTTTTGTCCCTTGTATATTTATTAATGATTATTTTGGCATGTTTCCTAAATAAAGTTTAATGTTGTTTCATAAATGAATGCTAACGTTTTACCTCATTAGTCTTTTTATTTATTTTAAATAATGTTACACATGGTGCTATTTGGATAACAGTCTGAAAGTAATGCTTACAAGAAATGTGGCGCGTGAGTAGCACGTTCGCCTCACAGCAAGAAGGTCGCTGGTTCGATCCCCGGTTGGGGCAGGTCCCGGTTGGGCCAGTTGGCATTTCTGTGTGGAGTTTGCATGTTCTCCCCGTGGTTGTGTGGGTTTCCTCCGGGTGCTCCGGTTTCCCCCACAGTCCAAAGACATGCGGTACAGGTGAATTGGGTAGGCTAAATTGTCCATAGTGTATGTGTGCGAATGGGAATGTATGAATGTGTTCCCAGAGATGGGTTGTGGCTGGAAGGGCATCCGCTGCGTAAAACAAATGCCGGATAAGTTGGCGGTTCATTCCGCTGTGGCGACCCCGGATTAATAAAGGGACTAAGCCGAAAAGAAAATGAATGAATGAATGAGCTTAATGCGATAGTGTCAATTTCATAAGGTTAATTTTACAGCATCAATCTTGTAATGCAATCACAATATATTGTCGAATAGACTGAAGCATTCGTTTATTTGTTCAAGCGTAGAACAAGATGAAAGACAAAGTAACCTCTAGGGCAGTCAGGATCAGCAGGTGAACGCACAAATACTGAAAATACTGGGGTAAAAGAAATGGTCATATTTTAAAGACCTGATGGGGGGAAATTGAATTTAATGCAGTGCCTCGTCTGATCTGAAACCCACTTTATGTCTTATCTAAATCAGGCAGTGAAGATCACTGATTTTTTAAGAAATCAATGTTGTGGCAATGTACTAATGAAAAAAAAGTTCACCAGAAGTGCTGAGGCTGGCTGGCTGGCTGAAATTAAAAGTTCATCTGATTATACCCCATTAAGCTTGTTGTTTGTTTTTAACTCACCTTATTATTTGCATTACTAGCGCAGTACCTTTCAAAACATGTAAAAGAAAACAGATTTTACAAAGTCACTACACTCTAAAAAAAAAGGTGCTAAATAGCACCAAAACTGGTTCTTTGTCTTGTAATGAGGGGGGAACCTTTTTTGGTGCTATACAGCACCTTAAAAAAAAGGTGCTATATAGTACTTTTGTCAAACGGTGCTATATAGCACCTATATTTTAAGGTGCTCATAATGTTACTTTACCCTTTCCGCAAATAAAACCGGCATAAGAGTTATGAGAATTAGCTATAAGAACAAGTGCTTACCAGTAGTAGTGGTGCTATATAGCACTTTAAACCCCCAAAGAACCACTGAAAAACCTTTATGGTGCTTTAAATGTTCTTTATACGTAAAAGTGCTAAATAGCACCCTGACCACCTTAAAGAACCACTGAAGAACCTTTATGGTGCTTTAAAGGTTCTTTACACAGTAAAAGTGCTAAATAGCACCTCAAATACCGTAAAGAACAACTGAAGAACCACTGAAAAGAACCTTTTTTTTAAGAGTGTATAACTAATACTGTTAGTGAGACGAAACATTCAGAGACACCAACATCAAACACACCAGGCCAAGTTTCAAGTCATTTGTTTATTTAAGTATTATGATGATAATAAATTCTCATTTTGCATTTTTCAATCCCAGAGCATCAACTCTGTTATGTGCACAACGATGAAATAAATTATTCTGAATGACAGCGAATGCTAACATCATCAAGCATGTATATTAACCCCTTCAGACCCTGCGTCCATTACAATGGACATCTTTGGAACATAATTCAGGTCTGAAGGGGTTAAGGCCAGTTTTTGTGTAATAAATTATTTGATCTAGTGGTAAAACAAAGAAATGCTGCTATAACTGACAGACGCTTTTTAAGTTCACAGCCAAACAGAGAATGTGCAATTATCGAAATACAAACGTAATTTCATTAAGAGTTCAAGGTAAGAGTGCTGTTATGAATACAGAGGTTTTATCAATGTTTAATAAAATGCAAAAAAGGCACCGTAAAACATTGAACTACAAATTATAATGAAAAAAGCAATAATGAAAGAATATGAATCATAAAGTGTTAATAAGACTAAGACTTCTGTACCTTTATCTGCATTTCAAGCATCAGTTAGTTCCACAGCTGTTGACGTTTTCTCAGTCATTTCTCTGGTGTGTATATTATTAACCTCAAGTCTAAAGCAAAATAAGCATCTCGACTACCTCTGGATTATAAATCTTATTTAAAGCATATATTCATGTTAAAACAGTTCATCATCACATTTGCAGGTTTCCTCTATACACATCTGAGCAGTTGTGCTTCCAATAGTACAGTGCCAAAAACATCCTCAAAGTACACCGCAGATGCTTTTAACCAAAAGAACGAAACTAAACAGAACAAAACAAGTTAACCCAGCTAATCTTGGTTATTCTACTTACAAATAATGGTTCACGTTACATTCTAAGATATACAGACAAGCATTTTAGCTAAAGCACTTATTGTATCATTCAGAAGCATGGAATAAAAATGTTTGAAGCTGAGGTTTAGGTAAGACGTTCACTTGCTACAGATAAAAACACAAACAAATCTGAAAAAACACAAACAAAATGCAATATTGCAATTCAATTTAAAACACATTTGTGAGACTTTCCACTCGACGATCCAAATCGTTTCTGATCATGTGAACGCAGGTTACGAATGAATCAAAATGTACATTTAATTACAATCATTAGTAATGACACTGCACTAGTGATCTGTTGTCATGATGATGCCGATGATACATTATTTTCAACTTTTTGTCTTTCATCGATTTCCTGTTTACATTTTAGCAGCCAAATATCAACAAGGACTAAAGAATTAGCAAATCCTTTAATCGGTCTCCTTCAAAAAGCCTGATTGTCACAAAAAACCTCTTCACAGGCCATCTTTCGCCATCTTTTTTACTCACAACATTCAGATTCCTTCAGATGCTAAGACTTTTAAAAGACAAATTCAGAAAGCGTTAAGAAAGCATATCTGTTTAGGCTACAGTGTGAAGATGCATTTGATTCTGGGTTTCTTCCGGAGCTGCTAGCAAACCGTGCTTTTTTGGCTGAGGTTTGCATAGTATTGTGGGTTAACGTGGGTTTGGACCAAGGGTTAACGTGGTAACTGGTTTTCTGCCGTTCCCCCCATGATTCCTAAGACATGCAAATGAGTGAACCACGAGACATTCAGAAAAACATACTGAGAAATGAATCCTAATGCTGAGCGAGGATTTTGTTACTACAGGTGCAAACACGCTTCCAATCCTATTTGCAGTTGCATTTTAAACATGCCGATCCATGCAAGACTGAAAGAGGTGCTCATTCAGTACCATAACCCTTCAGTATTTCAAAGAAATGTTCTTGGTTCTGTGCAAGTTAAGCTCAACCGACAACACTTGTGCGACAGTATAATTATCTTTACAGTAATTTTCTCCATCATTTTCTTAAAGCGACATGAAATGGAAATTCACCATTTAACATCTATCTACAAGTATTGTGAGTATTTCATCCACTCACATTCCCTTTAAATTATTTCTTAAATTTAATTGACTTGGTCTTAAAATGTAAGATTTAAAAAAGACATGAATGTAAGTGTATACAATCAAGAAGCTTGAATTGTTCTTACAAAACATACTACTGTTGGGCTGTAAATTTAGGATTTTATGTCCAAAAAAAAAAGGAAAAACCATCTAAATTCACACTGAGTATGTTTACATGGACACCATTAATCTGATTTTAATATGATTAAGACAATACTCTGATTAACAGAAATCAGATTAAGACATGTGGAGTGTGCTGATTTTAGTCGCGTTATTGAAGTGCAGAACAGACATGTAAACACCGCAATCCAACCATTAACGTCATGTAGGACATTTCGCTGTGTATTGCAACAGGATATTTCAAACAAACACAGCTGTTTGACTCTATTCTCTGCACATATCGAGTCAGTAAAGGACCACAGACGGAAGTTTTTTCTCCCATTTGGTGTGTGGTATCAAATTCCATTAAAACAACACTCTTCCACTAGTCCTTAATTCATACTCGCATCCAATACCTCAGCTCGACATACGGTAAGTCGACAAATTAAAAATGAAACACCCCAAATTACATGAAACTGTGTGGTGATGCAATGATGTTAATCGATCTACGTGCAACATGTGAATTGGGATCATGAAAGGAAAGCAACTCATGTAAACACCTTAATCATATTATTGTCTTATTCATTCATTCATTCATTTTCTTGTCGGCTTAGTCCCTTTATTAATCCGGGGTTGCCACAGCGGAATGAACCACCAACTTATCCAGCATTTGTTTTACGCAGCGGATGCCCTTCCAACAGCAACCCATCTCTGGGAAACATCCATACATTCTCATTCACACACATACACTATGGACAATTTAGCTTACCCAATTTACCCGAACCGCATATCTTTGGACTGTGGGGGAAATCGGAGGACCCGGAGGAAACTCACGCGAACACCGGCAGAACATGCACACTCCAAACAGAAATGCCAACTGACCCAGCCAAGGCTCGAACCGGTGACCTTCTTGCTGTGAGGCGACAGCACTACCTACTGCGCCACCGTGTCGCCTTGTCTTATTCAAATAATTCAATTAATTCAATTAGGCAAATAATTCAATTACTGATGTCCATGTAAACGTAATCACTGACACTATTGTTACTGTCGGGTAAAAACAATGAGCATATTAATGTTTACCAATTTGCTGTTCACTTTAATTAATGCTTCACTGTAACATAAGGAGGGTTAGATGAAGTTCATTCAAACTAATTTACCAAAAAATTATTGACAATAAAATAACACGCACACACACTCATACACACACAAAACATCACAAATATCTAAACACAATTAAATCTACTACACATTCTATAATGTTACAAATCAAAGATTACAGTACGCGTGTTGTCGACTGAGCTTAAGGTATATATTAAACCCGGAGTGTTTTCATGTTTTTTTGCCCAACAGCTTTCCAATACTACAAATTCTCTTACTGTATATGATCAATTGTCCATGCATTGATATGTACGTATGAACAAAACTGCATGAACAGCATGTCTTTTCCTCGTAAAAATTAGAAAACATACAGAACGTGCGGGACGCTCAATCTCCTTTGGAAAAGAAGCACATGAGGGACATGAGGTTGTGTCCAGTCTCCACAGTGAGGTTCCTGTGCTCCGTTGGGGTTATTCGAGGCATACATGAGGCAAGTTATGTGACTCGAGAACATCTCTTGGTCCAGCCTGACTGGGAGACGTCCCGCTGGCTCCTGTCCGTAGCAGCTCAGAAGAAAAGGTGGTGTCGTTGCTTTGTTGGTGTAGGAACTCCATCTCTTTGTCATTGATAAAGAGCTCCGTATCGCCCCAGTCGGTCAGCGGCTCGCGGTCGCTGGACTCATTGTTGCTGCTGCCGCTACTCCGAGTGGACAATGCAGGGTGGCAGTCAGCAGCGGTTGGTAGCATGAGGTTCTGAGCTGAAAGAGACTTACCGAGTCCACGCTCGACCTGTAGCGAAGCAGCTGCTGTGGAAGACATGAGCATCAGTGGATCAATGTCAAGGCTCAAGTGTCTTCTCCAGGACCCATCTTCCTTGGAGTTGCGCTCAGGCTTGTCCCGAAGCTGTACCGTGCTTGGAATACTCTCAGCCTCCTTGTCCGACTCAACCTCGTTTTGGGTCCCCAGCAGGCAATTGCTCGGACATTCAGCCCGGCTCTCCTGTAGAGTCTCTGGGATAAGGCTGGTAGGCCGGCTTGGAGGCGCTGGTACCATTGGCGGGAGCTGAAGGGTTGTCGAGGTTGAATGGACTGTTGGGACAGGCCTGGTAAGCTCACTAAACCGCTGGTGGCTTCTGGAGAGGTTGTTGGGGGTGAGAATTGGAGGAGGGGATGATGGGTAGAAACTGTCTGGACTGGAGGGTTGGTTGTTGAGGAGAGGGGAAGGCGAGAAGGAGGAGGCTGAATGCGGGTAACCGGTACCCAAGTTGAGTTCACTGGGGGCCAAAGCAAGATGCAGGCCACGGTGCAGGTTACTGCTGCAGGATCGAGACACGCCACTGCCGGTGAGCTGGGAGGAAGATGATAAATCCTTGCTATGGAGGGAACTTTGGTAGTCGGAGGTCTGATCCAGCTCAAACAGTGGTAAAGCAGACAAACCGAGCATCGAAGAGGAACCCTTCTGCAACACCTGCCGGTATATATCCAGCAATGAGTCCAGCTTTGACTCTATAGACTGGACCTGTGTTATATAAGAAACACACACATCTCATTGAATTTTCTATTCTACTCTATACTATTAACACTCTTGTAATTCACTTAAACCTTTCATAACTTAAACTTTTCATAATGTAAACCTTTTTTGTATTACTATTTTGGATACAAGTAAATTGTGGCTGTTTGCAAAGCACAATCTGCTGTTAAAAACGTTCAGAATCAATTCAAGAAAGAATAGCGATGCATTTTGAAAATCTTTAGCCACAGTTCTAATTTTTATTATAAACACAGGACTGTTCAAATGTTGGGTTTGTGTTACTGTTTTTGAAAGAGGTCTATTTTTATGTTTTTATGGTGCTTGCACTCTTGCACCATAAATACTTAAAATATTTTACATCTTGCACCATAGATACATTACAAAACTCTTGGAACTGAAACTGAACACATAAATTTAGGTATGTATTATTTTATGGATACCAGAAAACAATAAGCACAACAAAAGTATTAATTTCTTTCGATTAATTTAACTTCACAACATATCAGTGTGTTTCATTAGAATATTAAGTTCGTATGGCTTACTTGTCGTTCTACTTTACAGACGCGGCCAAGCATGCTCATGTCATGCTCCAGAGACTCTCCTTCTGGGAGGATTTTCTCCCGGCCTTTTCTGTCCACCGAAATCTGGCCCTTGCCCAGTATCTGATCCACCCTGAGAGGAAACAAACCGTGATTTTGAGCATATGATGAGGATGTACACCTTTACACTGTTGTTCCTCAAGCTCGAGCACGGCACGGCACAGCAAGAAAAGGCTGGACTTCAGTTAGTGAATAGGAAATGATGTTAGTGCATCGCCATCATCTTTTTTTGTTTTGTTTTGTTTTGTTAAAAGACAGTTAGAAAGAAATGTTGACATATATATTTTTAAAATTATTTAAGTTTAGAGCATTAAATGTTATTTGCTTAAATGTAAAGATTGGCTGAATCTGGTCTATCTATACTAGTTTACATCATCATGTAGTGACAATCCAATGATTTCCATGCATATATGCATATTAGTTACAGTTTTCATATTTTAGATTTCTTGCTTCAGTATGTGATTCACTATTGTCAGGGGTTAGAAACATGTTTTATGCTTCCTTGTCTCTTCATGCAAGAACTATTTGAGTTAAAACAACATCAATTAGCTGAACCAATCAGAGTTTGTGCAGCACAATAGTCATCTTCTGACTTGAAAAATCCCAACCATTTCTTTAATCAGTTTGGAGTCCAATGATGAAGATTATGACTAATGCAATTTAAAAAAATCTGTCTACAACCCCCATACGGTATAATAGTGGTTCTTAAAATGTAAAATATAAAATAATTATTTATAAAATAAACCAATACTAAAAAGTAATACTAATAGTATTACTACTTTAGTTAGTATAAGTTAGAAGGAACGTTAGACTTTCTTAAGTTAGACGAAAGTCTTATAGATGTATGACAATACTCTAAAATAGACTATAGTCAGCAAATATACAGGTATGAATGGCTACAAATGTCTGACTGTCTATTTGATGACTAGCCTATTTTAGACTATTGTTAGATGTCTGTTAAATTTTCACTGACAGCTCAAATGTAGTCTTGTTTTAGCCAAGATGTTTTGACATTTATTATTTGTCTATTAAACACAAAATTGCTTGGGGTGTAGGCAAAGGTTTTAATATGGCAGCACTGCAAATATTCTTTTTGGAAGCTTTATTTATACAGTTGTACGTGCATGGATGTGTATAAACTGTGCCAGTTAAACAGTTGGAATAGTTTGAGCTATATAAATTATCACCATTGGACTCCTTGTACAGAAAGAAGTGATTAAGGTGAGTAAAGCCCCTTGACTATAGTCCCCGAGCCTTCTAAAGGCCTCTGACCCAGCATGTTTCTTCTTGCTCTGGCTGTAATACAAGTGTAGAGAAGGAGAGGAAAGGTTCCTGGCTTTGGTGCTGAGTGTCTGATGTGGACCCATGGCTGAGTTCAGTCTAAATGAGAGAACATACGGGGTCAAGAACAGTTTAAAGGCTGTGGCATCAAGGAAAGGGAGGAGAGAAAGCTGATGAGAAAGGCAAGATAAAAGATAATCTGAGATACATGCAGGTTACAGATCAGACATATTACAGATCACAGGTCAGTTACATATAACAGACATACCGTATATACACACATATAACTGATCAAAACTAAAGTCTAAATAATCTAGTTTAAACATGCTGCGACTAAGTCAGTGTTTCAAAATCAGTCATTAATTATTCAAGACTAAAGTTAAAGATTGATATTTAAATGAAAGCTATATCAAAATCTGCTGCTTCACAATATTACAGGATTAGATCATTTTAAATCTGTACTTTTTAGATTAGGAGGGAACTCCATGTCAGAGAAGTAAAGGTGCAGTATGTATGATTTGACTCTTCTAAAGCATAAAAACACCTAACTCAGGATCATTGGAAATATGTGCCCAGGCATACAATTTGAAAACAGAGAAATATGTACCCTTGCGTGTCTTCTTGCAGTTTTTTTTTCTTTCTCACAAATCTATTAGACACAGCCTTGTACATTTTTGACAATCTCAAATATGTTACTGTGGCACGTTTTCTCATACGTGCCATTTCTTGTAAATCCACCACAAGTCACTATGTACATTACTGCCAATCTCAACATCCTTCTCGCGTTCATCCATGAGAGAAGCCTGTCAGCTTGTCTTCATGCTAAATACAGTATATCAGCCAAATATCGACTGACCCCCTTCCTTAAACCCAACCAATAGTGTTTTCCAAAGCACATTATAAAAGAAAAGTCATTGTGGCCTCGCTCGTTTGCCACAATCTTTTGGGTTTCATTTTCCTGGTTTCTAGAACTGTCCATTTGTCAGACTTGAACCACACTCTGCCCTGCATCCCAAGTTTGCCGCTGTTCGTGGTGAGCTACCAAGCAAAGCAGTCTTACTGGAAAAGCCATACCATAAATCAGTAAACAGTCAGCAGTACTGTCCTGTAGTGTTCATTTTACACATAAAATGCAGCCATATTGTATGTACCTGTAAGCACATATTTCTCGGTTCTCCCTGGGCATATATCCCCAATAAGCTTGTGTATCATACTAAGTTTGCAAATATTTATAAAACATGGTAAGTGCATACACTTGTTTATCTGACAAACAATGCTTCTGTCAGTTATTTTTCTTTGAAAAAGTGCATTGAGTGTCATTGTTTTGGGCTCTATAACCCATCCACTTGCCAGTTTACCCAAATATATTAAAATCCACATAAAATCCACATGAGGGGAGAACTAAAACTGAAACTGAAAAATATTACAAATGTAAGCATTAGCTAAGCAGCTCACTTTGTAAGGCCTGAATGTGAGGTATGCAAGCTCCTGTTTGTGTCAATCTGGCAACATGCACTTGCATCATAGGAGGGGCCATGTGAAAAAAAACCTTTCCAATATTTTGAATCCCACAGTACATACTGCACCTTGAACAATCAAGTTTTGGGATACAATTATAAACGCTAGGAAAAGCCTGGAGGATGTGATATAAAAGAAGTTAGTCTTGTACACAGGCACATTCGATCTGACAGCATGCACTGCATCTGTTATGCTGGTTTATCACAACAAGCCAACCCTGTTAAACAGAGAGAGATTAGCTTGATGAAAAACAGAGGAATTGAAGATTTTTAGGACAGAGCCAACTGCTTGAGGGTTTTTGTCAGTGATATGTAAACATCTATAGTGTCCTATAGTGTCCAACCGTGACTGCAAAAAATATATATATTTAAATAAATAAATAAATAAATAAAAATGCACTTTCATTAAAAGGCTGAGAGCTCATTACTCCAGACTTCATTCTCACATGATCCTTCATAAATCAATCTAATATATTTTATATTTTAATTTTGTATATTATTATTAATATTAAACATAACATTTAACATATTTAAACATCTTTAAATGAGACAGCATAATGACTTTGACCTTCACTAACATTATTACCGTTTCACAGGTGGCATTTTTTGTGTTGCTTTGAATGTGATATTGATGTAATTATTCTTTTTTTTGTCTTTAAATATTATTAGAAAGATCTCCAGTTCATCTTCATCTGATACCCACCGTGCTATCCTTAAAGCAAGCTTAAAAAAAATGTCAAGCATAAAAACGTTTTTGCAATATTTAGGTGTTTTTCGCGAAACAGACATGTTTCCACCAGTGAATTTGAAAGGTAAATGTAAATGCAGCTACTGACATCGACATTACTACAAATAAAAAGTAAATGACTATTGATTCCATTGGTATTGGTAACATTCTTCAAAATATCTTCTTTTGTGTTTAACACAAAAAGAAAGCAAGCAAGCAGAGAGCAAAATTTCATTTTTATCTTTTTAAGATTGTAATCTTGAATCATGTAGTTTCTTTGCCTCAGACATTTTATTGTCTAAACCTAGTAAAATAAATGTAAAAAATAACCGAATGTAATAATTTGACAATCAAAAGTTTGCCAATGAGTGAATAAAAATATTGACTAACTGATTGATTTAGTTGTTTTTATATAAAAGTTTAATGCTCTTTAAAAGCTGAAACTATATTAATGTTCATGTCCAGAGGTAAAAGTCATGGTGGATTCAGACACACAACCTCAGCAGTTGACTCATGTCTGAATATTTCAGAGGTAAAGAAGCTTGGTGAATTGTGGGTCTGCTGACCCTGGGGCAGAGTGTTTCCTCTTGGCCTGGCTGTAATACAAGTGCAGGGAAGGGGAGGAAAATGTCTTGGCTTTGCTGCTTAGGGTCTGTGGACCCACAATGGTGTCCAACCTGAATATGAGAGTGTACAAAAAGAGATAAGACAGACACACATCCAGATAAAGAAAGTGTGCTTAAAGAAAACCAACTATTTTGTGTACAGTGCAGCAATAACAATAGCATAAAACATAAAACATCCGAAATAAAACTTCATAGACATAGAATAGAAATGGTGCATTTTTGCTATACACTCTTGGCTGATTATTCTCACCTAGTCTGCAGACTCTTGATACGACATAACATATCTAGGTGTCCAGCGGAGTATTGCTCAATCACATCTTTCACATCATACGGCCGCAGTGTCTCCTTAAACTTCTTTTTGGCCACATGGAACTTCATTATCCTGACAACAATAAACAAAAGAGAATTCAATTAAATTACACTACAATGTAATGTAGTATAATAAAATAGTGTGATATAAAATATATTGTTGGTTCAGTGGTTAGCACTGTCACCTCTGAGCAAAAAGGTAACTGGTTCGAGTCCAGGCTGGGTCAGATGGCATTTCTGTGTGGAGTTTGCATGTTCTCCTCGTGTTGGTGTGGGTTTGCTCTCCAAAGACATGAGGCACATATTAATTGAATATACTAAATTGGCCGTAGTGTACGAGTGTGCGTGTGAATGTGAGTGTGTATGGGTGTTTTCCAGTAATGGGTTGCAGCTGGAAGGGCATCCGCTGTGTAAAACATATGCTGGACAAGTTGGTGGTTCATTCCACTATGGCGACCCCTGCTGAATAAAGGGACTAAGCTGAAGGCAAATGATTGAATAAATGAGTAAATGTGTTTATTGATTAGTTCAATTAGAAACAAAAATTAAATATTATAAATATTAATAAAAATAATAAAAAACATATTTGTATAAAATAAATATAAAATAAAAGTTTGTTATTTAATGAGGAGATTTTTAAAACATTAGAATCTAGTTACAATACAATTTCAAAAACCTAGTTTCGTTTAGTTAGATTTGAAATAACCACAAAAACATAGGAAAAGTATTGTCATATAAACATTTAAAACATGACACCTTTTTTGTTATTTTTAAATACCTCAAATAACTAAAATGGCTGTATATGTATATGTGTATATCTTGGAAGAAATGTCTCACAGAAAAAAAGAAAAATGATGTTTTCTTCAAACACAAAACTATTAATCAAAAATCAATCCAAAAAAACTGCAAAAAAAAAAGTAATTTTAACCCAGTGCTGTTCATAAATGAACCACTAGAGGGCAGAAGCAAGTCATAAATACCAGAACACGTTATGACCCAGTGAAAAATCTGATCAGATAAACCTCCGCTATATAAAAAAAACTGTTAATAATAACATTACTCAAGTAAGGCTCATGTTGAAGTAAAGCTATGTGTGATGGATGCCATTAGCTGTGTAAACACAGTTATTACCGCTGGCACACTGAAACCCAAACCTATGCGATGCATGACGTTCTTTAAAGTCAAGTTAGAACTGCAAATATTGACATTGAGAAGAACAAATCTCAGCAATCTGTCTCTGTAACTATACAGAGTCAAAGCTCTGTCAGATTTTCTTCTTGTCAGATGAGCTGGTGTGTAAGCAGAACTGACTGTGAACATGTCCATCTGACACCCTGAGAAAGAGGAGCAGCAAAAATCTCAGCCCTCCCTAGAGACCCAAATAATTTGGGCCAGTCGAATTGAAAGAAATTACCTGAAGTAACATCAACAGCCTCTTGCGGTAATGATGTAACCCTGATGTCTTAGTCATGAATGAGCGAAAAAAAAGAACTCCTTGTTTACATCAGTCCCATCACAAGTAAACCTTCAATGGTAGATGATGATGCATGTGATTGGATTGTTTTGTAGGTTGATGTTGTCAAAGGTGTTCAAACATCACCTTTAAAAAAGTTTCTGATACATTTGTCATTACACATGTACACTACCTAACAAAAGTCTTGTTGTCGATCCCAGTTGTAAGAGCAACAAATAATAACTTGACTTCTAGTTGATCATTTGGAAAAGTGGCAGAAGATTCCAATCATCACAAATACTGAATAAGACCTATTGGAACCCACACAGACCCAAGATTCTCACAGAAATCAGTAATGTGTCTGTCATCAGTGAAGGAAAAATCATGGTTGGGGGTTACATTAAGTATGGGGCATCATGGGAGTCATACACAATATGAATTATTTTTCCACTGCACCATCACTTTACATTCTATACTGTACATTATTTCTGTTAAGACTTAGACAAGACTTTTGTCTAAGTAAAGTGAGACCTGTCATAATTAAATATTTGAAAATCAAGGCATGATCCTGTTTTATTTTGGTAAAATAAGTGTAATAATAAGTTCCTAAGACTTGGATAAGACTTTTGTCAGGTGGTGGATACACATTTTGTGTTTATATACATTATTTTGGCTATATATAGGCCATATGATATATTTTGTTATTTGTGTGCACACTTCCAAACTGAATAATATATATATTTACTCTTTAATTCTAAGTAAAATAAAAATAAAAATAAAAAGGGTACCCCTGAAAAGGCACTCAGATAAGTCTGTTATTTGGACCCTTGGCACCAAACCTGACATAATACATTTTTGCTGTTTGATATTTAAACTAAATTTCTCAAAAATTACTATGATGAACCACTAAACAAAAACTTGTTTCATTGTGCACAGTGGGGATCCTTTGTGAATTCTCTGAGAAGCAGAACTCTCACCTAATGGCCCGGATCACTGCCTTCAGCGGGGCTGACAGATCTTCTACTGTCACATCACAGTGGCAAGCCTTATCATCGAAAGCATCATCCGGTCCAAGACTGGTGTCAGCTGTGTGTGTGTGAGAGAGAAAGAGAAAAGGAAAGAACTAATGCATATCAAGCAAAAATAGTTTTGCAGCACATCCTTAAAACGGGTGAAAACTAAACTTGGCTGAATAGCAGAGATAGCCAAGGGCAGATCAATACAGCTGTGAACCAAAATAGCATTCAAAGCAAATCTTTTCCTTGACCCCCCTCACACTGGCCACAGGCCAGTCCACTGAGCTTTACAACACACATACTTAAGTAAGCATTCACATTTAGCTGAAAGGCAACAAAATAGCTGTTCATCAAAAAAAATTATATATATATATTATAATAAAATATATAAATAAATAAACTGCAAAAATATGCACAGTTTTGATTTGTCATGTATCAGGGATACAGTACCTAGTCAACTCCTAAATATCTAATCAGTCAATCACATAGCAGCAACTCAATGCAAGTAGACATGCAGACATGGTCAAAAAAGATCTGCTAAATTCCAAACTGTGCATCAAAATGTGGTAGACAGGTCATTTGAACTGCTATAAATATGGCATGGTTGTCAGTGGCTTGAATATAAAAACTGCTGATCTACTAGAATTCTGACACACAACCATCTCTAGGGTTTACAAAGAAATGTCCAAAACAGTGAAAACATCCAGTGAGCAGCAGTTCTGCAGGTGAAAATGTGTCAAACCTTGAAGCCACAAATCTCAGTGGGTGCTACTTTTTAAGCTAAGACTAAGAAACGAAGGCTACAATTCGTACAGACTTAACAAAATTGCACAATAGAAGATTGGAAAAGGGTTGCCTGGTCTGATCAGAATTCTGTACTGGCATTTGGATAGTAGGCTCTGAATTTGGGGCAAACAACATGAAATCATGGATTCATTCTGCCCTTTATAAAGAGTTCAGTCTGCTGGAGGTGGACCCCAGTGTTTCCATTTTGTGAGGCTACTTCCAGCAGGATCATCTGCCATGCATCACCACAATGTGTTTTTTTTTTTAAATGACACAATGAGGTCTCAGTGAGTATTCAAACGGCCTCCACAGCCACTAGACCTCAACCCAATAGAGCAGTTTTGGCATGTGTTGGAATGGGAGATTTGAATTATGGATGTGCAGCTGACATATCTGCAACGACTATGTGAATTTATCAAGTCAGTGAGGACCGAAATCTCCAAGGCATGTTTCTAGCACCTTGTTGAATCTGTGACAAAGAGGTGTACCTGATAAAGTGGCCAGACAGTAGTGCTAGATAGACAAAATCAATGAAAACGATGCTTGTACAAGACATTGAATTCTTCCATTTAAACACTGTTATGGCTGACCCCATCAGCACTAAATCACAGATAAATGGCAGAGGAAGAGAGATTGCTATCAAACTGTGTGTAATTTCCTGCTCCCTCATATAGGCTATGTAGTGTTGTGGATCTACAGTGTGTGTTAGATACCAGTGTGTGTGTGAGATCGCACTGCAGGTATGAGGCTCATTTTGGGTTGATCGGTCTCATACTGGGCTGATGTCAGATCACTGCAGCTTAAGCGCTACCTCTGTAAAATCTTATAGAGGTAGCTTTGTGAAAATGTACTTGATTGAGAATTCTATAATAAATCCCATGGTATTACAACAACAACAACAACATGTCTGTGAAGTGTTGAAGAGTGACTCCAAGTAGTGAATCATTATTCAGTAGCATGACAATAACAGTTTTTCTAAAAGCAAACTAGTTTTTGTAGGTAATTCACATTGCAATGACACATGCAACCAGGGCCGGATTAACCAATGGGTATTATTGGCACAGGTCCATGCCCCTGCAAGGGAGAAAAAAAATGCCGATTTTGGAGTGTCTATTTTGGCTAAATGCAAATAGCACACCCCATAACCGTTTGGTTGACAGAGAAAACATTGCTGACAGCAGCATGAGTGGCGCAGCTAGAAAAGTGAATGGCATGAAGTTTTGACGCGATCGATCATCAACCCGGTTTGAAACCAGCTCCTCCACCACCCAGTACATATCAGATTTTGCCTATTCTTGCATGAGGAAGACAAATAGGATTCATTAATTATTGTGTGTATTAGGGAAGACTCAGAGTCATAGAACTGGATTGGAGAGGTGTTATATCAAAATCATATGCATGAGTTTTTAGAAGTAATACATTAAAAATACCCTTAAATGTATATATTTTAGTACTGCTTCAGTGAACTTGAACATGTACATTAAAATCCTTTAATTTTCACAATTCGGATTTTTTCAAAGTGTGCTTTAAACGCTTTAAAATAAGTTAAATCTTTGTAGACTAGAAATATATGTACTATATATCATTTTTTTAAAAATGCTGGAAATACATTATAGATACATTTTGTATAAAAAATATTATATTAATCTTTTTTTTTAATTCAACTATACGGGAGCGCCCTGGTAGGAGGCCCTACAAGACATTGTGCCCGGGGGCCTCTGAATTCTTAATCCAGGCCTGCATGCAACACACATCAGGATATGTCAGCTAAGTGTGTTACCCTGTGTTATGTTCGATGTTAGTCTTAGTGTGTGCATTTATTATTCTCATCCTCTTCGTTTCGTACTCCACCTTCAGGTTTCTTATTGTTCCCATTCTATCTGTCAATCATTATTATGACGGTGCCAGTTCCACCAATCCCTGGACGCGCCGTGTGATTTAAAGCTCCGACAGACCAGTGTGTGATGTGCGCTCTGCCTCGGCGTACCTTTTGTGCTCCACGCAGCCTTGTGTTTACATGCTTAGGCCTTGTTGTGATTTATCTCAGTCTTACTGTGGTAATTCGAGTTTACTTGTTAAACTTTGTTAGCTTTGAGTAAAATGATTTGATGGTTGTTGTGTGATTCTAAACTGAATCTACGAACTTCTTGGTTGGTTTGTTTTAGTTTAGATTGATTTTTGTTAGATTGGTTCGAGAGTCTTGCCACCTGTGTAGTTTTGAGTTTTGTAGTTGAATTAGTTTAGATCGGGTGTCATATACACTGTTGGGTTTATTTTTCATTATTTATTTTTGTCGCCTTGTTTAGACTTTAGATTTAAGGATTGTTTTGTTTTGTTAATTTCTTTGATTTGGCGTACACTCATTCTTTTTGTTTAAAGAGAATATTGTAAATGTTTATTTCTTTTTTCCACATTTATTATTGTTACTTATTGTTTAATCCATGAAGTAAAAAGCTTAAATAGAGAATTGATTCCTGTCTCATCCTTGATCTGTCGCACTCATTACATCTGTCTCACCTAAATGTTACAGCATCCCATTTAAACATCTTAAACTCGTAACACCCTGTCTCTTGTTTTTGCCAACTGAATGTTAAAGCAGCGTTTGAAACACCACAAAAGAATCTAGTCACTGTCAGCATTCATCTGTGTCTGTATGAGCAGTGTGAATAACACTTATAATGCTATATTTCTGCAAAATGTACACACTGAACTACAAACTCAAAGTGAAATTTGTTCATTAATTTTAGTGAATCAGTTTATTCAAATGTAAATCAAGCAGTATACTGTTAGTGATTTTCTTGAATTTTTACAGTATGTTACAGGCAGCATGGTTGCATTACATTACAGTTACTGTAATTCGCTTTACTGTATTTGGCATTTGAAATTGAGTACTAAATCTAGTTTAATCTGACAGTGTGCACAAAAAGTGAATCATTATTATTCCTTATGCCTTAGCTTTAAAAATAGTGTTGTACCACTGTACCAAGTTTAGCTATAGATTCCCTACAGTATCTCTGTCACACTGCCTGTGTTTTATTTCCCCATGGGATCATGGATACTGTCTGCTCATTTTGACTAATGTACAGGATTCAGTCAAAACTGAATATCCTCCTTTAAACAATGTCTCTATCTCTGCTGAGCTCTTTTTCTCCCTAAGGGACAGTTTGGTGTTGGGAGACTGAGCCAAGGTTAACCAGAGCAAACAAGGGTCCCATGAGAGACCACATGCAGCCTGTAAATCCAGACTTGAGGGAAAAGTACAGAAAAAAAAAGAATTACAATAGGGTATGTAAGCAAAGACTTAGTGTGAATACTACAAGAACATTGTTATTATTGTTAATAATGTTATTAGAACATTTTATTATTCTCACAGCAACATTCAGCCTTTTTGAACATATTTAAATAGTATAATGGTTTTAAATAATTTGTTATTTTTTGTAAACCAAATAAAAAAAATCTACTGTAGGTATAATTATTAACAAAAGACAGTCAAAGCATGTTAAGAATAGCTGAAAAACACAGTACACATGACTTATTGTTACTTATTATGTGTATGTGTGTGTGTGTCAAAATACATCAGAATTAATTATAAGCTAATGAGAATTGTCCCATTTCAGAGTCCTGGTTAAATTCACAATGCTGACTGTACTCTGTATACAGTGATTTGGTGATGGCAGCTTAAAGACGCTTCTTGTATAGAAAATGAAGTCACATGCATTGCTCAGGTGTGAGTTTTTCACAGACTTCAACAGAATGTAAAAAATCTTGATGGTTCTGTGGGTCTCATTTACAGTATCAATCTGATCTTTAATTTGTATTTTCTGTTGGATTCAAGTCAGCTTGATTTTCTTTCTCTGAAAGCCTTTAAGAGTTTCTTGGCTGTGTTTCGGATCATTGTCTTGCTGAAATGTCCACTCTGGTTTCATTTTTATCATCCTGCTAATGTTGGACAGAAGTGGCTAATATTAATTTACACTGATGAACTTCTGAGAGATTTCAGGTGCTGTCTGAGCTTTCACTGCCCTCCCTTTCTTCATGTGTTCAATACTTATTTCCTGTGTCATTTCATTTTAATACACATAACTTAATAAACTAATTAGATTTGTTTTCTTTTCATATATGTATTTCTTGGTTGTCAACAAAATCTGGTAAAAATTTCAAGTCAACAGCACCTTTAGAAATATGTTTTCTTAGAAAAATGGTGACACTTATTTCCCCCACTGTACGTGTATAAGCATCTGCCTTAATGTTCCCAATACCTTAAATAAAATGTCACAATAATTATGTACATAGCATATTTATGTGAAATTAAACATAATCATTCTGAACTTATAATATACAAAAGAACAAGTAATTGTCTGTAATCTTTCATTTAGAAAGAAAGAAAGAAAGCTAAACATGACATTCTAATGCATGCCAAAAAAAAGAAAAACAGAAAGAAGAGAAAACAGCTGTGTGAAACAAATTTTCTGCTGATTCTTTGAAACCCCCTTTTTATCTTTGCACCAATTACAGTAGAAGTGGAACACCTGTAAGTGGGCAGAAATAAAAGCCTTTCACCTTCAGTTGTTGTGCGTGACTGGCTCTTGAGCCTGAGCGACGGTCGGAAGCGTGTTCGGTCATTGAAGCTCCAGCTCTTCTGGACCTTGGCTGGACTGCTGCCCTCCACTGCCACCTCTGTGCCAGGAGAGCGCCGGTCGTTCACCGACATCTGTCTGCTCTTTACACTCTGACCGCGAGGACTTGCCATGCGCACTCGCTCACGGAAACTTAACTTTTGACTGCAGGAAAGAAGATGAATGGAGTAAGATGAGAAGTGGGGAGGGAAAAATAAAGAAAAATAAACAAATATGGATAAAAAGAGGCATTTAACTAAAAGTTGGCTCAATTTGGACTTATCTTGTGATGCTTACTTTGGACACAATGACATTTGACAACTTTTGTACACTTCATTACTTCAGTTTCTACTAGATTGTTAGGTAAAACTATAACATATTTCGTTCCTTATTTTTTAAATCTCATATGCTCACCAAGACCGCATTTATTCGACAAAAATACAGTAATATTGTGAACTATTATTGCAATATAAAACAATGGTTAGCTATTTGTTTATGTATCCCTCTGCTGGCAAAGCATCATTACTCTACAATGACACATGACCCTTTAGAAATCCTATAATTTACACATAAGGTGCTCAATTTGTAAAAAAAAATGTCAATATTATTATTAATATTGAAAACAGTCCTGCTTAAAGTATAATTATATGCAATTAAACATATTCAAAAATAGTTTTTAATATAAACTATGGTCGATTTTAATGAATAGTTTTTCTTTTCTTCATTTCTTTTCTTCATTTTTCAATATTAGAGGGGCGGTGGGTGAAGCCTTTCAACGCTAATAAAAATTGTGTTATGCACCAGATCTGACCTTCACATTTAATATTTAATACTGATGATCATGTGACATGGAACACTGCATTTTGGGCTTCACCAACACAGTAATAAAAGTGTAATATAAAAACAAACAAACTGTATTTTAGATTTTTAACAACGCTGCCTTGCTGAGCATAAGAAACGCTTAAAAAAACATTAAAAGTGGAATTATTTCAAACTTTGGACTAATGGTGCGTTTTCATCTACTCACTTACTTTCGATAGTTTTCAGTTTGAAACGTACAAGTTCTTTGTCTATATCGGTGCCTTGAAAAACAATCATGCAACATAAATCCCATTCCAAAGCTTCCAACAATCAGCAAGCAACATTTTGAAGCATGACTTTTTGAACATCCTATTCTTTCTTTTGTTGTACTGTATATTCTTCTGTTGCTACCTTCGGTGTGGAGCAGCCAGACATCATTTCCATAAGGACTGCCATAGGACTGACAGATAAACAGTAAACAGTAAACATTTCCCTACAATGACAACTCCATGAGCTGGGGTTCTTCAATCATGCTTGATTTATATACATATAACCAAGTATGCTTTGGGTTCATGCTTGGTTGTTTGTGTGTGAAAAAGATGTGAAAGAGGAGAGTGAAGACATAATGCTACTGAATATGAAGGTAAAACATTCATAGTTTTTAGTCACAAGACCTGAAGGGCAAAACATGCGGATACAGCACCTGCTCTAGTATTTTAAGCACAAACATAAGTGGGAATGCTGTATGTAGAAAGGCTTAACATAAACAGTGTTATTAAAGGCTCAAAATAAATACACCTCATTGATGATGCATACTATATACAGGCAAGCAGACGAACAACTGTTCTGAATGCATTAAGCCATATCAAGAATTTTATAATGGTTTTCTATGGGAAAAGTTGGCAACACATTTTCAAGGCATCCTTGTTACACGTTTCATATTCTTACATGTTGTTGCAATTACAATTTATTATGCATAATTACATACAACTAACCCTAAACCTAACCCGCATTAGCCCTAACCATGTAATAAGTAAATACATTTATCGGCCACTTTATTAGGTACTCTTATCCAACTGCTTGTTAATGCAAATTTCTAATCAACCAATCACATGGCAGCAACTCAATACACTTTCAGTGTACAGACAACAAGCATCAGAATGGGGAAGAAAGGTGATTTAAGTGACTTTGAACGTGGCATGGTTGTTGGTGCCAGAAGGGCTGGTCTGAGTATTTCAGAAACTGCTGAACTACTGGGATTTTCATGCACAACCACTTCTAGGGTTTACATAGAATGGTCCGAAAAAGAGAAAAAATCCAGTGAGTGGCAGTTCTGTGGGCGCAAATGCCCACTCGCTGATGGTGGTGGTGGTGTAATGGTGTGAGGGATATTTTCTTGGCACACTTTGGGCTCATAAGTACCAACTGAGCATCATATCAATGCCACAGCCTACCTGAGTATTGTTGCTGACCATGGGCATCCCTTTAGGACCACAGTGTACCCATCTTCTGATGGCTACTTCCAGCAGTATAATGCACCATGCCATAAAGCACGAATCATCTCAGACTGGTTTCTTGAACATGACAATGAGTTCACTGTACTCAAATGGCCTCCAGTCACCAGATCTCAATCCAATAGAGCACCATTGGGTTGTGGTGGAACGGGAAATTTACATCATGGATGTGCAGCTGACAAATCTGCAGCAACTGCTTGATGCTATCATGTCAACACCAAAATCTCTGAGGAATATTTCCAGTACCTTGTTGAATCTATGCCGCGAAGGATTAGTAAGGTGTACCTAATAAAGTGGCCGGGGAGTGTATAATTAATTATTTTTCTCACACCAAAATTTTAATATAAAAATGCCTGCTCTCTTTTAACACCCCGAACATTATTTTATTTGTTTTGAGAAAGAGACAATATCTGCAGTATTGTCAACTGATTTCACATATAATTTGCCTGTGTCTGTAAATTTCAGCACAACATATTGTAGAGCAATAGTAATTTCTTTAATTTTTCCTAGACTTGTTTGATGTACAGTTAATGACAGCTGGTCTGTGTAGCACTGTATACTTTAACTGAACCAAACCTGTCAATTGTGAAAACACCTATAATATTACTGATTTACTACATTAGTACTTGGTAAAGCCTTGGTAAATGTGAATAGCGACTTTGTTTTGCCCACCAGGTCCAAATTCATATAAAAGTGTGACGTCACTGTGAATAATACTATAAACCCGATCTCATGGCAGTTCGTAACTTTTTGATTTAGTGGTTAATTCGTATGAATTCGTACAATCTCATTCATACAATTTAGTACGATTAGCTTGTCACCTAATGACGGCTGGGTTTAGGGGAGGTGTTGGGCGCCACACCTCCTTTTTAAAATCGCACGACTGAAATTGTAGGAATTCATACGAATTGCCCACTAAACTGACAAAACGTACAATAGTTACGTTTCCTTGTGAGATCAGGTTGTATGAACTATAAAAAGTGTCAGATTCCATGCACATGCAACATGCAAATTCATGACTAATGTGCTTAATATGTGGGATGCACACAGATATATATGCAGTATAGTCATAAATATCCCTAACTGAACTCAACCTTTAAAAACATTTGATTTACTCACTATTCCTGTAACGTATTACAATATGAGATGTCGGAAGAATGGTCATTTAAAGTAAAGATTCTTAAAAGCTCTGCACTACTTTTTTGACTACATGGATGTTACATTTATTTACATTCATACATGTATTTGGGTTTACATTTATATAGTATGTATTGGGATTAAGTATGTTGGGAGTTAAATTCTTCAGGCAACATTCACAAGAGCCTAACATTAGACTCTCTGTAAGTACTCTGAGGTAGCTGTCACCATCACCATCATCATCATCCATGCATAAGGTTAGTCAGCATTCACATCGGTCATATTGCTGGAGCAGTGGGGGATGCTGGGTACCTATATTTCCGTGTGGTATACCTCCTGAAGAGCCTCTGTCTATTACTATGACCCTTACTAAGGAAATGAGGGAGACAGATGGTAGATGAGTTAGTCAGACGGTGAGCAGAAACGGAAGAATTAAATGGATGGCACAACACAGAAACAGACACTCTACTTGGAGGTAAAAATGGAGCAAATGCAAAATTAATTCCGTGTTTGTGCAACCAAACATGGTTATAAAGAGTTTAATTATGTTTTGAAGGACTTCATTGTTGCACCACACACACACACACACACGCACACCCATGCTTTAAGTATATTCGCATAAACATGTCTAGCAACCAACATTTGACAAACTTTCTTGGATTTTTTATTTTCTATTTTCTTTCTGTAAATACTTGATTCATTCAACTCTAAGCAGCACAAAATGGATTTGTGGATTATGTTTCTTAAAGACTAAAGACTAATGTTCTTCCATGAACAAGGTTCCAGAAGCTAAACTAAAAGTGTTCACAGCTTAGCTGTTTGCTGTAATGCTTTAGCAATTTGAAAATTCATTTTCCATCATGCTTAATGACACATTTGCCACACACTGAGGGTCTTTTCCAACTGTAAATTACTTCATTTACTTCTGAGTGCTGCTGCTCTGCTTTTCACACATTTAATATGAACCGTGCAAACATCCAATTTCAGCACTAATTGAAAGTGTGAGGATATAAATAAGAAAAAACGACTTTGGTGCAATCGTTATTTACAATCACCGAGCAATGCGCTCCACCCCTGCTGAAACGACATGGAGGTTAAAACACAAACGTCACCTGCCTGACGACAAACATCTGACTACACTACTATCCTGCAGATGCAACAGTCTTTAATGTGTCTAAACATAGTACAGTATTGTGTACAAACATGCAGGGTTCTAAATGTCAAGCTAAGTCTGGAACTGACTCACTGTTTCTTACTGGACCTATTGATGATAGGTATTTAAAGAGCGGTGGGGGGCTTTTATGGGGGAAAAGATAAAGATGAAAAACAGATCTTAATGCATTTATGACTGTAAAATATCTAACGGCCAATATAAACACTCTCTGAATGGAAAAAGTGCATCATGTTTCTGTCCATGTATACAGAAAAGCACACACACACAATTTTAGTAGAGATGAAGACATTCACTTTATTTTCACATTGTTTTTTAAGTATTAAATAAAGCTGCTCCACATCTATACTCTTCTGTGACTTTTGCTTACTGACTTCCTGGAAAACTTGATTCTGATTGGACAATTCCATCCAAAGCATAGTTAAACTAAATTACTAAACTGCACATTTGTCTTTAGCTCTAAACAAAACACCAACGATATATTCATATTTAACTCAACACTCCACAGTTTCTCTCAATAGTTCATTTCAATATAATATTAATAACTGTATATCGAATATAGCACAAACGAGAGCATAATAAAATTATGTTTTAATAACATTATTATTAATAATATTCATTGTGAGGTCATTTTGTTAGTTTTAATGCTGCATTTCTTTGAAAAACAGTAAAAAACAGTGTGAATTTTGTATTTACAATTATTCCTGTAATTTAAGCATGGATTTTCAGCAGTATTACTCCAGTCTCCAGTGCTACATGATCCTTCAATGAATACAATAAGCTGATTTGGTGATCAGACATCATCTCAAATTATTGTTACAGCCGTAAACTGTTGTACTTTTATAATGTGCTTAGATTTTTTGAGTAATGAGAACTTCAAAAGTACATGAATACAATTTTTGGGTAACAACATACCCATTGCAATTGTTCAAACAAGTAAATTTTCTATTTAATAATTGTTCGATATGTAATTTAATGTATTTCAATCTTAATTTATATATTACTGTGTTTCTTTCTGTTGCACTAAGTTTAAGGAAGCCCTTACGGCCAAATTCCAATTCTACCCCTTAACCCTTCTCCTTACCCTAAATTCCCAATTGTCCCATTTCTCTTAAGCTTGAAGGTGTATGGCAGGGGTCATCGACTATTTTGTCAGAGGGCCAGAGTTTTACCAGACAGTCTCCTTGGGGGCCGGACCCCCAAGAAGAAAATCAAATAAAAATGTAATTTTAGCTTAACATCATGTTTAACGTTTATACTTTTTCCATTTCATTACAAAACTGAAGGCATTTGATTCAGACTCCCATCAAATATATCACAGTCAACCACTAGGAGTGATAGATATTTTGCCTCAACTCAATTAGGCTACGTCAACAGGGGGAAATGTAACTTTAGCCATTGATTAAGCACTGTGTGTAGCCTGTTTCAGCATTGTGATTTGAATTCAAGTCCACTTAACATTTCATTTGATGTGCGAACATTATTTGTGACCTGTTTTGTTCTGTTGTTTGTTATTTATTTACCATGCTATTTTAAGTTGTGCAAGATTGTTTTTTCCTCCTTTTTTTAGTCCTGAGGCAGACATCCCAAGTCTCCCGCAAATGCATAGAGACTCCCAGATGCCTGCAAATGAATGATAATCTCTTGGAAATCGCGCGTCTCCCATAAAATACGTCACGCACCCCTCTCCACCACATCCCTCCTTGCTCTTCACCACGCACGTCGTACGCACTCCGCCTACACCCCATCCGGTCTTCACTTGCCCTAAAACCTGTTTGAAACAATAAATGCTTAACGCCGCATAGTCTGTCTGAGTCTGTCCTCATTTGGGCGTGTAGCCTAAATATAGTCATAAAGGGTGATTATTCTGACAAGAGACTCAGTTGTTGTTATTTTTAGTTGCTTTTATAGTGTGGACCACTATTTTCTGTTTGATCCTCACAATTTTGGAATCCAGTCACGGGCCGGACTGAACGGCTCAATGGGCCAGATTCGGCCCGCCAGTTGATGATCAGTGGTGTATGACTAGGGCCAGACGGAATCTGCGGACAGTTTTTGCTATTTCTGCAGAGTATTTTGTTAAAAATCTGCAGATTTATGCGGAATGATTTTGGGTTTATCATAACTAAAACCTTAATATATGAAATAAAAAGTAATACCCTTTTAACTGTTTATTTGATGTTTACAATGTGAATCCAATTAGATCCACTTTATTTGGTAAACAAAGCAAGTCTCTTATATAAAATCTCTGCTAAAAGACAGAAAATAGTACTTTACACACTGTATTGTAAATAAATCATATGAATATTTTCATATTAGTGAATATTATTACTGAAATTAATTAAAAAAACTTAATAAATATAAATTTACACACATTTACTCAAGTAAACAAACAGAATCAATGATGGGCTAAAAATCTAGAAATCTACGGAATTCTGCGCACACAGACTTCGTGTGGCCCTATATGACTAAGAGGGAAAGGCTAGATAGCCATTGAAACAGAGATTTTCCAGGACCACAATAGAAGCCAAGGGGTACGAAAACGTCCCAGAATACAGCATCTACAATGGCAATATGTCTGTATAGGCGAGTAAGGAGATGCACAAATTAGTAATGTTTTGGCATTATTATGATTTTTTTTACAATGAACAAGCATTTGTTTTAATACATTCATAAAGGCGTTTATGTTTTACAGTCATCCTAAAACAAACAAACAACAACAAAAAAAACCACACTAAATTTCGCTATCATCCATAATAATAATTCCTGTGTGGTAGTCCTACAACACACTTTCACATTTGTCACTCAATGACACTCAAATACCCTTTCAGAAAAGTCTAGTGGCTGGGAATTATCTTTGTTGCAGTGTCTGATATAATGTTAATGTTGTTTTTTTGTGTTTACATAGATGAATATGGCTAGGGTGTAAATGCGCAGTACAGTTACGAGCTTATTGCACCATTATATCGGTACACTCTCAGAAATAAAGGTACAGGAGCTGTCACTGGGGCAGTACCTTTTCAAAAGGTACATATTTGTACCCAAAGAGTCCACAGTGGTACCTCAAATGTGCATATTAGTGCCCAAATGTACCTAAAAAGTTCCTTTGAGGTACCATTATAGACCCTTCAGGTACAAATATGTACCTTTTGGAAAGGTACTGCCCCAGTGACAGCTCCTGTACCTTTATTTCTGAGAGTGTATGATGACACGATATTGCTGTCTTTGGTGATTTACTGAACATAAACACCAAAACACAACTGGAATAACTAAAGCAGTCGCTGTCATCGATCTCATATGTCTCAGATGTATATAATGTCGTGTGCGGGTGTTGTAGTCGTGTCCCATTTCTTAGGGGTACATTTTGAAGCCCTTCACCTTCACGCTCTGTTTCAAGGGCCAAGAGAAACAGGTAAAGATAAAAACAGAAAGAATTGGTATTGGACCTAAATGTTTTGTAAAGTCTTTACTGCCACTGTTAGTCAATTAAAAAATAATAATCCTTGATAAATAATAATATGAATTGTTTTATTAAAAATCCTCGAGACCCCTTTCAGCTATAATGTGTTAATATCCATGTATTGATTGATTGACTAATTTATTTTAGGGATCCTTAACTAAAGAGGTGATACAGTATACAGTAGTTTTGAAGCTTGAAACTTACAATGTAGCTTACATCGGCACCCTGATTGGTAAATTTTGCAATAAAGAACAAACTATTATACTTACCACATGTATTATAAATGCTACTACAAATTATTGAGAATGAATGACAAAGAAAGACATGTAACATGCCATGAATGAATGTACTTAATTCGTCTCCCTATTTCCACTGAACCGACTAAAACACAGTCAGAAACACTGGAGAATGTATAACAACAAATACAAGAACAACAAACCTGCTGATGGATTCCCCCTGGTCTTTCCTTCAGGTGTTAGTTAAAACAGAGAGAGAAAATAGGCAGGATATTAACACTTCACATGAATGACACAAACTAAAGGAGACTACAGAAGAGACACAGAGGCCTCAGAAATATACTGAATGCTGGTAATGACACCAATATATTTCACTCTGTGTCACACAAAATACAGTTTAAATGTAAAAAAAAACAAAAGAAAAAGAAAAAAATAAATAAATGAGACACACACACACACACACACACACACACACACATACATTAAGTGTAGGAAGAAACTGAGAGCTTTTTTTTTAAGACAGGCAGCAAACAAGCAGACGTGCAAACTACGAGCAGTGCACAGACAAGCTGACTAAGAAGAGCACTAGCAGAGGGACAGCTGTGTTATCTGTGTGTAATTACTTAAGAATTGGTGGATTGCCTTAATATAACAGCACACTCATTTGTCAGCATATTGTCTGTCTGCAAACTGTCCTGGCTTCTGTTTGATGTGATTTATCTGTTCTGGGCAGCGCGGGGGGGAAATTTTGGTTTCAGCCACAGGATGTATGCAAGGAAGCAGGTGTGAGTCTGTGGCTTGCATCCAAACTGAAACTTTCGAAAGCTTCAGTTATACTGAAGGCTTTTGTTTAATGTGAAAAAGCGAATCTTGCCATACACGTGGCTGTGTAGGAACTTGTAGTGAAAATGTGTTCTTGCTACATTAAATTCATAAGAACAATTTCAACATTTTTTACTTTTAAATTTCAGTAAAACACAAGGCAGATATTTTGCCGATCAGTATTACTTATGTTTTTTGTTGTTTTTCATCTTGCTGAGCTAAAAAAGACAAGCAATACCCTGAAAGATTTATTTTTATATTTCTTGAAAAAGAAGTCTGTTCTGCTCAGCAAGCCTGCATTTATTTGATCCAAAGTACAGCAAAACAGCACAAAACTGTTAAATATTTAGTCATTTTTAAAATAACTGTTGAATACATTTTCAAATGTAATTTATTCATGGGATTTCACAGCTGAATTTTAAAGTCTGAATTTCAAGTCTGAGCCTTCAGAAATCATTCTAATATGCTGATTTGCTGGTCAGGATTTTTTTATTTTTTTTACTAATATTATTATTATCATTCATTTATTCATTTTCTTGTCGGCTCAGTCCCTTTATTAATCTGGGGTCACCACAGCGGAATAAACCGCCAACTTATCCAGCATTTGTTTTACGCAGCGGATGCCCTTCCTGCTGCAACCCATCTCTAGGAAACATCCATACACACTCATTCACACCCACACTACGGACAATTTAGCTTACCCCATTCACCTATACCACGTCTTCGGACTTGAGGGAAAAACCGGAATACCGAGAGGAAACCCACGCGACCACGGAGAGAACTTGCAAACTACACACAGAAATGCCAACTGATACAGCCGAGGCTTGAACCAGTGACCTTCTTGCTGTGAGGCGAGTGTGCTACCCACTACACCACCGTGGTGCCTTTTTTTTTTTTTTTTTTTTTTTAGCAAGGATGCTTTAAATATATGAAAAGTGAAGATAGACATTTATAATACCACAAAAGATTAATATTTCAGATAAATACTTTTCTACTGAATCTTCATTAAAGAACAAATATATACTCAGCTGTTAGTGTTTACAATATGGTAATTATGACAAAAATGTTTTTAAATGCTGGATTGGTGAGCAAAAGACACTTTTTAAAAACTGTTTCCAAATTGTTTGATTTTTTTCTGTGGCTGAAATAATAAAGTCATGTATATATTGGATGGCCTGGGGGTAATTAAATAATTAAAACATATTTTGGAGAACAAGAGAATTTAGGATTTTGGAGAAATTTCAACTAGTTTGAGGCAAGTGTGGACATATACGTCTATTTTCGTGTGTCTGGAAACAATATTCTTACATCAAACCCGATCATTTGACTCAAATCTAAAATTGAGCATCTGAGTAATTTTGTTTTGCTGGTTTAGTTTTTTATTTAACTTGTTGGTGATGTCTCAACACTGTTTATTTTTTATGATAGTCATTTAAGTGTTTACACTTCAAAAGCAAACTGGAATAGAAACACAATTCTTTTTAAAAAAGATTTAATATGTGCTTATTTTAATGTGAGAAATCAGGTGACCCTAAAAATACACAATTCTAAATTTATTACAATTACAAGTACAATCTTGTAGGTGCCACTTAAAGGAGATGTAAACTTAAAGCATCACACTTTACTTTAAGTTACAATTTGTGCCATTAACAAATCATTAACTAAAACTTTATATTAGTATGGCTATTGGGTAGGGTTAGGGGTGTAGAATAAGTTCATACTTTATAATAAATTATTAATATCTTAATAATAGACAGGTAATAAGCGAGCAAAATAAAAGTGTGAAGTGTTATTTAAACTGTTAACAAAGTTTGACATACTAAGACAAATACTTAAATTTCAACTCAAATCATGTAAAAAAAACGGTGGGTTTTAAACTTTTGGTTTATATTATAGTACTTAACTTTTGGTTAACTACTATGCAGTACTTTATACAAGTATAAAGTACTGCATGTACAATTCTGTATATCCATGGTGTAATTTCTCTGTACTTTTCACATTTACTCAGCAACCTAATGAGTAAGCATGGATATCTTATCTATAAAGACCATGGTAGGGCACAGATAAGATGATTATGCTTAAGAAGAAAGACAGATTGAAGGAAAACACAGTTGATTTGCTGAAGGAAGTGGGAAAATGAGAGCTACGGAAGCACTGACACCAAATACGACACCAGCTGCCAGAGTTGTACCTACTTTGTAGGGCTGCAGGTATGCAACGCCTTCAAATGAGGCTTCCAGGTAGCAATGGAAACCGAGTTCTCATCAGCCGCATAGCTACGCCACACACACTACGTGCAGAATATACAAAACCAAGAAATGAGGAAAGTAGAAAATAAAGAGGAATACACAAGGCCAGGAAAAAAGCAGGGATTGGGAAAAATAAAAAGGAGAACAACAAAGGAAAAAAATAAAAAAGATTAGTAACAACCGGTTCATGTAAGCGCTCTTCCATCAGTTCACTGCATTGATACATGCCTTTGAGGAGGGAGAACACTTTTATAGAACAGCCATGTGGCACTCAGGTATGATCTGGACAGGTCTGTGGAGTAGAGACGCCACGCAGCCTGGTGCAGGAGACACACACACACACAAACACACACACAGGGGACATGGGTGGAGAAAGACAATAGCATGGTGAGGAAACAGCTGGTGAATCTTTGACTGAGATCAAGACATTTCTTCAAACCATTGCTTTGGGTTTCTGAAGAATGCTCTTGAGTTGTATTGTGAGATCCAAAAGTCTGAGACCTCTTAAAAGTAAAAGAAAAAAGTCGTACTTAAAATAAGACTACCTGCAGTTACTGAACTGGGCGAATTAGCATGACTGCAATGTCTTAGGGCTGGGACACACCAAGCCGACGGTCGGCCATTGTGCTTGGTCGATCAGCGCCAGTCTGGCTAGTTGGTTTGGCGTGTTCCACATGTCAAATGTTTGTAAACTATGGATTATTACATTATCAGACATATTTGCAGGAGTGAATTCCTCCGGGGTGAGTGAATTACTGTGATAATGAAACAAAATACTGCTTTGTTTATGCTTTGCAAGCATGTGCTGGTGTTTTATTCCCAGCGTCTCAGTCTAGTTGGTTTCGGTTGGTGCTGGGATGAAACAAGCACGCTGTGCGTGCAAGTGCACGTTGAGTGTTTTCATTCATTGTGTACTTGTGTCTCGTGTTCCGTGTTGTGCTTAGCATGTGTTGTCATACGAACACGCGGTTAATGAGTTATCTCATTGGCTTATTTTATGTGAGCACATGGCTTGTGTTGTTTGTGTCATATGCTCTTGTCTTATGTCTAGTCCCACCATCCTTAACCAATTATTAGTTTATCCTGTTCACCTGTTTATGTGTTAATTATTTCTGCTTATATTCTCCTCATGTCTGCTGTTCTGTGCCAGTTCGTCATCGTTTCCTGCCTTGTCCTGTCCTCCAGCCCTGATCCCTGCCAGCCTGCCCAGTCTAGTTTGTTTTTGATTGTTTATTTATTTTATTAATGCCCCAACCACCCCCACTTGTTTATTTTGCTGCTTATTTTATTTTTATTATTAATAAAACCCATATTATTACTGCCCTTGAGTCTTCATCCTTTTTCCTACACCAACCGTGACACTAGGAATATCAGTTGCTACTGTCTTTCAACATTCTTCAAAATATCTTTTTTTTGTTTGTTTGTTTTTATTAAACAGAACAAAGAAACTAAAACAGGCATGGAACAAATGGAGAGTGAGTAATCAATGGCAAAATTAAAAATGTGTTGATGTTAACCTATTAAATGCAAATCAACTCATTTCTATCATTACCAATTTGAACTTTGTTTCTAGAATTCTAAATAAATGAAAACTGAGAAGGAATATCCGAATCGAGCTTAGAAAAGTCAGGTGCATTTCTCGCTCCTTTTTTTTTTCTCCATAACAAATACTGCACACCAAACTATGTTATGCTGTCCTGCATTTAGAGGCAGTGCTGAATTTTGAGTAATCAATTGTGAAAGACAGTTCAAGGAGGTAATTATATAAAATATAATTTCGAGCATGATGGTTTTTGCATTTTCTTTTCAGCAAATTTATTATATTATATTCTTTTTAAAATTTATTTATTAATTTTTTTAATTGCAGTGTATTTCCAATTCCACACTTTCTGGAGGTCTTAGGTTTTTGGACCCCACACAATTCAAAAACGATCTCCAAAAAGATCACATAAATCTTCACACGAACACTCCATGTCCAAATATGAGAGTGCATTAATGTTGAATAAATGTCTTGAAATCTGAATGACACGCACAACATCAAAACAGCCAAAGGACTTAAAAGTGATGTGGTGAATGAAAAGAAGTAAAGAATGTTTAAACAAGCAGGTGTTTATAAAGCACAAACATTTTAAAAATAGAGGTCAAAAATTGACAGTAACCAACTTTTTTGCAAAGCAAGTGCACACCTTCATTTGTGACCTCACGTTACTTTAAGTGTTTAGTGTTCGAGTGAAGGTGTGGCCCTAAATGATATCTGTCATTATTTAATGTGCAGCATATTATTAATTAACATTTGGATTTTTATTTAAAGACAACATAAAAGCCTATATGAACAGAATTTTCAAAGATAAAATTAGTTTGCAGTTCAGTGGGAATGATGAGCGATTTTAAAGTGACATCAGATTTTATTAGCACTTTTATAGATTTCTTTAGTGTTTAGTTAGGTTTCTGCTGTGTCTGCCAGCCCAGAGAAGTTGAAAAAAATCCATCTTGTGTTTTTACAAGCTGTCTGAGTGTATTTATGTGCTATAATTAAGCTGTTTGAATTATGTGCCGGCTACTGCTTCACATGTGCCCGCCTCCATGCAAACTATAGATTCTTTTGTAAACAGATAGCAAAACAGCCAATAGTGTCATTTTCATACATATGGATGTTTGTTTGAATACATTTTTCCTTGATAATGGCAGGCTGCAGTGTCAAGCAATGATAAATTTTACTATAACTATAACTATTATAGACAGCCTGGCTCATTCTCACATCATGACATCATAATGCAGCTTCAAATGCTCCTTAATGTCAATCATAAGGACAAAATTCAGCACAAGATTGAGGCTTGGTTAAGCAATCTGTGTGTGCTGAGCAAGCTGCTCGGCAAGAATAGATTACCATTCCTAAACCTGCAGCCTGAGAAAGCAGTGGCAAGGGAACGGCACCACATTAGCATTAAAGGGGAATGTCAATGCTTCATGTATGAAGTGAAATGGCTCACTTTGGACTGACATGTTTTGACAGGGTAAAAACAGTGTTTATTTACACTACCATTGAGAATTTTAATCAAAGTAAGTTTTCATTAAAAAGAATCAAACCAACTTGTGCAAAATGGGCATCCGATGTCACCTTTAACACACTAGAATGAAGCAAGACTTGAATGTGCATTTACTAAAACAATAGCTAATTTATGCTTTGCTTCATTCTTCATAACCTAAGTGATGTCAGCTGAAATAAAAATGTCCTTTCTCTGAAAGAACAAGTCCTTTTGATTAAAAAATGACAAAACAACAACAAATAAACAAAATAATGTGCACTGATGAATCATTCACATCAAGACCAGGAACATGCTTCAAGAAAGTCAGCAGGGTCATTTTCATTTCATGTTGACTTATAATAATGTGATAATGGACTCCGCTTTATGCATTAGGATGAGCTGATTTAAAAAGCAATAAGAAAAAAAATGAAGACGTGTTGTGAAGGCAAAAAAACACACACACATCAAGAGTGAAAGACTTAAGATGGAGCTCTCTAATTGCGTGACAACGGTGAGGAGGAAGGGCATAATTTCCATCACTCTGTACAAAAATGCAAGTGAAGAGAAAACAGCAATCGAAACATGCAGGAAAAAATCCGGACCCAGACATAGCAAAGAGTCATACTCCACAGATCATAACTAAGATTTATATATATATTTTTACGGCTTATATAAAGACCTGAAGTGATTCAGGGGAGATGAGAGAGCAGAGATAATGCACCAATGCAGTCGCTGCACTATTACATTTTTAAAAACACAACATGGTCAAAATACACAATTACTGACGACAGTAATTGAAGCTGGATGGTTGGAAGCCCACTGAAAGGCCTTTGGAAAAAGAAAAAAAATTAAAAACAGGGTTAAAGAGAGAGCAGGAAGAAGGACAACGTAAACATAAGGAGCAGTGAGTATATGAGATCTTCTGTCTGCAATATCAGAAAACAACCTGGAGAAAGAAAAGGGGTCATGGTGGTTAAAATAGTTGGGAAATTGCTTGTGGGTTTTCAACAGCAGCCAAAAGGAAGTAACTCATTTCTATAATATTACAGGACCTCAATGTTCTGTAGATATGTGTGCGTGTGTGTGTGTGTTCACATTTTCCTGGAGTAAGTCTGTTTCTCCTGCTGGAGGAGAAGGATGCAGCGTCTATTAGGAAGAGCTATTGTCCTCTGGGAGGCCTTTGCGCAGAATTCCTTCCTTGGAAACACATCATAAATATCGGCAAGTGTTTCCTTTGGCTCTGACCAAAGATAATAGTCCTCGTGTAATCAATGCTCGTGGTATTGTTCGTTTTCTCTTCTTTTATTTAAAAATGAGCATGGTTCATTCCAAAAACCATCTGTAATTACTAGTGATTTTGTCTTTTTTGTTCTGTAAAATATCAAAACATCCCTCTATTGATATCAATTTCTGTGAACAGCGAAGTTGCAAAAATATACAGACAGATTTTTTTTTTTAGATATTATTATTTTTTAAAAAGTTTTAAATGGGACGACGAAAATAAAAAATAATTTAAAAAATACATATGCAACAAATACATTTCTTAAGAAGCTGTGAAGAATATAACATTATCTATATTAGATATAATAAAATTATATCTATAGATATATATTTTTATTATTATTATTATTATTATTATTATTATTATTAATTTTATTATCTCAAAAGTTAAGTAAGAAGACAAATGTACAGATTTAAATATATACAAATATTGACATATCTTTGCAAATCATATGCTGACAGCAAATATTTGTTAAATATAAATATAAATTGAGATAATTGTTCTTATTTTTAGATTTTTAACTGAAAAAAACATATAAATAATGTATCACAAATTTCTTTAAAAGCTGCGAAAGATATTCTTACAGAAAATTTATATTTTAAATATAATTTAATGTTATTATTATTATTATTATTTTATTATTATTATTAATAATAAAATAATAATAATAATAATAATAATAATAATAATAATAATAATAATAATAATAATAATAATAATAATAATAATAATAATATGCTTGTTTATTTTTGTTTTGTTTAGATGTTTTAAATTGGAGAAAAGACAAACTGAAAAAAAACTGCATTATATGACACTATTTGCAGTGAGTAACATTACATTTTGTTTCTATCACTAAAATATGTGTGGGTATTAGATTAATCTCACGTGTGTGCAGTTTAGTGCATGTTTACTGCTTTGCATTGCAATGAATTTGATCATCAGAATAATTCAAAAACAAACATAGATATAAAGTCTTTTGGCTCCTAAACAATCAGCAATTATGAAACATGACAGGACCTGAGCATTAGGCTGGACATGGTAAAACTGAAAGAGTTTACCTGTATGAGACTGGCGGCTGGGTTTCTCCTCTTTTCAAAGTGCTTCTGTCTGTGCTGCTCTTGGACCTTCAGAGCGAAGCCAGAGCCGAGAATACCCTACACCCACATCCACCCACACACACAACACAATCGTCCCCCATTACTGATCTGGACTGTGAGCTTGCAGGACACATTTGTGAGCTGAGAGTAGCAGAAACACTTGACGCCAATGAGTCAGACAGGCCTCCGAGGGCCTTCACAACCACACATACTGAGCCTTCTCAAACACATCATACAAATCAGCACACTGCTAACAGTCTGCCCAGGCTAACAAACACACTTTTAGTGATTTCAATTTTTCTCCCAAAAAGACCACAAATCCCTGATATTTCTTGTAAGTGAGATCACTGAAAGAGTCTTGATCTTGGTCTTGCGAAATGATGCCTGATGTAGTGTTTAACCATAGATCTCAATAATACGTGAATGTGTTGTGCTTGGTAATTTCTAATTGGTAATTTTAGTTTTTGTGTACATCTCATTTGGATTCTATTATTGTTGTTGCGACCCAATTGACCTACTAATACTAAGTAGTAAAAATATGTTTGGTATGGACCAAGTAGGCGCCACGGTGGCCTAGTGGGTAGCACGATCGCCTCACAGCAAGAAGGTCGCTGGTTCGAGCCTCGGCTGGGTCAGTTGCCATTTCTGTGTGGAGTTTGCATGTTCTCCCCGTGGTTGCGTGGGTTTCCTCCGGGTGCTCCGTTTTTTTTAAATAGGTGTTTTAATAAAGGGACTAAGGCGAAAAGAAAAAGAATGAATGAATGAATGGATCAAGTATGCAAGATTTGAAACATACTACTTCCTCATTATCAGATTGTTCGGTAGCTTAATTACTATTGTCAAAATTGAAGAGCAGGAGGGGGTCAGGTGGCATTTGTTACATCATCGAAAGTAAAAAAAGTGAAAGGTGGTGGTGTTGCGTCTGTTGCGATTGTGGAAAGCGAAGAGCGGGGAGAGGCGTTTGTTGCGATCCTCAAAAATTAAGAGAAGGAGGGGGTCATGTGGCATTTGTTGCCATCGTCGAAAGTGAACATGGGGGGATGGGGGGGGTGGGGGGGGGTAGTTGTTGTATTTGTTGTAATCGTCAAAGAGAAGAAGGGAGAGGGGTGTTTGTTGTGATCATCAAAAGTGAAGAGCGGGGGCAAGGGGCGTTTTTTTGCGATCGTCAAAAATGAAGAGCAGGAGGGAGTGGGTGGGCCTTTTTTTGCGATCATCATAAGTGAACACTGGAGGGTGGTTGCTTTTGTTGTGATCATTGAAAGTGAAGGGCGTGGAGAGGAGTTTGTTGTGATCGTCAAAAGGGTAAGGGGGTGGTTTGTTGTGATCATTGTAGGTGAAAAGTGGGGGAGGGGCATTTGTTGCAATCGTCGAAAGTGAAGAGTGGGGAGGGGAGGGGCATTTATTACATTCGTTGAAAGTAAAGATTTAGGGTGGGGGGAAGGTGGGCTTGTTGCTATAGTCGAAAGCCAAAGGGGGGGAGGGGAGTTGGCCTCACACAGGCTGCTCTGCTGTCACAGACTCCTAAGGGCGTATTCACACTATGCTATCCAAATCATGCCCAGGCCCATTTCCCAGATAGTTTGAGAAGTATGAGTGCTCTGATTAAGACTCAGGTATGGTTCAGTTGGCTGGCCCTGGCCCAGTTGGAAGAGGTGTGCCTGAGCGCGGTTCACTTGGGCTCAGCGCGGTACGCTTGTAGTGTGAGTGCAAAGCACGCCTGAGCCCGAAACTAAAGACGAGACGTGACTTTTATGAATCATTCTTACTGTTCAATGAACACAAACTGTTGTAGATTAATAAAGACGCAAACCCCTCACTGAACGACAGCTGCACCTTTAGCAAACCTTCTAATTCCTGCAGCACGAGGACTTTATGATTGTTTATGAGCATCAAAAGTGGCTGATCTGTTCAGCGAAATATTTCTGCGTGTCACTGCATCCCAAACGACTACAACGATATAACTAAAGAAATCCCCACTGTGCTGAGCGAGAGCACTTTTCTTACACTGAACAGCGCATCATCAATGACGTAAGCGTGCACAGGCCTGAATGTAATGTGAGTGCGGGCCATCAGGGGAGACAGGAGGGGGGACAAGCGTGCTTCGGCCGGGTTCAAGGTAACTGTACATAGTGTATGCCCTAAATTGCCTATGCACTCTGTCCTTCTTTTTCCTCCCCTAGCGTTTGCCTGTCAATCAACACTTCATCACCATTTCTTTTACTTTTAATTTTCTACCATATTGAAAAAGCAGCAGCAGGTTAATTTGCAATTCGCAAGTCTTTCTTGCAGAGAAATCTCCTCATGTGTTTTCATAATTATGAATTCAGAAGTTAATGACCAAACAGGTCAAGTTCACATTATTGTTGCAGATCAAATATAATGAAAAAAATGTGATTTAAATATGTAATTAAATATTAATATGAATTGCGCATCACCGTCCGAATGAATTTCGAATGCATAAAGTCTAGTGTGATCATGGTTTAAGTTTTTGCCTGCAGTTTACTTAATGACCACAGGTGTCACTAATTCAAATGGTTTCTAATTTCTATTGTACATTCAGTGTATTTTACAGCCAAAGGCAGGTCTTGACCCCAAGGTTTCTGCAAGTAGTTCATTCATTCATTCATTTTCTTTTCGGCTTAGTCCCTTTATTAATCCGGGGTCGCCACGGCGGAATGAACCGCCAACTTATCCGGCATTTGTTTTACGCAGCGGATGCCCTTCCAGCCGCAACCCATCTCTGGGAAACACATCCATACATTCTCATTCACACACATACACTATGGACAATTTAGCTTACCCAATTCACCTGTACCGCATGTCTTTGGACTGTGGGGGAAACCGGAGCACCCGGAGGAAACCCACGCAACCACGGGGAGAACATGCAAACTCCACACAGAAATGCCAACTGGCCCAGCCGGGGATCGAACCAGCGACCTTCTTGCTGTGAGGCGAACGTGCTAACCACTAGGCCACCGTGGCGCCCTCTGCAAGTAGTTACCGAGTTAAACTTAAGATATTTTTAGACCCTGAAGAAACCCTGAATCCATTTTACTTTTGTGTTGTTAGGGGGCAGGCCCATTTCCCGGATCATTTGAGAAGTGTGAGTGCTCTGAATCAGACTCAGGCACGGTTCAGTTGGCCGGCTCTGGCCCAGTTGGAAGAGGTGTGCCAGAGTGAAGTTCACTTGGGCAGGGTGCGGTATGCTTGTAGTGTGAGTGCAAAGCACCTGAGCCCTAAACTGAAGACGAGACGCGACTTTTACGGGACTGTTTCATATGGATTTATTAATCATTCTTACTGTTCAATGAATGCAATGAATGTTGTTAGCAGATTTCATGTATGTAGTTATCACTGGCTTTATACTATATAACCCTTCACTAATTTGCACTTTTTGTAGGGTTTTGTGGCCTTTTTGGAATTCCATATGCAAAAGAATAGATTCTGTATTATAAAAAAAGAGCATATATAAACACATCCGGGACAATATGAGGTTGAGAAGATGATGACAGAACTTCTATTTTTGAGTACTTCAGTTTAATCTAATCTACTATAACGTCATAATGGACACATCAGCTACTCACAGCAGGCAAAGCGAAGAACGATATGCCCAACAAAGCAAACCCTGCAGAAAGAAGCCGTCCGGTCCAGGTCTGTGGAGTCTTATCCCCGTATCCAATGGTTGTAAGAGTAATCTGAGGAAAGATGGAGAAATATAAAGGGTCAACCTTCGTATGTTAAAACAGCTATTGCTAAACATAGAAAAGCCTCATATTCCAAAACAAAGTGTTGACCTCCCACAAATAGACAGCATTGAATTATGTGTCTGGTTCTAGGACCGCAGTGTACTTTAACACTCCACATGTCAAGTACAAAGAAGCATTAACCTCTATATACTATAAATGAATCTACATGATGGCCAAACATAGATCAACATTGAAAAGGCAGCCAAAAATGCATTCAATTCTGTCCATAAAGCCATACTAAACGCTCATAAACACCAAAGTGTATTCTAAAGTTACGGCCACACAGACGTACAGCATTAGATCCATCTTTCAGCAAGAGAAATACTTTGGTGGCTTGTCAAAAAAAGGATCAGTCTAACATCTCGCACTCCTTTCCACACTCATAAGTGAGCGCTTTGGATTTTTGCAGGCAGGGGATACTTAAACAAAGGCCTGGCCAAAGCAAATTCAACACATCCAGTAAAAGTGAGTGATTTGTCAAATGCGAAGAGCACTGCGGCCTTTCACAGGCAAAGACTAGGTGTGTGGGAGCTCACACACAACGCCAGAATCCCGTTCTCCTGTTTTCCTCCACGGAAGCCTGCCTGTCAGCTCCAGACGCTGGCTTGGGCTCAACCCAGTGTAAATACCGTGTGGCAGCATAATATTGGCCCACCGCTGGTTTGTCTCTGCATCTGAGCTCTACTCCAGGAGACCATACCCTCAACTGACCTCACATCTCCTCGAAACAGCTCTGTTTGTGCTTGGTAGGAGCAGGAAATTACATGCATTGATTTGTTAAGTCAGCTGGTGAGGAACCATGACCAGTCTTGCTGTGCGAACCACAACAACTAAACCCTGTCATGGTCAATGAATGTAACTCGCTTATTGACTAAAGCATAAAATACAGCATCCTAAAAACAGACTGTGAAAATGGATTGTATAGAGAAGAAGAGTGAAAACGTTCGGGTGGACTTACCGTACCCCACCAAAGGGCGTCAGCGTAGGTGGCAAACTGTTTGTTAAATTCTTTCTCCACCAAGTAGACCAAGAATGAAGAAAAGATCAGGACCAAGAAGCCAATGTACCAAGCAGTCACAAGCTCCTGAAACAGACATGTAATAAAATAAAGTAAATACATGCAAAAAAGTTGTTGTTTTTTATCTCCAGGAACAACAATTGAGTATATGCAGATTTCGAACTTTCACTTTCAGCCAGCCAGCCTCAGTGCTTCCGGCAAATTGTCTTTCCATTATAAAATTGCCACGTTTAAAGTCTGATTTCTTTAAAAATCAATGTTCTTCACTGTCTGATAGATATACGATATGAAGTAGGTCTCAGACTTGACAAGAAGCACTTCATTAAATTCAATTTTCTCATTTGTCTTTAAAAAATTACAGTTTATTTTTTTTCAAAGGACTTTATAGTAATTTCAAAGGAGCCTGCTGATCTTGACGACACTAGCAGTTACATGGTCTTTCATCTCGTTTTATGCTTGGACAACTAAATGAATGCTTAAGTCTATTTAACTGAATGTTTTACATTACAACATCGATGCTGTAAAAGGAACCTTATGATATTGAAAATAGTCACATTAGGCTTTTGCCGGAGGTTTATCATTGGCTGAAAAACACCAGCTGTGCATATACACCATTTCAAGTTGCTTTGCTGATCTTGCTAGTCTTCTTGTCCCATGTACACCTAGTATTAAGATTTATTTTCATCAATCCAAAGTGGACAACACTAAATACCAGGGGTAAATAGGATCTAAATTGTATTAAGCTTGTTCATATTTGTCCACTTCCAGAAAATGGATTTAACTGAATGTTCATGTTGTGTTCAAATAATCACAAAAGACTGAAAGTATCCAACTATTTGGCTTTGGGGATATTAGTTAGTCTGGCTGGAGGATCATTTTGTTAACTACAGTAGCTACATCAGCTGTTCAGCAAAACTCAATAAAAGCTATGGTTTTCTTAACCGTTTCAAGGAAATTATTCCTTTTATTGAATTTTACACTGTTTGTCCATTCAAATGGTTGGTTTGAAGCTGATTTTGGGTCCTTGTCAGTCACTTTGAGGAACCAGCTAAACCATTTGAGCGCCAGACTGGGAGACCAGCAACCCCAACATATAAATATATTTAGAATTACAACCTTAATATAAAATCTTTTATGGAGCAATCGACTCTATTTTTTTTGACATGATTCTATTTTAAAGTGGCTGTCATTTAATCAGTTTGGCAATGAATTTGTTAACCAGCTAAATCATTAGATGGCCAGACTGGGGTTTCTGTTTAAACCAAATAAAACCAGTTTGGTCAGACTGGCAAACCAGCTAAACCACCAAAGACCAGCAAACCAGGCTGGTGCAAGCTGTTTTATTTTTTGGTTTGATCAGGGTTGTCAGGAAAATGTAAACGCTTAAGCCTGTGAGGAGATAGAAATAAGTAACTCTGCTATTATATCGACCACAATGATTCATTGCGGGGACCCCTAATCTCTCCACTAAATGGCGGGTAACTGAGGACTGAGGAAGCTTGTGGTTTGGCTGCAGCTCATGGATGGAGTTTCAATCCAAGCGATGCTGGAAAGAGAGGTTGATTGTGGGGTCACATGTCTCCCTCAACATGAAAACTCACACGCAATGTCATGAACCTGAGGACTATTATTCTTTTTTGCCATTAAGTAGTATTTGGTTTACCTTGCTGTGAGCGTAAACTACAGATCCAAGCAGTTTCCAGGTACCGCCTCGCCGGTCCATACGCACCATGCGCAGGATCTGCAAAAAACGAAGACTGCGAAGTGCTGACGTGGCAAAAATATTGCCCTGGCTACCAGCTGAAACCACCGCGATGGATGCTATGAGCACAATAATGTCTGAAACACAAGCACAATAGAGAGCAAGTATTATTTTTAAATATAAATAAATATAAATATACAGATTATTGGACTAGAACAAAAATATACAATGTCCAAATTCAATTGAACTGAACTACTTTAACCTATTAGCCTACCCACATAGAAAATAGATGTATGGCAAAATAAGCAAATAATATATACTGTAAGTTTATATCTGGAGTCTACATTTTCAAAATGTATGCATGTATGCTTATATGCAACGCACAATTTGAAAAGTTGTATAAATATAAATATATATATGAAAAAAAGATTCTAAATAATTTATTATATCTTATAAATTTGAACATATGTTTGTAATACCAATTGTTGGAAAAAATATATGAAAGCAGCCATTTTTGCGGCCACTTATTAGGTACAGCTGTCCAACTGCTCACTGGTGCTATTTGTCAGGACACTTAACTAAGTGACTTTGAACGTATTGTGGTATTATGGTTGTTGATGCCAGACAGGCTGTACTGAGCATTTCAGAAACTGATGATCTAGTTGGATTTTCACACACAATCACACATATTTCCTAACGGTTCAGGCTGGTGGTGGTGTCTTGTTGCTGACCATGTCCATTCCTTTATGGCCACAGTTTACCCATTTTTTGATGGCTACTTCCAGCAGGATAATGCACCATGTCATAAAGCACAAATCATCTCAGACTGGTGTCTTGAACATGACAATGACTTCACTGTACTCAAATGGCCTCTACAGTTACCAGATCTCAATCCAATAGAGCACCTTTGAAATGTGCTGGAACGGGAGATTCACATCATGGATGTACAGCCGACAAATATGCAGCAACTGCATGATGCTATCATGTCATTATGAACCAAATTCTTTGAACAATATTTTCAGTACCTTGTTGAATCTATGCCACAAAGGATTAAGGTAGTTCTGAAGGCAAAAGAGGGTCCAACCCAGTACTAGTAAGCTGTACCTAATAAAGTGGCCGTTGAGTGTATTTTATACAAGTAAAATCAAAATTTCAACTTGTGTATCATATATGTAATGTGCATATATTTCCATGTATCTGATTTCTATGTGGGTAAGCTTGCTGTTGTTCGCAGTAGTTCAGTAGCTTTCAGAGACACCAGGGACAGTGATATTTTAATAATTACGCTGTTTCACTTGTCTGTTATGTCTTTCTACTTGAGATCAGAGACAGAAGGAGCGGCCAAGAGAGAGCAGAGAACCACAGCCTCACAGAACAGCATATCTAATCACACTGAAAACCTTCTCCAGCTGCCAGCGTGTCCTAACCAGGGATAATATTGTTCTTTACTCAAATCACCTCCGTCATATTTTCCTACTGAACGTTACACTTGAGGTTTGAAATAAGAATGTTTTCGTGTCACACATGCTGAAGGTGGCCTCCTAAAAGTCTGTTATTTGAAATCCGAATCGCACAACGATGGAAGGTTGATGCAAGGTGAAAGCAGACGACTGAGGAACATGAGCAGATGGGAATGAATGCTGCAGATTTATGGTTTTTGCCATACTAAAATGTGGAAGTCCACGAAATCATAAGCAATAGAGAAACCACAAAAATCACGAAAGGCACAATTTTCTTTTCCTTTCATAATATAAATTGTTTCCTGTAAATTTGCTTTGGAACAATGTGTATAAATAAACTCAACTCAATTTTAATTGTCAAAATAAAATCACTTTAAGCTCTGATTCAATCTGATCTCAGATTGGGTCCAATTTAAAACTTTTTATACAGTACTATAATTTATTTATTTGTTTTTTCTTCAATGTATCTTATTTCCTATTTTTTCCTATGCTTTCTCTCCACTGACATGTCTCGGTTAAACAAAATAAGTTTTATTTACCTTTATTTTTATAACCTTAATGTGTTTTACCAATTTATTTTGTATTTACCAGTTATATTATTAATATTATTATTATTATTATTATTAATATTATTATTATTATTAGCATTACTATTCATTCATTTTCTTGTCGGCTTAGTCCCTTTATTAATCCGGGGTCGCCACAGCGGAATCAACTGCCAACTTATCCAGCATATTTTTACGCAGCGGATGCCCTTTCAGCCGCAACCCATCCCTGGGAAACATCCACACACACACACACACACATATACACTATATGGACAATTTAGCCTACTCAATTCACCTGTACCACATGTCTTTGGACTTGTGGGGGAAACCGGAGCACCCGGAGGAAATCCACGCAACCACGGGGAGAACATGCAAACTCCACACAGAAATGCCAACTGACCCAGCCGGGGCTCGAACCAGCGACCTTCTCGAACGTGCTACTCACTATGCCACCATGGCGCCCTTTTTGCAGCTTAATCAACCTTCTTGCTGTGAGGCGAACTTGCTACTCACTACCCCACTGTGGCGCCCCATTATTATTATTATTATTATTATTATTATTATTATTATTATTATTAT
>CAIGQQ010037872.1:7228325-7245138 GCA_903798035.1 Danio albolineatus | reverse complement strand
AGGACTAAAAAGGGGTCATAATTGAACATTTTCTCCATTCAACAATTATTATTGTTGTTGTTGTTATTCTACTGTTACTTTATATTTCAATAACTTTTAATGAACAGGATGAAAATAGATAAATATACATATATTAGTAAATTATTTAAAATGTTAATTTTATTCCTTTTTTATTCACTCACATACCAAATTACGGTGCTGCCAATTCCACATGAAGATGTTTATATTATACTAAAATAAGAACAAATAATAAAGCATGTGGTTAATTAACAGATCAGTGAGCTTCATTAAGGGGCCTCTGGTGTGTATAACTCAGTATGCAAAAATCTTTATACAGTTTTTAACAGGGCGTGCTGAATAAATATGTTGAGCTGGCAGTGGAAACTCTTTCTTTTTCCTCTGTGTTTCATAATTCAGAGTTAGTCACAGTGCTGATGGGGTTGGGATGGGACTCACACTCTTAATGAATGGAGATGAGGTTCAGTGCTTGACACACACATACACAGACACACAATATACTGATATATTCACACTGGAGCCTAAATTACCCTCGTACAACACAATACCACACATCCCATACGAGTAATAAATATAAATAGCACTGGTTACTTATTGCCTGTAATCTTTCACTGGTACATTATTGCATGCTTTTGCTGAAGAGGGAATTAAGAGAGAAATCTTTCATTGGTTATGAATGTTTGAGTCTGTCATTGATTCCCATTCAGCCCATCGAGCATCTGTTAACATCCACACCAGCACAGCACACCCATCTCCCTCTACAAACACACGTTTTTATCTTACCAATGACACAGAATGGTTTTCTAGCGAAGCGCAGTCGTCCTTGCCATCCCCTGTACCGGCAGCAGCATCCAGCCGACCAGATGCGGATGATGTACTCCAGACCAAATACAACAATCATCACAAACTCCTGCAAATCAGAAACACAAACATCAGATGTCTCACTTCGTTAAGGCATTTCTGAATGTTACCCTTCTTGTGATGGGTAATTTAGCTGTTTGTTAATGTTAGAGAAGTGCAATGTTTAAAAGATCAGTTTGATTTGCCAAAAGAAAAGAATTGATTCTAAATTACCTGAATGTCAATCTAAGAATTATTTGTATTATAAATTTCCATAATGTTAGTTTATTGTCTGCCCATTTGACTGTGATACTGTTCTAGATGAGGTGTGGAAGAGTTTGGTTTGTGTTGTTGGCAATTTGAGAAGACTTTGTTTTCTGCACAACAAAAGCAAATCCATGAAGGCACTTCTAAAGAAACTCCAGCTCATATCAGTCTAACTGTTAGTATCATAAGTGCTGAGAAAACGATCCAGAGCTAAATTTAAGGTATTTTATTGATTATTTTAGTTCACTGGTAGAGCATTTACAACAGATTGGATCATCTGACCAATCAGAGCAGAGCAGGCTCTCTAAACAGTAGATTTAGAGCAGAGGTGTCCAAACTCGGTCCTGGAGGTCCAGTGTCCTGTATAGTTTAGCTCCAACCTTCTTCAACACACCTACTTGGAAGTTTCTAGTATACCTACAGTAGAAAGAGCTTGATTAGCTGGTTCAGGTGTGTTTATTTAGGATTGGAACAAAAAATATGCAGGACACAGGCTCTCCAGGACTGAGTTTGAGCACCCCTATTTAAAAGAGACCAGATTCTGGAATCTGGCATTCTCATCGGAAATCCATGCCTCTATTTACATGAGTGCAAAATGTAAATTGCAAGTTTCTGATGACATATCCACTAGAGGGCGCTGTCTGCATTTTTGCAAATTTTAAATATGTTTCTTAGCGCATGTTTTGTTGTATGTTTCAAATACAGGTCCTTTTTGTACCTGTCCATGAGAAGTCAGGGCTTGTTGTACAGATCACTTAGTGCAGTGTTTCTCAACCACGTTCCTGGAGGATCATCAGCACTGCATGTTATGGATGTCTCCTTTGTCGGTCACACCTATTACAGGTCTTTCAGTCTCTGCTAATGAGATGATGATGATCTGAATCAGGAGTGCTAAGGAGACATGGAAAATGTGCAGAGCTCGTGGTCCTCCAGGAATGTGCTTAAGAAAAACTGAGCTAGCGAACCACTGACCTAAATCCAACTAACAGTGTTTCAACCACTTGTTAAGTGTGACGTCATGCGAAGGGGCTTTCAGGTCCAAGGGCACTATCAGACTGTATGAGGCGACTCATCAAATGGTAATAATGAATGTTTACAAAACGCTGTAATCACGATTGCATTATATAAATATATATATATATAATGCCTAATATCCGATGGGCAGAAAGTGATTAATTTTTATAAATTGTACAAATTTTGGTACTTGTGATGCAGCAAGTTCAGAGATTGTTGTGTACAGCATGATTTTATGTAAAATTCACTTTAATGTGTGATTAAACATTAAAACTTTATTTATTGACAATATATTCCTGTAAATATCATTAGTGTGAAAAAGAACAGAAGTTGTCATCAAGTATGTTATACTGCCCTCTAGTGTTCATTTTACCTAGAAACTGCAGTCAAATGTATGTTCAAGAGAGTATATGTAGAGCTAGAGCTTTTTCCTATACTGATAAACTTTTGGTCAACGGTAAATGTGACTTTTTCCCATTTTGTAAGGTTCCTTTTACAGCATTGATGTTGTAATGTAATTACAATATAATCAGTTAAAAACATTTGACATTCATTTAGTTGCTCAAGCATAATTAAGCATATTTAGTTGCTCAAGCGTAATATGAGATAAAAAGCCGTTTACATGCATGTGTCCATCAGAATTAATTAACAGGCTAGCGCAGAAGCTCCATTGAATTTACTGGGGTAAAATAAATGTTCATATTTTAAAGACATGGCGAGGGAAAAATGTAATTTAATGCAGTGCTTCTTATACAATTTGAGACCCACTTTATTTCGGAGATCACTCAGCTAGTGGAGATCGCGGATTTTGAAAGAAAACAGACCGCCGATTTTGTAATGGCATACAGTTCACCGGAAGCGCTTGACCCAGGCTGCTGACAAAATAAAAGTCCTTCCGCATACTTCCGCATATGCATATACCCTAGTACTGTATGTTGCAGCGCAGCAGCAGTATCACACAAAATGTAGGCTGAAGCACATATTTCCAATAAAACTGTGTTGGTAAAAAAGGCGATAAAGCTAAATATATCACAAAAAAAAGACAAAAAATGTTTGGACCATAAATAGATGTACACTTATTGTAGGAAACCTCCAAATCAAAAATAAGAATGAAAATAGTAAAGGGGCGCTTTTGTAAAATGACAATATGAAATTTAAATAAAACTACCTCAAGATATGCTTACTGTTTAATATACCCTTTAAACTTAGACATGGATATTTAGCAATATCCATACACACAAATACATTGGTTCACTACCAGTGGACAAGTCTGGCTACTGTAACATCATTAACCTCTCATTTAATTCATCATGGTCGCCTTCACTGCGCCTGCTAATTGCACTGTTAGATAAACCCCAGTTGAGTTCACAGAGGGTTTCACCTGAGTAAAAAACATCTGTCTGCACAGAGCTTACACTTCCAGAAACATCACACCTTCATTAAATGCTTAAAAATCCTCAAAACTTCAATGCTTTTGTATCACTGTTGAGATTACTGGGATATTAAACAACCTATTACACTGTGAAATAAACAAATCAAAAAGTATAAACAAATGGGTCTTTACTGTGCAGAACTGGCCTGGTTTCACGCACACTTGAATTTGAGTCTATCTTATGTCATCACAAACATACCTATCAAAAAACAGAATGCAGTTAATTTATTCATTTAGTGCTATACAAAGTGAAAAGCATTTTATTTATTGTGGTATACTGTATATGCATCCCATGAAGGCTTGTGAGCTGCATACTGATTCTTTTGAGAAGAAAGCTGATTGCGAGTCATTCATTTTCTGCTTTGATTACACTCGCAATAGACTGTATGCTCAGTCTTCTTGTATCCCAGCTAAATCATCTACCTGTCACCACCTACATGTGTTTTGTTGAACTAATGACACTGTTATTGGCTAAAATGTATGAGTATGTTATTTTACTTTCTAAACAAGAGCACACAATTCTGACATGCACAAATCAGACACAGTTCTAGTGTAACCAATCTGTAAATCCTTCCACAGGCAGATTTGGGTTTTGAACCATGGGTCTGCATTAGCAGTTTTTATGTGAAACGCACAATGTTTTGCATTGAGCTTACTAAACTGTTACAGAGTCCTAATTGTTTAAAATAATTCATTTGGATTCATTCGTTTTTTTTTATATAAATGAGTCAATTTTGTATCATACATAGAGAAAGAAAAACAGGAAATATAAGAACTATTCATTCATTTTCGTTTTTGGCTTAGTCCCTTTATTAATCTGAGGTCACCACAGCGGAATGAACTGCCAACTAATTTAGCATATGTTTTACGCAGCGGATGCCCTTCCAACCCATTTCTGGGACACATCCTTACACACTCATTCACACTCATAAACTACGGACAATTTAGGTCACCCAATTCAACTATGCCACGTCTTTGGACTTGTGGGGGAAACCCACGCGACCACGGGGAGAACATGCAAACTCCACACCGAAATGCCAACTGACCCAGCCAAGGCTCGGACCAGCGACCTTCTTGCTGTGAGGCGAACGTGCTACTCACTACGCCACCGTGGCACCCTATAAGAACTATTATAAATAAATATTTTTATGAAGTTTCCATAAATATATAATATCTAATATTAGATAAAACAATATAATGATAAATATATTTTTATATAAATATCAAATTTTACCAACTTTTAATAGTTTTAATAGGAGTGTTACAAGATGCTTAGCACTCAAGTCAAGATTATACACTTTCACAAATAAAGGAACAAATTCTGTCATTGGTTTCTTTTAAAAAATACATGCTTGTACCTAAAAGGTACATGTTAACAGCTAAAAGTGGGTACTGCCTCAGCTTTTGTACTTTGATTTCTGTGAATGTTCACTATATTAGACTCAATAGAACTAGGCGAGATTTTTACACAATTTTTAAAAATAAATGTTATGCATACGTTTTTAAAATGTGTGGTTATTTGACTCTTATTGATCAATCCCTTGTTGTTTATCTTTTAGAAATTGAAATGTTATGACACTCTTACATTTCCTAACATCAAAGCTGAAATTGATTAAAATAAAGTTGTGTAACTCTCCCCCGGTGTTCGCGTGGGTTTCCTCCGGGTGCTCCGGTTTCGCCTACAAGCCCAAAGATATGTGGTATAGGTGAATTGGGTGAGCTAAAATTGTCCGTAGTGTATGCATGTGAATGGATGTTTCCAAGTGATGGGTTGCAGCTGGAAGGGCATCCGCTGCGTAAAACATATGCTGGATAAGTTGGCGGTTCATTCTACTGTGGAGACCCCAGATTAATAAAGGGACTAAGCTGAAAAGAAAATGAATGAATGAATGTGTAACTCTTGTGTAAAATTATAACAATAACTACATTTATATTTTTATACTACTAATGATAAGAAGCTTGATGTGTTAGGTTGATTATAAATGTATTAAATATAAATATCAAATCTTTAATTTTTTCCTAAAATCGTGAGTTTAAGGATTAATGGTTGAAACTGGTGCTATTTTCTAAGCTAACGGCATGCTAATTTTCCAGAATTTCTCAAGAGTTTTGTTTTCCGTCTAAAAATCGCCTCCTCCATGCTGCTGTTGATGGACACAGGTCATTTTCACAGGTCAGATTTCACGTTTACCCATCCCTGAGGGCCAAGAGGCCTGGGATAGGCTTTAAACTGTCCGGTCCTGATCCACTGTGACAGACGAGCTGAGCTTCCCACCGCTTGACACAACACTGTTTGCTTATCCTGAGCACTATCTGATACTGGAGGCTCTGCAGGTCCTGCTTTCCCACCAGTGGGATTGACGCCATCGTCTCCTGCTTTCAGGACAGAGTCTCTCAACGTCTCTCAATGCAGCCTCTTTAACTGAAACAGGAACACCTTGGCCTGCTCCATCAGCATTCCGGTGGGACGGAGGTGCTCAATCACTAAAAGCACCGTGCTGCTTTCTGTAGTCACCTGAGAAGGTCCCATCAGCCAGCAAAACATCTTAGTGAAAGGATGAAACCAGCTCAGGATAATACAACTCATATCAAATGGTCTAATCCACATAATCGTCTTTTAACAGGAAGAAGTGAATAAAGCTTTTCAAGAGGTCTTGTAACACCAGATCAGAGGTTTACCAAAAATCTTTGTTTAGGGACACAATAAAATGTACCTTCAGTGACCCTACAATCTTGGTCTTATGGTCTAAGAACGGTAACTATATTGACTGCGATGAATAATAGCATTCAGCTATATGATCAATTCATAGCTATATGACCCATTAATAAATAAATCTGCATGCATCTTGGAGAAGAACAATGTAGCTGGAGCTAATTTTTGGTTTATTGATATGACGAATCATGCAGAAACTGGGTTACTACACACCATCAATCAACCTGACAGATCTAAAAGAGTCAGAATATAAACACTCATTTCATGGTCTGGTGAAAGTCTTGTTTCTGATTGGCTGGCAGGTGTAGCAACTCAGTGACAATTGCTGGAGCCTTTAGTCCTCTTTGTGATCTTGAGGACACCGACGTTTGCATCACCAGGGAGCTGGTTTTGATTAACTGACTCACATATGCTCAAAATAATTGCGAAGAGGTAGCTAACACATGTTAATAAAGCTATTAGATATTGTATGCCATGTCATTTACATGTTCACAAATACACACACAATCAGTTTCGGTCTGCATGTGACTAATTCCAAGCGGGACTAGGAGGATCTTACACACCATAACTGATGAGAATTCGGTCAAAATGCTAAACTGCAAGAGCAAAACTAATTTTAATTAGTCTATAACTTAGCAAATGGCCACAGATTAAGTAGGATTTTCAATGGCTTGCCGTGCTTCAAATGATTTCACAGAGACATCCACCCTCTGCTTCATCACAGAAGATTTTTCGCCTCCACGTCATGCACTTAAAATCCTTTAACGCATGGCAATTCCTTCGTCATCCTTTGCTTATTATAGGCTCAGTGTATTAATTTTCAGTTTGAAAAATAGATTAATGATATATTCTCAGACCGAATCAATTCTGTTCACGGAAAAAAGTTACTGTTTATTCACCTTATAGTAGTATATTCGTCTGCTCTCTTCTTCTAGGAAGATTTGCATTTAGCTAATACATTATTTCAGAATACATTAATAATTAATTTTAGAACTATTTGAAAAATTGCAATGCAATTAACAGGACAATGTACAAAATAGATCCCTTCATTTCACATCAATTTCCTGGTTAATTTTTTTTTAACAGTACAAAGCAAATTTGCCAGTGTACATTTTACACCACAGGTGTTGAATTTAACACTTGTCTGGTGTCTATGGCCCCGTTTTCACGAATGCGTTTTCGTTTTAAAACGCATAAGTTTTGCTACGGTTACACCATCTGTCCACACTACGCCGGAGCTTTCGAGCACCGAAAACGGAGCGTTTTGGGATCAGAATGGGATGCACTTTCTAAAAGGCTACTGCTCCGTCTCAGTGTGGATGGGGTAAATCGAAGACATCTAAAAAAACGGAAGCGTGGCTGCTGGACACAAAAATGGGAGCGTTGTTTTAACTATTGTCTGTTTTAGGCGCTATTGTGCAGTTAAACTCTGCCTTTTTTACTACAACAGCTGCATATATTTGCAAGAGGCAAGCTATTGTTTGAGCACTCGCTATTCGCTCGCGTTTCAAGCAGCGTAAGCCCTATTTAGAACGCTGGCTTTGGGTTACACCGGGAAGAACCAGCGAGACACATGGTTCCTGTTTATACTTGAACGCACATGCCCAGAGTGCGCAATTGGTCACGTGATATATGTTTTTGGTGGAGTAGTGTGGACGGAGATATGTTCAGAAATGCTGGGTGAAATGCTAGTGTGGACACGGATCGTTTTCATGCTAAAACGCCATTTTAAAACTAAAATGCACTAGTGTAAATGGGGCCTATATTAGTCCCACCAGCCAAGTGTCCAGGTTACACTTTTAAAAGTGTATATAGTTTACACTGCAGAGGTGTATATATTTAAAACGTTTAAAAGTGTAACCTGGACTCTTGGCCGGTGGGACTCATATAGACACCAAACAAGTGTTAAATTCAACACCTGATGTAAAATGTACACTGGCAAATTTGCTGTGTACGGTTTCAAATTCACAATTTAGCTAAAAAATACTGTCAAATACAATTATATCAGTAATTTTACTGAACACAGGAATGTCATCTCTCAAATCTTAACAATTAACACTGATCAGTAGTATGGAAAGGCAACACCAGAAATGCACACTGTTAAACGTCACAGTTTAACCCACATCAGTGTTAAAACAGTAAATGTACACTTGGATTTTACCACTATAACACTATAGAGGCTTACACCAGAAATTCAACACCTCACAATTTGCTGTGTATATTTTGCAATGATGACCGGCAGAATGTACATTATGTCATACTTTTCCCACAGTTAACTTTTTTCTTACTTTCTACAATTAAACACCAAGCTACATTATTATCACATTGTTTTACTCTGAAGCATGTCATTATAGAGGGAAAATGGATTGTAAACAACAATCAAAGCCTTCAGGTGTGTAGTTTCAGGCTTGTCTCACCAGTATTAGGAGACAGTGATTGGAGAGGTCCATGTGAGCTGGGATGGTGGAGAACACAGACAGAACCAGACATCCAAACACCAATGTGAACCTGCCAGAGAACAGAAAAAGAAGAAAAAAGCATTAGTAACTGTATCCTGTCCTGTGTGACTTCACCTGAGCCACTGCGAGCTGAAAGTGTCTTTGTTCTGATGTGAAAGTGCCTTAACAAATCCTCCGAATGGACTACTAAATCTGAGAGCTTTCAGAAGGTCATTAGATTGAAATCAAACCTGCAGGAGCTTTTCTGCAGATCTTTCAGTAAACATAACAGTCGGTGGAGTACCTGAACGACAAACACAAGGAACTTCCCTGACAAATCCTCACTTTCAGCATCATTAAAGCTGCGCTAATGATGGATGTGTGTCTTGTATTACTATGCACTAGCACACACTCTCTGACTGACAAATCGTTACAGTACAGGAACATACAGTACATGCTTTCTCCCGTGCACGATGCCGTATCTTTCGCATTTGTTTCTCTCTCCTGCTCTTACTCTGTATAAACAGCCCATTAAGAACATTGGCCTGAGGTGGTTGAGAACAGAGATGGACTCTTCGTTTCAGAAGCAGATGCAGCAGTGTGAGACGTGCAGTCGTATGCGGTTGTGTGTCTGAGTGAACTAGCAGACACCGCTGGGTCTTCCAGCAACTACTGTTCTTATGTTTCCAGTAAACACATTGTCTCTGAATGTCTGTTTTTTACATTCAAGACCATCTTCTGTGTTTCACCTTTCACATCAGCCTCGCTCTTATTTCATTCTATCATTTTGTAAATTATTATTTCTTTCCCTCCAGAATTCCAATTCAAGTTGGTTTCCTGCACCTGAAACTGTAAACAAGACCATCTGTCCAGTGAAAGTAGTACGTGCATACAGAACAAAACTTATTCTGTCACCAGATATCATTTTGGATGTTTTTTCTTATTAGTGGGTGCAAGACACTGTAGCTAAATTTCATTGTATCATTTTGTGAATTATTCTTTATTTTCTTCCAGAACTCCAATTTAAGTTGGTTTTCTTTACCAAAACCGTACAGTCAGAACAAAAATTATTCAGTTTTTTTTTTTTTTTTTACTAGGCAAGCAGGACACAATTATGTATTGTTCAATTTGTAAATGATGACAGCAAAATAAAGTAAATGTATTGCTTATGTCCTATTATTATACACAATGATCCTTGATTTTCTACTTCTCGGTGGACTAAAAAACCAAAAGAAAGTGAAGAAGTTGCTGTAGAGAGTAAAAAATATTATTCAGGTTTGCATTAACCTGGTTGAAAGCAGCATTCTAAGAGATTGTATGACGTCTTTGAGGCTCGCACTAACAAAGTATTACTAGTTGTGCAAATATTGTCATACTAATAACAACAGTCTGAATGAACAGGCTACTGTACCGTGCTATCAAATTTATATGACATTATCAAGATTTTTTCTGAGACAGTTTAACTGCAAATAATCATATTTGAATCCATAGAAATAAATTGTGTTATTGTGAGAAATGTTGATGTGACCGGTCCTTAATTTACTTAGCATTTAGATGAAAAGAATCAGGCATATGGTAGTTATCAAACCGCTTTTTATTTTGCATAAATAAAAAGATACAAATCACATCAAGCGGATAGCCAGATAATTAAAGTTAAACGGGTTCACAAGTAAAAAAAAAAATCCAGCCTCAAAATTAATTTGAAACTTTCTGCTTCCTCTTTTTTTAAAAGCACAGTTTAATGTCCAACCTCTTCCCTTTTGACACAAGTACAAGCAGACATTGGACATTCCAAGATGCAGCAAATCCTTGTGACCAAACTGGTGTTAAACGAGGAGAATTTTTGATGACTCATCAATTGAAAGTCACGGCACCAATGTAACCCCCGCTGGTCCTACACCACTCAACCCGCTCTGAGCTTGAATCAAACCAGCAACCGTCTGCATGGGAGTCAGTTGCTCTAACAAGGAGGCTTAAGACCATGGCCTCCATTGTCTGTTGCTAGAGCACCTTTTAGAGGTCAGGAGGAGGTGAGGAGTGAGGTTTACCTGTTCAGCACTTCACTAGCTGGCCTCTGCTACATTGACATAGTCTGAATATTTAAAGACTTAAAGTTTAGAGCGTCAGTTCACCCAAAAATGAAAATTATATTGTTATTTACTCACCCTTTTGTTGTTCCAAACCTCTGAGGTGCTCATTCATCTTCAGAACACAGATTAAGTATTTAAAGTATAAGCTCCCTCATCCTCAATAGACAACAATGGTCCCAACCAGAAAGTACCAAAAAACAAGATCAAAAATAGTTTGTTTCTGCAGTGGTTCAACTGGAATCTCAGAAAGCTGAGATAACCATTTTTTGCTCACATAAAACAAAAATAATGACTTTTTTCAACACTTTCTTCTCCTCAATGGGTGCACCTTCATGAGCACTGCTCAGTAGCGCAACCAGGCATGAATTTCATAAAGATCCCAGCACTCTCATGAACACACACCCTACAGTATATTGACACTCAGAAGAAGAAACAGTTGAATAAAGTGGTTATTTTTGTTTTATGTCAGCAATTTATGTGAGCAATTTGTTTTATTTGAGTAATTCCTTTGAGTGTATATTTCTGGACTTGATTCGAGAATGTTACAGACTATGACGGATCAGGGAGCTCTCACATTTCATCTTAAATATCTTCATTTGCATTACAAAGACGAATGGAGGTCTCAGGGGTTTGGATTGACATCATGGTGTGTAATTAATAACATAATCCTTTAGGTCTTGATGGCATAGATTCAACAAGGTGGTCGAAATATTTCTCAAAGACTGAATTGACATATTGACATAGTAGCATCTCACAGTTGCTGTAGATTTTTTGAATAATCCATGATTCATGCCGGGGGGATACTGCACCAGACCGCACACCACACACCAGCTGATTGGTGGAGAGGACACAGAATGATTGAGCCAATTATGATATGGGGATGGTTAGGAGGTCATGATGGACAGATCTGGCCAGGGTTAAACCCCTACTCTTTTTGAAGAACATCCTGACCACAGGGAGTCAGGACATTGGTTTGACGTCTCATCCAAAAGACTGTGCTCACTGCACAGTATAGAGTCCCCTTCACTATACTAGGGCGTTAGAACCCACACAGACCGCAGGTTGAGCATCGCCTGTTGCTCACTAACACCACTTCTGGCAGCAACCTAGCTTACACAAGTGGTCTCCCATCCAGGTAGTGACCGGGCACAGCCCTGCTTAGCTTCAGTGGGTGACCATGCGAGAGTTGTAGAGAGCAAGTTGCCCAGTGGTGCCACAGCTGTCCAGTGGTTAGCACTGTTGTCTCACAGCAAGAACGCCATTAATCAGTGTTTCTGTGAGGAGTTGGCATGTTCTCCCCGTGTTCGCGTGGGTTTTCCCTGGGTTCCCCGGTTTCCTCCCACCGTACAAAAGCATACAACATAAGTAAATTAACTACTTAAAAAAACACCATAAGGCAACTCTAGTCAGATATATCTCAGCACATTCACAAGCGGGGGAGTTCTTGAGACTTACCTGAGCTCAAACTCTCCTTTCGTCCTTCAAACGGGAAGGAGCCCCGGGCTCAAGGATATTCTGAGCTCAGTTGAACATCAGCTCAGTTGAATATTCTGTTGAATATGCTGAGCTAAGTTGAAGTAATGAAGTATTTAATCAACTCATTGCCCTCCACACTGAGTTCAAAACTCTTTTCAAATAAGTAAAATCACTTTCTGTACATTTTTGAGTTAACTACACTCGTTTCATTTGATTAAGTTGACTGTTGGGTTTTACCGTGTACAGTAGTATATCTGCATACATTAAGCCTTTTTATGCATACTCTAAGTTTTGAGAGAAAATCAGAAATGAACATTTTTAGTCATTAAGCATTCATTAGCGACGATAATACTTCGACACTTCAACAACATTTAGGAGTTACATAGTTTTCAACCATTTTGAGCACTAGAGACTTTGTAAAATCCTGCCAACCCCCAAAAATTTATTTTAATTTAAATTTATGCAAATAATCCATGATACATTGCCTTAAAGTATCAAAAGTATCTCCATTTCACACTTTTGAAAGACCACTCTATTAATATTAATGCAGCAGCACAAAGGTATAAAGGCCTGGACTGAGTATCAAACTCTCAAAATTGCAGATGAAATATAAAGTAAGCTCGAAGGCTGTTTATATAACTGGCTACGTATCCATGTCTGTGATCAATAACAAACCAGTTGTGGGATTTGTGTGCAACTCTGTTAACAGATGTTTTCTGCTGACAGCCCTCACCTGTTTCTCTGTCTTTCTTTTTCTCTCTTTTTTGTGTCTATGAGACAGCCTGTCTGACCTACTCCTCACCCTTTTAGTGCTTGGCCAACACATGCACACCCACACAGGCCAGACTCTTTCAGTTAGTGTGAGGGCTTCTGTGAATCTCATAACACTCCATAGTATTACAATCCCCAAAGACTGCATCGTGACAGAGTTTATGAGTCATTGCAGGATATAGCACTTTCCATATCCTGGTGGTACAGCACACCACAACCATAACACTCAAACCGGTGTCCTGCAACTCAACTAGAGTATGTTTATTGCATTTAATCATGCATACGGACAAATGCACATACACACATAAAATAAGACTTCTGCTTTAATCATTACTGCAACCCAATGGCAGCAGAAACACAAAACATTAAGTCAGCTCCAAATGTCTGAAAACAATAGTAAAGACGCATCTACTTTGCACTACTTTCTTACAGGGTTTCTGCTGGTTTTACAAAGTCAGATTTAAGATTTTATAAGAACTTTTTAAAAGAAATTTCAGACTTAAATAGAGCTAAACGCTAAAGATTTTTAATGGCCCATAAGGAGAAAAAATGTACTTGCTAATATGACTAAACTATAATTCTGAGTTATTTCTTAGCCACATATTGTAAATAATGTGTCAAAACAAGCAGACCCTTGTTATATGCATATATTGTTTCACAACATAACTATTAAACATAAGTAACAACTAAATGTATGCACAACAGACTGTTCTAAAAGTTTTATTCAGATGTATATGTTCGTGATTAGATGTGTGTTGAATCGATTGGATAGCTTTACATAAACAAAGGAAAATTAGGACCTGTTTAAAATGATTTTAGACCTACAAGACATTACTTCAGTCACTCTGATGTCCGATTCACAAGGGGCTTTAGGTTAAACGCTTGACATAGGGCATGTCTGAAGTTGGGGCTAATGAAATTAGTCAGCAATCGGCTACTGTCTGAGCTGGTGTTTTTGCATACAGCAATCTTATCGGTTGACAACTGAAAGTTGAGAAAGTCCCAACTTACACTTTTTACACACACATACACTTATTTAACAACACACTTTACATGCCAATTTGCACATAACAGCTGCACATATAACGTTGTATATAGTAATATGCCTGTACATACACAAGTCAATTTGTATATTTGCATTTAACACTTACTTCTATTTTTTGAATATTTATTATCTGTTTTTTGTGCTGTCTTTGTAATTCTGTTGCACTGTAGAAGCTCTGTCACGAAAACAAATTCTTCGTATGTGTGAACATACCTGGCAATAAAGCTCTTTCTGATTCTGACTTCTGCAGCGAGCAACGCCACTGAAGCAACGCTAACAGACCTACAATTCAGTTCAGCAATGCTTGACGTCACCTATTCAAAGTGAATGGGAAGCGACTTTTTAAGACCCTGTGGATACCCTGTTCGTATTTAAAGTATGTTTTGGGAAAAAATGTATGTAGTGTGTGATACTTCTGCAACACACTGTAAAGGTTTACTGCGTTTCAATAATTACAATGCATGAACATGAGCCCTGACCCTCTAGATCAGGGGTGCTCAACCCTGTTCCTGGAGATCTACCTTCCAGCAGAATTTAGCTCCAACCCTGATCAAACACAAATAAAGCAACTTGAAGGACCACTTGATAATTAAACTGAGGTGTGTTTGATTAAGGATGCAGCGGAAATCTGCAGGAAGGTAGATCTCCAGGAACAGGGTTAAGCACCAATGCTCTAGATGAAGCGGAGACCTGTAAGAGTTTATTTGATGTTCAAATGTCAAGATGATGATGATTTATTTCTGCATTTTGAGATCAAATCAGAGCAGTGTATGCTCTCAGAAAGTATCTGCTTAGAGTTTAAATTTTACATATTTTTTTCATTAAAAATAATACTGTTACAACAATTTGAGAACGAAAAAATAATAATAATCAAAAACAATCAAACAATCCAAAAAGTCACTTCACATCCAAATCCAATCCAAAAAGTGACATATCTTATGGCATATATTAGTTGTGTTGTGTTTGTGCTTATGATTAACTTTTGAATTTAAACATCTAAACAATTTATTTTAACCTCACGGGACCTTTAAAACCTTTGATATACTAAAACATTTAATGTATCATTTAGTTCCAGTTAAAATGAAAAAGCTAAATACTTTTGGACTGTACATGCACAGACACATCTTCCAGATCTATTCGAGAGATCTCTCGCACTTATAATTGAAGGAAATTAAAATTTTAACCAGGAAGGAATAACATTTTTTTAAAAACAGCTGCGGGTACAAGTGCTCTGCTAAAAACACAGCCAGACAAAGTGTCTTTCAGCATTCAGAGCCATGTGGTCACAGCGCCAGGATCCCACAGACTCAGACATCTGAATTTATAAAACTACGAACCCCCAGGGGCCTCCTTTCAGTGTTTCAAGACAAAACACTGCACCACCTACCAATACAGCGGTCTGTGTGTAAATGTGTTTGCATGCAAATGTCAACTTGCAGTTCAGTCTTTACAATGCAACAGAGAGAAAAAGAAAAAAAACGAGGGAAAGGTTACAGTAGCGCCTAATGTGATGCACACCTGTTTCTGCTTGCCTGTGTGTGTCTATGAAACTGTGCCTGAGATCATGTTGTATTTGACGTAGACTGTGAGGGGTTTGAGGAGCATTCAGGCAGACAATGATGACATGTTTGGAACAGGAATTCCATTTATTTCCCCATGAGCCGGGCCACCTGCAGTGTGTGAACTCTGACAAAAAAATGACACGGTAGAGGGCGGTGTTGCTGTCTAACGCACGCACATGATCAGCCGATACAAAACAACATTTATTAAGACTTAATAAAAGCATATAGGAAAACGAGGAGTGGAGATTAAACGAGGCAAGAAAAAAAATGAATGGAGAAAAAAACAGAAGTGAGATGGGATTAGAGGATATATGGTTTGATGAGCAGAAATAAGAATTAGCAGGGAGTATTGACAATACCCAAGAAGAAGGGTGAGAAGAGGAGAGAAGAAAAAAAAAGAAAAGGGAGGTGAGAAAATTCAATTCAATTTATGTAGCACTTTTACAATGTAGATTGTGTCAAAAGGATTAGAGAAAAGAAGAAGAGGAAGATGAAGAAAAATGAAGACAAGAACAGAGACAGAGGGAGAAAAAGAGAGTAGAGTGTTTTCGTTTGGGGCCACCACAACTGCCCCTGTGGCTCAGCGGTTAACTCACCAGCCTCCACACCAGAGACCCGGGTTCAAGACCAGCTTGTGACGAGAAGTTGAAAGGAGACGAAAGGAGTGGAAGAAGAGTGGAGGAGAAAGGGAGAAGTGAGCGGATAGGTGAGATGAAAGGGAGAAGTGAGAGGAAGGGTAAGATAGGAGGAGAGAAGTGAGAGGAGGGGTAAGATCAGAAGGGAGGAGGGTTAGGAGATAAGAGTGAGGAGAGGAGGAAAAGAGTAGATAAGAACAGTGGATGAGTAAAAGAGGAGAAAGGGAGGAGAGCAGATAAGAGGAAGCAGTGAATAGAAAGAAAGCGAGAGGAGTGGAGGAGAGGGAAAGGGAGAAGATTGGAGGAGAGAGTGAAAGGGAGAAGATGAGAGAGAGAGAGGGAAAGGGAGAAGATAAGAGGAGAGGGAAAGGGAGAAGATTGGAGGAGTGGAGGAGAGAGGGAGAGGGAGAAGATAAGAGGAGTGAAGAGAAAGGAAGTGGAGGAGAGGGAAAGGGAGAAGATAAGAGGAGCGAGAAAATTGAAAGGGTGGAGAAAGGGATAAGGAGAGAGAG
>CAIGQQ010037872.1:7201398-7213135 GCA_903798035.1 Danio albolineatus | reverse complement strand
ATATATATATATATATATGTCAGTAAAATTATAAAATTTGGCCCACGACCACGTTTTGTTTTTTGTATCTGGCCCTAGGCCCAAAAACTTTGGACACCCCTGCTCTAGGAGACTTGTAAAATGAGGGAGTGTTCGTTTAAAGGTTACCCAGCTATCCTTGGTGAATGTTACTTTTTTTTTTTGTCAGACAAACACAGCCAGAGTAGTTTTATTTTATCTTGGCTCCTCCATGTTCTATAATGATGTTGGATAGTGGACTTTAACGTGAAGCTTTAAAAAGAAACAAATAAATTAACCTTATACACCGCCAAAGGGTTAACACATTTTATGATTATGTTCTGTTACAGAAATATTTCAAATATTTAAATTATAAACTCCAATTACTGACTTCCGGTGGTGGATGAATGCAAATTATGTGCGACTAATGTATATGACGTGGAAGCAGAACACGCAATGGACACATTGTTCTAGCTTGTAATCTCTGTCTAAACCACTATATGCCGCACAAACACGATAGATTCAAGTTTGCAAAGCCCTTTAACAGCAACACAATAGGGGTGTGTTTGTTTGTGGTGTGGTAGCACAGTGGTTAGCACTAGGGATGTAACGATTCACCTGACTCACGATTTGATACGAATCAAGATACTAATCTCACGATTTAATCACCATTTTTTTAACAAAATTATTTGAAACAAATTTAAGGTGAAGTACCCTTTAATTTTTTCTTTAAATGCTGCAATTTTTTTGCCAAATAATATATATTTTCTGCCATAACCAAACTGCCATGACCAATTAAAAAAAAAAAAAAAAAACACTGATTCACCATGTGATCTCCATAGCACTCGTCGGAGCAAGCGGAGGCTTGGCTTATAATTTTATTTTATTTTTTGTGTATAGTAGTTTTTCACTGTGCTAATGGTTTATGTGTGTTATATTCATTCATCAGCATCTGCTGCGTAAAACATATGCCAGAATAAATGGCGGTTTATTCTGCTGTGGCGTTCTCTGAAATAGAGACTAAGCCAAAGGAAAATGAATAAATGAATGTATGTGGCGCTTTCGTTTGGCATTGCTGGGAAAGATGATGCAAAATCAGTGTCAAACTTTCTGGCCCTGCGGTGCTCTCTAGCTAGTGAAAAAGCAAAGCAGTTATTAAAATAGTTTGTCAGACAAACTAGTTCTAAACCAGCAATACCACTAACTATGAACTAGTACCTGATTCATGCTGAAGGAAAAGAGGTATTAAGAGAACCACACTTGACCACCCCGGCTCAGATCATCACTGATTTGTCATCGTCGCAGAGTGCATCCTGGTGCCATCAGTTCCCCAGGTATATGACATAAAAGAAAACAGGAATCACTGCTACATGGACCATTTTCAGTGATCACATGCAAATTGTAGACACTCTTTTAAGTGGACAGGGATTATCATTATTATAGGAAGTCTGATGGATCAGTAGCCACGCAACACCATACACAACTCAATGCACTTTGGGCCATGGGTTTACAACACCCTGCACTTGTCTCTCTGCAAACCCACAATCCTTTTACCATTGCTTGTTCAAACTACTTATTTTAAATGAGTTGAAACAACATATTTTTTCTAATTAAGTTACAGGTAAAGAGTTACATTCAAATCATTTTAACTTCATCCCTACCAACTTAATTGGTTTATGTTCAATCCACTTAAATTTGTAAAAACGATTAAGTTACAGTAACTTAATCGATTTGTGTTTGGACAAGATTAATAAATTGTGTGGAACCCAGCACTTTTTTACAGTGCTGTTTCTGAGATTCTCTGGCCCAAGTTGCCTTGGCATAACAATCTGGCACTTGACAGAAATTTATTCAAGGTCCCTCATCTCTCTGTCCTTTTTCTCCTTCATCAATAATTATGAGAACTGATTGTTTGCTTACAGTCTAATCCACAAAGACCTTAATGCACGGTCAACAAAGATCAACATAACACTCTTCACTTCGAATGATTTTTGCTTTCAAATGTGCTAGATTGTATAACAGAATAGCTTTTTCTTTTCCCCTAATTTAGTGCCCCTGGTGGGCCCTCACACTTTACTAATGCACGGGGTCACTGAAGATCCCACTAAAGTCTTCTCCACTGCTTGCTTTAATTGGACTGTTTACAAGCAGTATGCTGAAACTCTATTGTAGACTTGGGGTTAATTTTCACCCCGGCTGCAGCAGTAAATCTGCCGCATCAGAGCGGGATTTTCATCACTGGAAAAACCACAAGCTACATAAGAGCACATGAAAAGCTGGTTGGGTAACAGCAAAACTATACTAACACAAAACTGTATTACACCACAAGATTATGACTGAACTGTCTAAAACTAAAACAGCTGATGAGCTTTTTCCAGCCTTATCTGCACGTAAAAGAGTTTCCATTCAGTAGCAGTGTGACGGAACACACACGCACACACGGTTCCAGAGATATGTCTATACAAACGCTCACATCTTCCCTTGTACCTCTGGCTTTTTATGGCATTAATGATATTTTGAGGAAAAGCAGATGGGCCAAATCTGTCAAGCTTATATTGACGTTGTCCATGTAAGGATACAGTAGCCAGGGACCCTGTCTATCCAAGCTCTCTCCCTCCATCTTAAACACATGCATGCACTCATCTCTCTTTTTGAGCAAAAAACATTTCGTTTTAAAAGTGCTAAACCCTTCCCTCAGCTTTGAAGTGCAAGTAACTCACAGTTGATGCATGGTGCAATGGAACGAATCTTATGAACATCTGTATAGAGCAAAAGGACTGCTGCTGATAATGCAGCTTCAATTTTATATAGCACTTAATAATATAGGTGAATTTACTCCTTATTAAAACATTAAATTCATTAAAAGGAATTCAAAACCACTATTATAAATTTAAGAAACATTCACTCACTAACATTTGTTCTCTTTTTAATCATGGTTCGCCACAGCAGATTAAACAGTCATTTATTTAACAATAAAACTTAATCAATACCAATGGCGGTTGAGTGCTAGAGAGTGTTCAGTAACCTCAAATAAAACCAAAATTCATTTAAAGCTATAATGATATTGGTGGAACAACTGGCAAAAGCCCTAGAGTATATTTTGTTGACATGCTGATGATTCTGCTTTGCATTTGTTGCAGTGTTGATCAATGTAGTCATCAAAGACAATAATTTTGTGAACACAATGGGCAATCAGGGGTATTAATGTTAGTCAGGATCTACTCACTGCCCAAAAAGAGTTATTGTAGTTATGCATAGTCATAAACGCTCACAATTATCCCAAACTGACACTGGAAATCATAGAAGGTTTTACTGATTAAGGCCAAACTTTAAGAGATGAGTGACACACTTTTCATTAATTATGAGTGCTCTCTGCATTTACTTTTAATAAATTTGCAACAATTAAAAATATATATTTTTTCACATTGTCGTTATGGGGTATTGTGTGTAGAAGTTTGAGAAAATAATTGAATTTAATCCATTTTGGAATAGGGCTGTAACATGAAAAATGTGGAAAAAGTGAAGCACTATGAATACTTTCCAAACGCACTGTAAATAATAAACAATGCTGATAATAGAAAACAATAGAAGGGACAACAAAGGTATAATATATTTAAATTTATATAAAATTTTATTTATAAATGTTAATAAATGATGGTTTAAATGAGCATTTAAATGAGCATAAAACTGATTACAATCCAAAGTGTGCGCATGCTCTGATCATGTTTTGCATTCATTGCATTATACACTATATGTTGCAGTATATAGATTACAATAAACATGACTGACATTTGTGGTCATTCATTCATTCATTTTCTTTTTGGCTTAGTCCCTTTATTAACTGCCAACTTACCCAGCATTTGTTTTGCGTAGCGGAAGCCCTTCCAGCCGCAACCCATCTCTGGGGAACATCCACACATTCTCATTCACACACATACACTACGGACAATTTAGCTTACCCAATTCACCTGTACCGCATATCTTTGGACTGTGGGGGAAACCGGAGCACCCGGAGGAAACCCACGCAAACACGAAGAGAACATGCAAACTCCACACAGAAATGCCAACTGACCCAGCTGAGGCTCGAACCAGCGACCTTCTTGCTGTGAGGCGACAGCACTACCTACTGCACCACCATGTCGCCCGTACATTTGTGGTCATGTACAGTATTTCTATTGATGACATACAAACACAGAGCACATATGGCCTATACCTTTTTTTCTTCTGATGAATCAAATAAAGGCTGAGACTTCAACTAAACTTTACACGTTAATATGGTTAGATAGTAATACTCCAGATTTTCATATAATAATCAAGGTGCATAATGATCTGTCATCCTAATGCTTAAATGGCAAGAAGCTCCACAGGACCTGATTGAAGACAGGATTCTGCTGAACAGTGTACAAGTGGTGCCAGCAATACATTTCAAATATTGCACAGCTCTCGAAAACACTGGATTTTTCAACTCTTCCACTCTGCAGCCATTTTTGTCCACTAAAGGCATAACAGGCCGTTGTCCTTGGCAACCAATTTCGAGCATAGAGCTATTTAATGTCCACTTTGCATGTTGTCCCGATCCCACTGCTGGGGTTTATTTTGTTATAACGGCTAAATAGCTGCACATTATCTCTCGCTTACTCCCTCTGTGTCATGTTTATGGTCTTTCCTCTTTCTGCAGGTAGAAATGGTGGGTGAGCTGCTAATGCAGATGTTTGTTTTTTTGGTTATCTTCCTGATTCCAGTTTTAAAAAAAATAGTAGCACTAGGGAACAGTAGTGATAAATCCAGATGGCTGCAGGTGCATTTTCATGTGTCTCTTGTGAGAGATTGAACACAATACACAGGCAGATGCATTGTGGAAAAAATAAACTGTTTTAATCAGCATTACCGTCTCGTTTTGTTGTTTATAGTCATCCTTACAGTCTTGTTTTGTTGTGTAAATTCTGTAAAAACAAATGAAAAAAAAAAACTAAAAAAACAATAAGATGAATAAGATAAGATATAATGCCTTGCTGTAGTACAAAAAGACACTAACAATGGCAAATTTGTGGATTTAATTACCACAGAAATCAAGGACAGATAATATGTGTAGCTTCAATACAGTTACAGATTTATAATGCAAATTTTTAATGTGTACAATACGATCTGAGACATAAAAAATAGATTTTTTTAAACAAAACATTTTTGTTGGTATTTTTTATTACTTTTTACCATAAGCCTCAATGATTATGATCATGCCTAAAACAAGACATATAGAGAGACCATCCGTTATTATTATCATCATCATTATTATTATTATTATTGTTAACAAAACAATAAAACAGTAATCTCAAAGTGTGCTGATTAAGCCTTTGTGAGACACCGAGTATCCTCTTACAAGACTTGCTGAAATGTGAGGCACAAACTTAATGAACATTGTTTCATAATGAAGGCGAGCAAGAATCCAAAGCATGGCTGACTCACTCTCTCTCTCACACTCGTCTCATCTCTTGTGTTATTCAGAGGCAGATCTGGCATAGATTGATTTGTGTCATTTCCGGCGTGAGGGAGCCATTGATCCAGCACTGACCTGCTCAGCGTAGCATCTGCTTTCATTAGCAGAGTAAGGGCTGTGTGGAGACCCACCCGGACAGGAGCCAAAGGGAACAGCACACCTCTTTAAACACAGCCATCTATCACAGTCGTTTTTACCCTCCCAACAAACACACGCACTGATCAATAGTGCCAACATCAGCCATACAGACCTGCACACATGCACAAAACATGGAAAAAGTGCTTCCGTGTACAGTTTCAGGTTTAGGTTATATTTGCTTTCAATTTCAAAAAGATTGCCTTTTAAAGGGCACCTATTTTACCCCTTTTTAAGATTTAAGAGAAGTCTTTTGTGTCTCCAGAATGAGTCTGTAAAGTTTTAGCCCAAAACACCCACACTGTAAAAAATCTTATGTGCTATTTACTAAAAAAAATAGTGGTAACACTATTGCACACATTATTTTTAAGTAGTTTTCAATACTTGATTTTTTTAGCAAAAACCACTTGAATAAATCGTGGGAAAATTGCTAAATGTTTTGAGTGATAGATGATAAATTTAATATTATTAGTGGAATGTGCTTTTATAATTTAAGCAAATCCACCACAATTTACTCATGTTTATTTTTTTAGCAAAAACCACTTGAATGAATCATGTGAAAATTACTGAGTGTTATTGAGGGATAGATGATGATTTTAATATTATTGGTGGAATGTGCTTTTATAATTTAAGCAAATCCACCACCATTTACTCATATTTATTAATGAAAATTACTTATTTAAAAAATGTAAAATATGTAATTTATAATTAAATACATGCACTATGCATTTTTGTCAAATATCATTTTATTACATGTTCCACTGATAACAAAATAGAACAATTAGTTAAACAAATCTATTTAAAATTTACAGCAATGTTGAGCTCTGAAAAAAAATTCTTTATCCATGTGATGGAAAAAATGTTCTGTCAACTTTCTTTTGTGGGAATAGTCACATTTTAGATTGCATAACACATAAAACCAGTATAAAAGCTGTATCTCAAAATATTAGCAACACAGTCAATCAATCAGTCAATGCAGGTGAATTTCCCCAAAAGGATGAAGCAGTGAATTTGTGTCAGAAATGTTATATAAAGTTTGTTTGTGGGCGATTTTAATTTGGGGAATCCTTGTGTTAATCCAGTTCAGCAATTCTAGATCTTCCAAGCAGCCATGACTCGCTCATCCTCCATGACAATGCAGAAGTCCACATGGTTGATCATCCCTCTGGCACACAGCAATTCTCTGTGCAATCCCACACTGTAAAATAAACATTCAGTTTATTATTATGAAATTATACAATTGTAAATTTCAAATGTTTAAGGTTTACTAAAATACATTAAGGAAATACATTAAGGAAATTAACCATTTCTTTGTATCTCTGTAAACAGTAATTCTCCAAAATGCTTGAGTAGACATTGCTGACTGACTCATTAACACAAGTACACAAATATTTTGACTTATAATGGACAGGGTGTTTTCAAAAGGTATACTAGTGTATAAAGAAATAAGTTTATAAAAAACATGTTTATACTGTACAAGGAATATTACATTCAACAATGTAGTGTTTGAGCTATATTTTTGTTTTTTATATATAAAAATGCAGCAATATAAAATGCAGTTTTTTGAAAACCATAAATATCTGAAATGGTTTAAGACACTTACATTGCACTCCTCGATGAGCTCTTCCTCTTTTTCATACAAATAGACCAGCAACAGAGGACGACATCTCTCGTCTCATTCCTGATTTAATTTGAGGTCAAATGCAACAAAAGTGTAGAAATAAGTAATATTGCCTAATAATAATAAAGGACAACAACAACAACAATAATAAACTAACAACATTATAAAAAATACCTGCTGTTTGGCACCCATTCTGGGAAAATACAGTTTTCTTCATTAATCTGAAAAATGAAGCAAACAAATATTAGTATTTATATACAGTATTATATATAAGCACACTACATTACATCATCAATGCTGTAAAAGGAACCTTATGAAATAGAAAAACACTAGCTGTGCATAAACCCCATTGAATAGCTAAAGCTAACTTAGCTTAGCTTAGCTTAGCTTAGGCTTACCACTTAACAAGATCACTGTTGTTTGTCGACCCCGCTTAAATGTTGCCTGATCGCTGCTGTTAAATATTACAATGCAAGTAATTTGTTCAATTTTAATATATAATTCAGAATTAACATTGAAGCAAATCAATTTAAAATATGAATGGGTGGTTAAAAATACCTGTGTATCCCTGAATACATCGTATGGCAACAACTAAGCTCTTGAACAAGCTTGAACAGCATGTGTCTTTTCATATTTAGCATATTTAGGACAATAAAAATTATAAACTGTAAATGCTTACCTCTTAACATGCTCACTGTCGATCTGCTCCTTCAAAAGGTCGTCTGATCACTGCCGTTGTTGAGATTCAAATGCAAACATCTCATTCAGATTCGCATAATTGATTGAATTTTCTTAAAATAAAGGTGAAGCCATCTTTCCTCAATTTTATTAGCTTAATTGGTTTCTCAAATTAAGCCTAATAAATGCACTGGTTTGCTTAAAAAAATAAGTGAAATTTATATCTTGATTTTATTAGCAAAATCTTCTCAATATTTTATAATAAATCCAGAATATATATATTTTTTAAGAAAACATGCACATTATTTTTGATGACCACATCAATTTTTTTAATGAAAATTACAAGCCTCAAGATTCATTTTTTACAGTGAGGTTATTTATTACCTTTTAGAATGTTGGGATTTTCTGCTTTGAACACCATGTACAGTAGCTGTTTATGTGGCATGTGCCTTAAATGCTGGTTCTCCCCACCCACTGTTCCCACGTGCCTGTCAGAGTGTGCCTTAATCTCCGCCTCGGCTGCCTCAGATAAACAGAGAGACATGAAGGAAGCAGATCTCACGTAACATTTGTGAGAAATACTACAGTAAGAACTTTCCCAATGATTATTTGATGTATTTGTTGTGGAGTTAATTCAAGCCTTTCTGCAATAAGTCACACACTATATTGTTACAAAGTTAAGTACACACACACACACACACACACACACACAATGAACATGCAGCGCGCACGTTTAACTTTGCATGTGTATCCTGTCACAGCAAATGTGACAGGATCCACTGCCCTCATCTGTTATGTTAATGTACAAAACACACCTGATTTAATGTCCACAAACTGCGATTGAAGCATCTTTTATAATTGTACTAAAACACAACTGTGGTGATAAGTAAAGATAGTAAAACAAATGCACTGTTTTAAAAACACGGTTGTCAATTAATTCGGTGGGCAGGGAAATTGCACTCCTACGTCAGGTTGGGAGGAATTTGGATGCTATTTTAACGTCAGAAAATTAAAAAAAAGACACTTATTACCCCAGTATTACTGTGGACACACTACACCTGCACAGTTCTGTCCAAACAGCTTACAAAATATTTTCATATTTTCATATAGGTGCCCTTTGACTGTTTAAATGTGTTAATAATTAAATTGTGTTTTTATGTTTTGCTTTGACATCAAAATTAGCACATAGAGCCGTGTTTTTCACACTTAAAAAATTATTAGCTCTTCTGTGAAATTGTAATTCTTAAAAAGATTTAAAATCTTTTTTAATTGTTTTAAAATATTTTGCAAGTGCTGTTTAATGTCCAAATGTATCCAACACATTTTAAAAGATAAAAAATTTAATGACTAATTTCTAGTAACTTATCTATTTTGTCTTTGCCATGATGATGGTACACATTTATATTTCACTATAATATTTAACTAGTTATTTTGCAAAATACTAGTGTTCAACTTAAACTTAAAGCAATACAAAGGCTTAACTAAAGTAGGTTAATTAGGTTAACTAGGTAAGTTAATTAGGCAAGTTACTGGACAACAGTGGATTGTTCTGTGGCAAAACGAAAAATAATAATTTGGACTAATAACACTGATCTTAAAAATAACTTTTAAAAAAATTAAAAACTGCTTTTATTCCTGACAAACTAAAAGAAAACTTTCTTCAGAATAAAAAATGGTCACACTTTAAAATAAGGTTCATTAGTTAATGTTAATTGATGCATTTACTAACATGAACAATACATTTACTACAGTATTTGTTCATGTTAGTTAACGCTAGTTAATGAAAATACAGCTGTTCATTGTTAGTTTATGTTAACTCACGGTGCATTAACTAATGTTAACAAGCATGGACTTAGATGTTAATGATGCATTAGTAGATGTTCAATTATGATTAATAAATGGTGTACGAGTGTTGTTCATGATTAGTTCATGTTAGTAAATGCATTAACTAATGAACCTTACTGTAAAGTGAAAAAATATATTAGGAGATTATAAGAGAAAAATTTCCTTGATTAATTAATTATTACTTAGCAAACATTCCGTTCCATAATTCCATAACCGAATTAAAAAGATCAGATTCCATGCAGTTTGGGCTGTTCACACTGTCATGACAAAAACAGATCTGAGTCACATGTAGGCAAAAAAAAAAAAATCATATTCTGGCCATTCAGTAGTCAGTTTCAAAGGAGGGTTAATCATTTTTTCGTTTTCAGCACACACACACACAGACCCTGCCTAATTCACCTGTACTCACATTTGACACTTGGGGTGTGTACATTTTGGATTCAGATATAATAAAAGCTGAGAACTAAATGTCCAGAGATAACAGCATCCACTGAGCCATACGACTGAACTTTGATGAGAGAAAATGAACTCGAACGATATAAAAGAAGTTGAGCAGGTGGGTTTTATGCAACTCTAGTACTGCAGGTTTGGTGAGGAGGTACCAGCACAAATACAGTAGCATATATTGAATAAGGAACCGGTTACGCAACATGCTGGTCTTGTTTTGTGGACTGAGTGAGATAATGGATAATGTTATGCAATGTTTGTTTACAGAGTAGACTAGACAAGAAGAGATGCCCTCAGGCGGGCAAAATCCCCATAGTAGAAATATGAAACAAGAGAGAATGTTTTCTGGTAGAAGTGGTAAGAAAACACTATTGAAAATGGTGAGAAACAAGGTTTGGTGCAGGAGAGAAACAGAAGACAGGTGGCGTAAATGGAATAACACAAGTCTCAAAGGGTTAGGAAGCAGAGAGAAGACAATAGAGGAGAAAGAGGAAGGGGAAATGAGACATTCACTGCTAAATGAGTAGTTCACTGAAGTATGGCATAATCTACCTGCTGGGCATGGAAATACAGAGGGAGATAAAGTGGCTTCTTTCAGGACTAACATTACCATAGTGCAGCTCCCTTGCTCCAGGAGAAATAGGGATACATTTCTCTGAGACCAGGCATCGGCTTACTCTATCTGGGGCTTCAGTGTGCTGAAGAAAGTCACTGAGATTTCTAACAATGCTGACTCACCTGACTGCATTTAGCAGTCTATGCAAATCAAAACCACAAAACATTTCCATTGAGAGTTTCCTCAATTTTGATAGATTTCATTAACATAAATACAGTGCTCATCATAACGGAGTACATCCCATTTCGAAAATTGAAAGATAATACAATTAAATTCAAGCAAAATATAGCTAAAAGAAATTTACAACCTACAAAATTTCAACTAAATTTTTGCTTTTTTAAATTTGTATTTAATTTTTTCCTATAACATAAATTTGGGTGTACGAGTTTTTGGACCGTTATCATAATTTGTTTTGTTAGATAAGCTCCAGATTTGACTTCTGAGTAATCAAATGTATATGCACAAAGATAATATTGTATAGCTTCCTATTAAAAATATGAATTTAAAAGATTTGTGAGGGGTGTACATATATATTGCTGAGCAATGTATGTATCTATCTACCCATTGGTCCATATCCATCAACCCACACTGTAAAAAAAAGTGGATTGAACATAAAACAATTAATTTGTCTCCATTCCCCCCCCCCCCCCCAAAAAAAAATAAGAATTGTGTTTCTGTTCAATTTAATTAAGTAGTCTGAACAGCAAACATCATTTTTTGAGGGAATACAGTATGTTGTTTTTTGTCTATCCATATGTCTACGTATCAACTTATACCCGTCTATTCGCCTGCCCATCCATCTACTTGCCATCTATCTATTTAATGTACATCTGTCTATCAATCCTACCTAAAGTTTTTCTATCTATCTATCTATCTATCTATCTATCTATCTATCTATCTATCT
>CAIGQQ010037872.1:7158574-7201388 GCA_903798035.1 Danio albolineatus | reverse complement strand
ATCTATCTATCTATCTATCTATCTATCTATCTATCTATCTATCTATCTCAATCCTTTTGACTGTCTTTTAATGCCAATACGTTCAACTTAAGGTCAAGTTAAACTCTGATTCAGACCTTCTTCATCTTTAGAATTGACATGTGCAAAGGCAGCTGATATTTTAATTTCTTTATGCTCTGAACTCAAGCTGTCTATCAAATCTCATCCAAATATCAATGTATCAAATAAAAATAAATACCTTCAATCTAACTACTTATTTACACTCATCCACCAATCTATGCATGTATCAATTAATCTACACAGCCACCCTTATACGGATCTATCAGTACATCCATCAATGCATCCATCAATGCATCCATCTATCCATCTATCTATCTATCTATCTATCTATCTATCTATCTATCTATCTATCTATCTATCTATCTGTCTGTCTGTCTGTCTGTCTGTCTGTCTGTCTGTCTGTCTGTCTGTCTGTCCGTCCGTCCGTCCGTCCGTCCGTCCGTCCGTCCGTCCGTCCGTCCGTCCGTCCGTCTGTCTGTCTGTCTCTCTGTCTATCTACCTAGCTACCTACCCACCAATCCATCTATCTTCCCATTTCTATATCTACTCATTTACACCAACCCATTCATCCATCCGTCTGTCTGTCCCATGTTCAGCTGTTTACCTTTAAACTTTTAAACCTTTAAACCTTGAAGCATTTGAAACCAGAGGAAAAAAAAAACAAAAAGAAAGTTGGTCTAGTAATTCTTTTTTTAGCTGAATTCATGTATATTTAAATTCGCTCCTATTCTACATCTTTACATGGAAATTGCATATAACAATGTCTATTGATGGGGAGCTAACTAAACCAGTTTTTAGCATTTTAGCACAAGACAGTTTTGAGAAACAGCATGTGACATAAAATGTGTGTCAAAAACCTTCAATATTGTCAGCTGCTGTATTCAAATACACTATATCCTAATTATTTGTGCACATACAATACACCACATATTGTGATATTCAGTATCCAGAAAATAAGTCAATGACGTAATACAGCCGCACAGCATTTCCAGCCCCTTATGTAAAAAGCAACTCACAATCAGAAAGTGTGTGGGCTGATTTGAAATTACAAGTAATAACAGCAGCTCCTCAGGGTTCAGTCATTAGTGCAACTGTGGCTTTTTCCATCATGCCGAGTTTCACACCAACATCTGTACCTCCTGCAAAACACAATGAACCTGAAGCTCATTCTGGAGCAAGCAATTCATTTAATGGAGCTTATTTATAACAGGGCCTACATTAGTATCCATATCACAGAATCTGGAATAATGCAATTAGCAGAAATAAATGAGATAGAAACAGTGTACCAGGTCCCAACACTGAGCATTTGGAGATATTAAGGATATTAAGGCTCAAGCCCAGTTTTATTTTGTACCCCCATGCCTTCCCTTGACACCTGAAACATAGTGTGAAGAGGTAGGAATGAGAATATTTCCCCAAAGAAATGAGACACTGCTCAATTATACACTCGTGCACGTCATTTGATGTCGTTGCTATGGCTCATACGTCACACAAGATGTTGTCTGTGATGACCATTTCAGAAGGCATAAGCCCAGTAACGTTTTACTTGTAACAGATTACTCACTGCCCAAAGTTGTTTTCCAGTTGTTGGTTGTTGGACCTTAGAAAACGCTGTTTGTTATCAGCTCAAATACAATTAAGCCTGTTTCATACAGAACATACACCTGGTGGATCATGTTGCAATAAGCACAACTGTACTGTGTATTAACACAGCGCTCATATTCATGGATGTAACCACAAGAAAACAGCATTAATGTTATTGAGCTTACTCTTCAATGTGGAAGTGTGCTCATTTTTACGATTGTTTTAGAAATTCTGATTGAGTTGTCTATAGGAGAAATGACTAGGAATAATAAAGGACAGAAAACAGGTCAAACTACTTGCTCTTAAACAGGTGTTTATGACTATACTGTAGATAAAAACTAAAATAATATGATAAGAAAAGATCCGTTTGCAACATGAAGCAGTGTAATGGGCTGTTTTTAATGTCTAAAAAACACTAGTAGTGAATGAAACCAGAAGTCTCGAAGCAAAAAGATTTCAATGGCTGCGCCTGCTCGTACGCAAAGAATAAGGTAGATACTAGACATGCTGTAAAAAGCAAATTCCCAGTCACTAGACTTATCTGGCAATATTTTGTCAAGTCATCAGGTATCAAAATTGTTAATATGTTGTTGGTCTATTATGTAGCAATTACTACTGTATATAAGGAACTCAATAGCAAAATTAAGCAATACATTTTTTTCTTATTTTATAAAAATAAAAAAAAGACTGTAAAACAAGGGGAAAAATGTGAATGTAATGACATAGATTCAGTGGTTTTTAAACAAACAAACAAAAAAATCCTTTTTAATGCCATTTTTTATATTTACTGTAGTTGATCTCCTGGCTCGCTTGGGCAGTTATGTTGCCATGGTAGTTTGTGTATTAAGGGACATTTTCAGGGACTCATATCCCTTTGTTTGCAGTTTGGCCCAAAATGTCTTCATTTGAAGGGCTATCTGGAACTTCCCTTTACCCCTACAGCAACATTCATTGAGAATCAGGACACCATTACCCCTTTAATGGTGAATACACAAAAATGGGTAATGCCGAGTTCAGACTGCATGATTTTAGCCCCGATTTTGACTCGCCGACAGGTTTTGAAAAATCGGCGATAAATGCCTGAAATCACAGGCAAATCGGTGCGTGTGCACGCAAGTGACAGTCACACAGTATGAAATATCAAAAACGCGATCTGAGAGAATCGCCGATGAGTCGTCGATGCCCGTGAGATATTTGGCGTGCAAATCATGATGTGTGAAATGTGTTTTGACTGAAAATAACATCAGCGATCGCCTTCAGCCAATGAGAGAGCAGCATTCACTAACGTGGGTACCTGCAGGCCAACAGGAGGTTGAGGGTGAAGTTAAAAGCGCTCATTTTCAGTTTATTCGGACCCAAGAAATAGGAGGGAAATGAGTGTAAATTTGGCATGAGCTGCCGTGTCTGTTTGACGTGTTATGTGAGCAATATCACAACCCAACACCGTCAAACAAATCAAAAAGTTGAGGAGAAATTGCTAATTCCCTTCAAAGCCAGGTGAGCAAATATGCATTTTCTACCCCATTAAAGGCTTCTTTCTCGTTATGTAGTTCATAACAAAAGATATACTACGTGTTTTTAGTGTGAGACGTAGTTTGGACAAACTTGTCTGCGATTCTTCCTATTTTGAAGTCATGCAGTGTGAAACTCCCCGTCGCCGATCCATCTTGCAGTGTAAACAAAGCAGCGACAAAACGCAGCCCAGATAGTCATGCAGTGTGAAAACATCTGTGACACGACTACTTTGAAAATCATGTCTGAACTCGGCATAAGCGGCAGTGGAAGTGCTTAGGGGTAGAATTAAGATTAGCCCTAAGGGATTTACTTTGGTCAAAATCTATGTATAATAGGATTGGCAAATTTCCTTAAATCATAAAATAATATCATGACATAGTAAACAAAAGGTTAGTAATATATATATATATATATATATATATTAAAGTCTATGTGTAATTAATCTCCTCATATAAGCATTATTTTAGAACTGAAATGAAAACATAGATTGGATCTATTATATAACATTCCACATATAGTACTCTAAACTCTTCAAGTTACAGTATGTATGCATATCTGCTCAGATATAAAATAAAAAAGGGACTTGGTGGATTGTGATGGCAGTATAATCGGTCAAGTACACATTACAGGGCACTACTAAAGGACTGGAAGATACATACGGACAGATAGAGGATAGGAATAAAGAGTAGGTGAAAAATATGGCATGCCGGATCCCAGTGTGTGGTTCCTCCATATTTCTGCGAGCTTTATTGGCGAGACGGTAAAACAGTGTCAGACCAATGCTGACTAGATCTTTTATATGCTGATCTCCACAGAGGCAATCCCCCATCAGCCCCCAAAATAGCAGCAGGACCATCCATCACTCTGAGAAGAGGAAACTCTATCTTTTTCCCACACAGACTCCAAAAAAAAGTTAGAAACAGCAAATCCAGAGTGCTCCAGAAATGAAAATAAATAAATAAATAAATAAATACCTATGTCTACAATCCATCTATTTACACTCATCCACCAACAGTATCTATACATCAATTAATCTCTACATACATCTACATCAAACTAATTCTTTTATCTACCCATTAATATATCCATCCACCCATTTATGGATCTACCAGTACATGCATCCATGCATCCATCCATCCATCCATCCATCTATCAATCCTTTTGACTGTCTTTTTAATGCCAATACTTTCAACTTAAGGTCAAGTTAAACTCTGATTCAGACTCTTTTTTTCCTTCTTGTTTAAAACTGACATGTGCAAAGGCAGCTGATATTTTAATTTCGTTATGCTCTGAACTCAAGCTGTCAACGCATTGCTTCAAACTGCTTGCCTCATTTTCCATTTTACCACACAGTATAGTGTTGTGTTCCGCTTTAAATACATTTCGTGAATTTCTCTCCAAGATACATCAGATTTGTTATTCCAAAATCTGACTTAAATACTGTTGTAAATTAAGAGTAATCTACATTTTAAATATGAAATTTTAATATAATATAAATATATATATATATATATATTTTATAAATATATAGTTGAAGTCAGAATTATTAGCCCCCCTGAATTATTAACCCCCCTTTATTTTTTTTCCCCAAATTCTGTTTAACAGAGAGCAGATTTTTTTCAACACATTTCTAAACATAATAGTTTTCCTAACTAATTTCTAATCCCTTTCAAGAAACTTCTATAGAGCTTAAAATGACATTTAAAGGCTTAACTAGGTTCATTAGGTTAACTAGGCAGGTCGGGGTAATTAGTCAAGTTAGTGTATAATAATGGTTTGTTCTGTCGACTATCGAAAACAAAATTAGCTTAAAGGGGCTAATAATTTTAACCTTAAAATGGTCTTTAAAAAGTTAAAAACTGCTTTTATTCTAGGCAAAATAAACCAAATAAGACAGAAGAAAAAATATTATCAGACATACTGCAAAAAATTCATGTCTCTGTTAAATATAATTTGTTAAAAAAAAGAAAAAAAAAAATCAAAGGTGGGCTAATAATTCTGACTTCAACTGTATGTGTCATTTTAAACATTAATAGCATTACTTTAATGACAATTTCTTTAATAGACTGATCTTTCAGGTGGAATCTGAATAACTGATTATTTCTCAATTTTTCAGGGATATCAGGGATGAAAAGTGCTAATTGGTAATTCCAAATGTGACAGATTTTTTTTAATACATAAGACAGAATTTTGACATTAAACCAGCAAACCAAAAGATGCATCATTTGTCAACATTTGTCCTATTTGTGGACAGTTACTTACAGTACATGGTGAATTTAGTTTAAGCATAATTAAGTCCGACAACTTACAGTATATCCCATTTTATGGCAAAAGTGTATATCCTAATTCTTTAAATTCTCATTTTAAGACTTTCACACAGGAGATGGTCAGTTGTTTCTTTTACCAATTCCAAATACAATCCTATGCATAGTCCATGATAAACCTCACATCTCTGACAGTGGGAACAGGAAAATGTAAAGACCCAGAATCCACTTGTTGTGGCTCTTAAAAGCAAATCAGAATTAAAGATGTCAGGGGAAATAAATCTTCCCCCATTTCCAGTCATTCCATCTATGTAAGATAAGAACAGCTGGCAATTGAAACCCAGCATGGACACAGCCATCTGATCGTGGGACTTATAAGACATACATACACACGAGGAGGTGGACACGGGTATGAATGTGTGTGTCGTTGTGGTTTTTACTGTGAAGGAGAGGAAAGATCAGAGTGCCTTGATCAAACACATTTTTTGCCTGAGTGAACTGCCTTTGAAGCTTAACACTGCTTTAAACACTTGCAGCCTTATCAGAGGGAAAACATTATTCGAGATGATTAAACCTTGATTTAGATCTATATTACTCATGTAGCTGCAATTACCAGCAATTTAGCTCAGCAAAACAAAATTTACCAGCAATTTAGTTCAGCAAAATGCAAATTCCTGTAATGTTTGCATTACAGCCCTCATAAGGGAAAAAGAAAACACGTCTGCTCAATATCATCATACAAAACACTAACTAAACCTGTACAAGTCTATCAGCGCCTGGCTTTCCGAAAACACACAACTCTATTATGATCGGCCAGACTCACACTCCAGAGTGATCACGTTTTGAGATTATTCTTAGCTCAGCTGATGCTTGAAAATATGTGTTTCTATAATAGAAAAAGACTTTTCTTATTACTACAGTGTTATGTCGTTTCACATTTATAACTTTTTATGCACAAAAATAATACTTCTTACTGATTCTTCAATCAACTTACTTAATATAAGTTGAACCAACACTATTCTTAAGTTTTTTGGGGGGAAACTTAATTGTTTTATGTTCAAACCACTTAAATTTATAAAAATGATTAAGTTAACTTAATTGAATTGTGTTGTGACAACATGAAGGAATTACGTGGAGCCCTGCATTTTTCTGCAGTTACGTAAAGTCCTGACAAAAAAGTATGTTTGTTGCTTAATAAAAACTTCTGAAGCGACTGTTTTCTAACAAAAATAGCAGCTAATCCGCTTCATCTGTGATAAACAATGCACACAGGAAAATCCTGAGGAAAATTTACTCAGTTCAGAGAGTATTTGGTCAAGGGCAAACAGGTTGCTAATAAGTAAAGCTGCTGTTTGTGGAGTTGTTTAATGACCGTATGCTGAGATTTTGAGAGGCTCAATGTATTATATTTCAGCTGATTTCATCTAAGACTGTGACTGCTGTTTTGTGTTTCTCTTCTGTGTTTCTGCTCATTAACAGCAGGTGTTCATCATCAATGCTCAATCATCACCTAATTAATCCTTTCATCGTCTCATTAACTTGAGACATTTTAACTGAATTTAGAGAGAGACCAAATCTAAACTGAGTACATTTTACTCAAAGGATTTTGCTGTGATCATTGTGAGAAACAGAGTATCTGACATTTTCAAGTCCAACACAGCTCTACCCTTCACCCCTAAAAAGAAAAATATTTAGTTTAATGTATGCATGTACAGTATGTATGTATGTATGTATGTATCCATCTACTATACTGTATGTCATTTAGCAGTTACCGTTACTTACCATTAATTTTATTAAGTAATTAATTTTATTTACATTTACCTTTAGCACATATTTTATGTAAAAAAATGTTAAGCTGGGAAAAAAAATTGTCAAAAAAAACCCAAACATTTTTTTTACTAATAAAAAAAATTCACATATTCAATTTATGGAGAACAAAATAGTGCAAAAAATAATTTTCATGTATCTTATCTATGGTTTGAAAGTAAATTAAACTGAACTAAAACATTCATAGTATGCATTAAATGTGGACAGCATGAAATGCTTTACTTCTGAATCACAGACTGTACACAGACAAAATGTAATGCTCCTCCGCATTATTATTTGCAAATTGTGCACAATGTTTGTACAGTAATGTGATAATATGAATATTAGCATATTCCTTTGTAGAGAACAATGGTGGAAAAATGAAGAAATAAAGAAAAGCTAAAGCTATTACAACATGCTGACAGTGAGCAATGTGCTGAAAGAGGAAAAATTGTGACATGGCAGCGATTCAGAGGAAATTAAAAAACAAACAATAAAGCCATTTCATTTAATGACTGCAGCCTAAACAATTTGTCACGAACGAGCAAACAAACAATTTTAACATATTCATAAAAATATGTCTTGGTAATAAAAAAAGGGGAAAAGAAGAACAATGGAGGAAGGGAAAAGTTAATTTCTGTGCTGTGACCAGTTCAACAAATTATCTACAGTTTATGTATTAATGTACCCAGTCTGTGACATTACAGGCACAGGTGTTCATAATCAGTAGCAGTCTGGGGTCTGTTTACACCTGACTAAAAGCAACCCAAGGCTGCTCACAACTGGAAGTCATTAGAACAGCTCTGTGGGTTATTCCATAGTTAATGTGATTATCTTTGTCCATTTGACTACTAAATAAATAAATAAGCTATTTGTGCTCATTCATATAATGACAGTGAACAGTGACCACCAGCCGACTTTTAAAACTCAGTTTTATAAATAATGGTAAATTCCAGTACATTGGGTTTTTGGTGTGCTTGCAGTGACACTTTTCCTGTTTCTTAGAGTCTTGAAATCATTTACACTATTTATTATTCCATGAAAAAAAATAATAATAAATAAATTAAAAAAAAGGTTATTTATCATTAATCAAAATCTGACATTTTGCTCTGGAATGGCACTTATTCTTTGATGGCATTAGTTAAATGACTTGGACAAAATATCCTTAACCACTTCACTTCAACCATTAATGAACGGTAAAATAAATTAAATCTATTCAACATTCTGTTTTACATTTGAATTATGTAATAATATGGAAGTATCTTTAATTAGAACTCGATCCATTTTGGGGGTAAAGATGCCATAGAGTGCATTGATTTGATATGTTAAATTGTTCTTATCTACAATAATTAGTGAGTATATGGCTGAGGTAAGTAAAACTTCTCCAGAAACTATTTGATATGCTGATTTATAACCTCAGGTAAGCTCAGTTTTGACCATATTTGGAATGGTTGCTAATATTAATGAGCTCTGCTCTAACACTCCATGGCAAATTTCACAATATACATGTTAAAATAACAAAAGATAGAGTTAAACAGACCTTATGCCGTTTTCAAGTGGCAATGAATAAATGTACAGTATATTCCTGATTATTGCATCCTGATGAGCTGTGAATGGTCATGCTATGAATGGCTGCCTGTTTTACAAAGTCCACAAAACATACTGTAGAATTTTTAATGCAAGCTTAGATGAACTTAAAAATAAGCATACAATATTGTAGTAATCTCACTAAGAAACGTGGCAAATAAAACGCAGCCTGGGAGATGTTTTTTTGTTTGTTTAATTGGCCTGTTTTTTTATACCACGATTTAAGTCATGGGGTTTACACGAGAATGTGTAAACAATGGTGTTAGAGGCTCACAAGTACTGTATGCCATTTAAATATACTGCACTCTTAAGGTTATTGCACATTGAATCTAAAATTTTCATCTTTAATTTTCGCACTTTGAAAAATAAATTCAAACTCACGTTGTGTAAATCCCATTGACACACTGCCTCTAAATAACTTATCCGACATAAAAAAATGTAAAAAAAAAAAAAAAAAAAAAATCGAACCAGGATCATTATTTTTTTTCGTTTTTCGCATCCGAAAAAGCATTTTGAGAGGTGTTTTGACAATTCTGAACCACCGTACAATCGAAAAGCTAAATACAGAACGCCGTCATTTGAGCTACAGATAACTTTATGACAAAAACAGTTCATAAGGTAAAGATAAAATGTGGATTCAGTGACTCACACACCTCTCCCCTGCTGCTGCTTGGTGTGTGTGTTTTTGTGTCTATACATTTGCCATACTGCCTATAGACATAATAGAAAGCATGGTCCACTTTCGGTTTGTTGCTTCGACATGTCAATGTGGCTGCCATCTTTTATAATGCCTATAGGTACTGCCAGTCTCTGTTCAGGATTTGTTTACGTGAATGTGTAAAGAACCACAAGTAATGTATCAAAATTCCACTGAATTCCATCTTTGATAATGAGCTGAACTCTCCTTTCTCTATGCAGTATTGGATGAACACAATATGCAGCCTATTCCTCTTTCTTTTTTCTACTTTGAAGAGGAGAGAGGAGAACAAAGTATCACTGCTTGAACTGACTCTAAAAAGTTTAGTGTTTTTCGTAATGGATTAATTGTTATGCATTGGACTCAGTGTGCAAGGTTTGTATATGTGACAAATTTTTCACATACGAATACGAAAGAAACGCATACGAAAATTTTGGACTTCATTGTGCAAAGACCTGTATTCAGCAATTCCTAAGCATATCCAGATGTTCGTTCTATTACACCTTTAATTTAAAAAATATCCAAGAATAATATGCAAAAAAAACCAAACAAACAAACAAACCTATACCTAATCATCTAATTGAAAGCTTTCAAGCAACATCTTTGATATGTAGACATGGTCAAGATGATCGGCTGAAGTTCACACCAAGCATAAGAATGATGAAAATGCTGATTTAAGAGCCTCTGAATGTGGCATGTTTGCTGGTGCCAGACGGTGTTTTTCAGAAACTGCTGATCTACAGGGATTTTCACGAGCAACCATCTCTAGGGCTTACAAAGAATGATCTGAAAAAGAAAAATATCCATTGAGCAGCAGGTTTGTGGGCGAAAAAATGCCTTGAAGATGGAAGAGGTCAGAGGAGAATGACCAGATTGGTTCCGCTGGTAGAAAGGCAACAGTAACTCAAATAAATACAACCAAGATTTGCAGAACAGCTCTGAACACATAACATGTTAAACCTTGAATCAGATGATCTACAGTACACCACTAAAGTCCACTAAAATCTAAACTCGATCCAATCTTGAACATTAGATTGAATTCATTAAATGCAAATGACCTTCCTGGAGAATGGATTGATAAAGTATAGCTTTAAAAAAATAAGTTTCAAAACAATTTTATATTAAAACATTTTTACATTTTAAGCTGCTGATGACCATGGCTGATGAAATGTGTCATCACCTAGAAAAATATTATGTATCGTGATCATGGCAAGATAAAAGAAATCAGTTATTAGAAATTAGTTATTAAAACTGTTATGTTTAGAAAAGTGTTTATCTTTAATAAATTCAGGCTAATAAATCTGACTTCAACTGTATATAAACTGCCGCAGTTATGAACAAACAAGCTTAAACTTTGGAAACATTTTTATGATCATTCTTTGGTAAATATATTAATTTTAAACTCTGCTTTGCACATGCACATGTGGCTGATTATTTTAATTAAGGTAGTGTTCAAAATTGATTACTGTAGGATTTTTACTTACATACTTTTCCACAATATTTAATATTTAAAATATCTAAAAAAAATAATACAAATAAAAAATCTTGAGTAAATTTACAGCGAAAAAAGATATATATATAATTTGTATCATGCAAAATTACTGTAATTTAATGTGCCTGTTTTTCCCGGCACTCCAGAAGCAGAAATTTGACTTTTTAAATTAACAGAGCTCAGTCACCAGTTTTCAATACAAAAGAGCACTTTTGAGATGTGCTGGAGCAGGAGATTCAGTTCTGCATCAACAACATGACACAATCATGTCAATAATATGGACCAAAATCTCAAAGGAATGTTTATAACTAGGCATGGGCCGGTGTAAAATTCTGACGGTATGATAACCTTTGGTTTGATGATATTGTGAGTACCGCTTTAAAATATGTTCTTTTTAAATGTCTGGGTAAAAAACAAAAAAATTTCCCCTTTGAACATTTGAAATATTTTGGAGCAGTAAACATGTCAGGCTATATAATTTAAATGAATCATTGAATTCTGCTGTCTTCATTAGTTTCAAAAACACAGATGTCTTTACAATTTAAAACGACATCTTTGGATATCCTTTCTGCTGAAAATAATGTTGTCCTAAAAACAACAACAAAAAAAAACGTTAATAAAAAATCTTAAATATACCATAGGAACGGTATAGCAGAAAATGTTGGCAGCTTTAAAACCTTGACTTTTCCAAACCGCAGTATACCTTGAAAACAGTTATCGTCCCATGCCTATTGATAACGCTTTGTTGAATGCACTGTATTTCACAAATGATTAAAGCCAAAAAGTAAAAAGGAGGTCCAAACCACTGCTAGCAAGGTTAAACAGTCTACGGCAGAATGTGGCTTTCCTGTACATGTAAAAGTCTCTTTAGCTCTGGTCTTGCTCATCCAGAAGTATCTGGCCTCAGGACATTATAGAGAAGCTCCCAGGGACCATGTACGATACGCTTTCCCTGATTCAGGTTTTTCAGCAGGCAGCCAGTAAACCAATCTGCTGAACACTGTACATGCAGCAGAGCCAAATCTGAACACTTCAGAGAGACCTGTCATTAGCTACACGAGGGCATCATTAGATGAAATATCAGGTCTCCGCAGATTCAGCCTTAAATGGACCTCGGCATTTGTGATTTTTAATTCATGTACAGGTCTATAAATAACTGTTCACCTGAGGGCTATGGAGCAAACTGCTGAGAGCACACCTTCACTTGCTCAAGTATCCTCATGTCCTCGCTTACACTAGTATGCTTCTGTTTCTACTTTCAGTATACTGTTTATTTTCTTTCCTGTGTAACATAGCATCACAAACCACTCCACATAACTATTGTGACATACACTTCATCAGAACTCTAAACATATAATCAGAAATAACAAATAATAATAGAACATTTTTTTTGTACAAGTAGCAGCTCTGCATACTGCTTATCATTTCTCTTGAATTAACAAGAAAACTCGTACACTTGTCATCTCCAGGGCTTTAGTGATTCATTGGTGCTGGCTGGATCTGCTCAGATCTTGTGTGCTTCAGACGGCCAGGAATAAAACTAGTTGCTGCTACTAGTTTTGCCAAAGTTTGTGAATTTTGGAGATTAACAACCTGTTAAACAACTTCCAAAGATTTAGGATCAACTAAAAGAGACTTTTAAAAGCTTTATTAACTATCCCATGATTTGCTTTAAACTATTTGCAAAGTCATTTATTTTCATATAATTAAGACCCACTCACACTGATATTAAACTTTAGAAACAAAAGTCCTTCTAATTTAGATCTGTACATTAACGATATATAAGAAATGTGCTCACGTTATTTCAAAAGTAATGTTCGGGCGGCACGGTGGCTAGCCCTTCGAGTACCAGCTGGGCCAGATGGCATTTCTGTGTGAGGTTTGAATGTTCTCCTCATGTTCGGCTGAGTTTCCTCCAGGTGCTCATGGTTTCCCTCACAGTCCAAAGGCATGCAGTGTGGGTGAACTGGGTAAACAAAACTGACCACAGTCTATGTGTGTGAATGTGAGAATATATGGGTGTTTCTCAGTACTGGGTTGCAAATGGAAAGGCATCCGCTGTGTAAAACATATGCTGGAATAGTTGGCGGTTCAATCTACTGTGGGGATCCTTGATAAATAAGAGACTAAGCCGAAGGAAAATGAATGAATGGATGAAAAAGTTCTTTTGTCATTCGTAATAATGACGTAAAAACAATAACATGCTTATCCTAGGGCTGCTGGAGTGAGGAAATTTATCTTACTGCAAATCTGGATGGTTTAATAATATGCACAATATGGCGTATTACCACCAAACACCAACCACATATAAAGTTTGCAAACTGCATACAGTATAGCTCTGGTTTCAAGCTATCGCATATCACATATTGTAAGTAAATGACAGTGAGACTACAGTTACAGTATATGTCCTGTATACCCCAGCACACAGTAAAACAATGCATATTCATTCAATGTACAGCACTATAATAAATAAAATAAATAATTGATAAATAAAAATAGAATATATCCTACTTTTTGAAATATTTTTTTCAATAGGATTGTTTTATTAAATTAATCGACTTATTGAATTGACAAGCATAAAATAACTCGAGGACATTATTATATGACCAACAGAAGACCAAATAGCAAGTTTCTATTAACATCCCAAACGTCCTCTTTGTAGTGTTTTAATGTGACCTGAACTGGTAAACTGGTAGATGGCTTGAGCATCTCTAACAGAAAAAAACAGCCTTATTGCTAACCATTTGGCGTTTGTTGAGTAGATAAAAACAAAAATACTAATCTGGTCTGCTTAGCTCATTCAATTTGTCTCCACCACAGTTAATAAATCAAGCAACAGGCCAAAAGCATTCTCTACAATTATAAACCTTTAACCCTTGAATTACCTTCTCAGAACTTTTCTTATTTTTAGACAATGTCCCTGACACCAGCAGGGATGTTCTGGGAACATTCTGAGAATGCAACATTTCTAGTTGGAAATCCAGGTGTTTAAAGGATAACGTCATAAAGTATAAAGATTTTAAATTATTTAATATTTTGTAGCTGTACTGTTCTGACACATTTTGATTTCATTCATTCATTCGTTTTCTTTTCGGATTAGTACCTTTATTAATCAGGGGTCGCCACAGCGGCATGAACCGCCAACTTATCCAGCATATGTTTTACGCAGCGAATGCCCTTCCAGCTGCAACCCATCACTGGGAAACATCCATACACATTCACACACACACACACACACACACTACGATCAATTTAGCTCACCCAATTCACCTGTCTTTAGACTTGTGGGGGAAACCCAAACCTGAACACAGGGAGAACATGCAAACACCACAAAGAAATGCCAACTGACACAGCCGAGGCTCGAACCAGTGACCTTCTTGCTGTGAGGTGATCTTGCTACCCACTGCGCCACCGCATCGCTACATTTTGATTTACAACACAAAATAGTAATAAAAAATATACAAAAATAACACTAGCAGTGTATCAATCCTTAAATAATATCATAGTTTTTGTAAATCTGATTAGCTTATTTTATATAAAAAAACGAAAAGGATTAAGTCAGAGGTATTACAAAGTAACTTAATAGATTATCCACACTGAATTTCAAAGGAATAATTTGTGCATCTTTTACCCTTGCGATTTTATCTTCAGTTAAAACATCTCGCACTTAAAGCAGATTTAAAGCATAACTGTCTTCAGAGAAGTGACACAAGCCAAGGAAAGCAAGTGGAAAAAGAGCCCATCTCTGGAACTTCTGAGGCCCTTTAAGTGCACTGAGTGTGTGGAGATATTTTCCATCCATTAGCTGAGCGTTTGGCCATGAAATATGCACACACACACACATGCTTCTTACCTCACACACACACATACACTTGCAGACCAACATATAATTGACTTTCTATACTTACATTCATTTAAGTAATCACTTTATATGATGATTTCTTCTGAAGAGCAAATCTTATCAGACACCCAACAAACAACATTGTATAGCACAATGCTTACTCCCAAATATGTCTCATTAAAGTACTAGTTACTATTTAGTTTGGGTTAGAAAATAAGTTAACATGTAAAGTTACCTACAGTTTGTCTGTTTGTGTACCATCAAAATAGTGTTAGCAGACATAGAATAGACAGTTTACTATATGCTAATGACTGCTAGCGAACATGGTCGATTTATTAAGAAAGAGTACAAACAGAAGCCCTGTTTTGACCTGCTAGTAACATGCATTGTTAGCAAGATCGATTAATTAATTTACTTTAAAGAATTGAGTAAACCCATTGCCTTATAAGTGACAAGTTGACTTCAGTTAAAAAATGAGTAAACCTCTTTTAACCTGGAACTGTTAAGATCACGTATTTAATTTTGGATTGTGTCACATTTTTAAAGTAAAGTCAACAAGCCACATTCAAAGCGGTCACACTTTATTTTGAGGGTCCGTTTGTTGAATTTAAGTTACATTGCAACTAATTCTCATTAGATTATAAGGAGACTGTTTGGAGTTAGGTGTGGGGTTAGTGTAAGCAGACATGTACTTACAAAGTTTCTTATAGTCAGTTAAATGTCTGTTGAATGTCAGTGTCAACAGATATTAAGTAGACAGTCTACTAATACTCAAATGGACCATCGAAATAAAGTGTTACTAAAGCAACTTGTTCACTCACCTTTTTTAAATTAAAGTCAACAAATCGCATTTACAGTGTAGGGCTCACAAAACTGCTAGCCTGACATCCCCAGGCTTATGTTTTCCAGTCGGGCTACGAAAAATGAGCCCCCCTGCCAGGAAAAATATAGCCTATTTCAATGTTTTTGCATTCTCTCATAAATTAGGTAATTATGTTGGATGTAATTTCCATGCATCAAGGAACCACTTACCAATATGTGTTTGAATGAGCTAACTAATTAAATTGATTAAAAAATATTAATAAAATTATATAGTTAAGGGCATCATGGTGGTGCAGTGGGTAGCACAATCGCCTCACGACTAAGCCTAAGGAAAATGAATACAAAATAATAAAGAAATAAATGAATAAATAAATAATAAAAAAATAATAAAATAAAATAAAATAAAATAAAATAAAATAAAATAAAATAAAATAAAATAAAATAAAATAAAATAAAATAAAACAAAACAAAATAAAATAAAATAAAATAAAATAAAATAAAATAAAAGGCGCCACGGTGGCGTAGTAAGGAGCACGTTCGCCTCACAGCAAGAAGGTCGCTGGTTCAAGCCTCGGCTGGGTCAGTTGGCATTTCGTGGTTGCGTGGGTTTCCTCCGGGTGCTCCGGTTTCCCCCACAAATCGAAAGATATGCGGTATAGGTGAATTGGGTAAGCTAAATTGTCCGTAGTGTATGTGTGTGAATGAGAATGTATGGATGTTTCCCAGAGATGGGTTGCGGCTGGAAGGACATCTGCTGTGCAAAAACAAAACGCTGGATAAGTTGGCGGATCATTCCACTGCGGCGACCCCGGATTAATAAAGGGACTAAGCTGACAAGAAAATGAATGAATGAATGAATGAAAATAGAATAAAATAAAATAAAATAATACAAAAAAAATAAATAAATAAATAATAATAATAATAATAATAATAATAATAATAATAATGTGGTTATTTAAAAATATAAATAGACATAGCAACTAATGAATGTGCTTATAACTTTATTTAGTAAATGTATGTTTTTCTTTCTTTTTTTCCCCCCTAAATAATGCATTTTCTATATGGGCCACTTATTTTGAGCTTCTAAAAACTTAAGAGTGCCTGCCCAAAATTTAATATTTTTGCCAGCCCTGAAGTGTAAAGTGTTTCCAAAAGCACATCCTTACTATGCCATTTGTTCATCTGATTTAAGCGCATCACGTCTGGACAGGAATTTCGTTAAAGAAGCATAGAGGTTTTTTTTTTGTCTGCAACATCTATTCTAAAAATACACTGTATATCTACAGTACATTTGCATATCTTTGTTGCACCAGTCTTTATACTCACCTACGTGGTGATTTAGCAACAGATAAACAGAATGAAATGATTCATTCCGTCTGAAATGGCCGAGTCTCACAACCTGTCCAGTAATTGCATTTAATCATTATTTCATTTCAAAACACAAAGTAAGCACATTATCTACTTCCAAAGCCAAGCAAAAAAAAGGTCCATTTGACTGCATTTAGAAGTGCTATGGTCGAATTGCTCTGTATAATGTCAGAGTGTATGGAGGTATAAAGAAAAAAATCCTTTTGGTGTCCATTTACTTCCATTGTATAGGAGAAAGAAAATAGAAATGCTGTCTTTTATGTTCAGAAACAGAGGAAAGAAAGTAATGCAGGTTTCGATCTGTGATATTTTGGTATTATTTATGCACTATTTAAAATATTATTATGAATCATAACATTGTAATTATTAATATTTAATCAGCTTTTGGTCCTATTTCTTAAGAATATTCTGTTCTCTCTACAAACTAAAACAAACTAAAAATGAAAGCTAGTTCAAATAATATTAGAACATAAATATAAAAAGTACATCCATAAAAAAGTATATACTTAATGGTGCCCCATAATGAAAATCTGGGTATACCAAGGCATGCAGTTGAAGTCAGAATAGTTAAACCTCCTGAATTACATCCCCCACCCCATTTATTTTTCCCCCAATTTGTTTAACACAGAGAATATTTTTTTCAATACATTTCTAAACATAATAGTTTTAATAACTCATTTCTAATAAATCATTTATTTTATGTTTGCTATGATGACAGTTCATAATATTTTACTAAATATTTTTCAAGAGACTTCTGTACAGCTTAGAGTGACATTTAAAAGCTTAACTAGGTTAATTAGGTTAACTAGGCATGGAAGGGTAATTACTGTAGGCAAGTTATTGTATAATGATGGTTTGTTCTGTAGACTATCGAAAAAAAAATATAGCTTAAAGGGGCTAATAATTTTGACCTTAAAATGTTCTTTAAAAAAATGTAAAACTGCTTTTATTCTAGCTGAAATAAAACAAACAAGATTTTCTCCAGAAGAAAAAATATTATCAGACATACTGTGAAAATTTCCTTCCTCTGTTAAACATCATTCGGGAAATATAAAACAAATAATAAATAAATTCAGAGGGGGTTTAATAATTCTGACTTCAACTGTAGTAGAATAATAAAAGATCAGTATATGGAAACGGGCATACTGTGAGCCTCATTTTCCTTGTTCTCATGTAAATTCCATGAATATAAAACCCGATGGACAACGGGCCAATCAGAAGACAAAACAAACTGTGACGAGACTTAAGGGCCATGCCCTTCTCATTTGCATGTATGCCTACTTTAGGTCATTCATCCAGACTGACGAGCAACCACGTAATTAACAGCACACATGCAGCTCTGAGATCATAAAAAGCTTTGATATCATTAATATGCACGCCTCAGGCTGCATTTGATAAGCCAATCATTTTATAGTGAAAGAACAGAGATAATTTTGCTTCCTTTTTTAAGCATATATTTCACTTACTATGTATGTGGGGCTATGTATGTGGGGCTGTTTTGAAAATGTGAGCCCTTACCTGTTTACTATGCATTACTGGGAAGCGACAGCACAAAGCATGTTCAAAAGATTTACAGATTACATATTTATTCATCTCCCATAAGGTATGTTTAGTTGCATCTTTTGTTAAATATTTTTGTTTTATCATGTTTATTGTTAATGCGTGTGTTTCAACAAACACATGTAGACTGCTGAATCATGTCAAATCACTCAGCTCAACTGTCATATGTCCGTGCAGAGGTTGATACTTGATAGTTTTCCTTGACAATACAGCTTCAAAATACAACATGAAACATCTCTATTACTCTTTTTTGTCAAGTTTATTTATGATTTAGCTTTTATCCACAACAAATTTGGTGAGAAAAATAGGTTAACATTACTCTGATTGGGTTTATATGCAGCATACATCATGCTCTGTGTGAGTCAGAGAGGCACGTCAGAGCGGAGCTCATTAATATAAACGACACAAACCATATATGGTCAATCATGGAGCTTCTGATTCTAGGAGTATTATATGGATTAATAAATGAGCTTATTAAACAGTTTCTGGAGATTTTTTGAACATCCATGAACCTACATGTATACCAGAGAACAATTCAACTTCTTAAATCCATGCTGTATATGGCACCTTAAAAACCTGCATTACTGCATTACGTTTTGACCATAATACATGAATCATTTTGAAACTACAATTAATAATAATTCAATTTCTAAGCACAAACTGAGCACACCTCAAAAACAAAGCAAAATAGGTCTATTTGACTGCTTTTAGAAGTGCTGCGGTTGTTGAATAGCTCTATATAATGTCAGAGTGTATGCAGGTGTGAAGCTGGTGTTTTGGCCCGGTCTGAAGTTGAGATATAGTGCAGAAGTCTGATGTCTCGGTGTGTAAACACAGAAGCGAGGAGCCTCAGGTTTGTTTGAGTGTGCAGAAGCTGTCGGCTCTTGTGTTGTTGTGCTGAGAGACACATGCACTACGTAATGGAATCTCTGTATTCTCGTGTCTGGCTTCCACAGGGCCAACCCATCCATCCTCATACAAGCGTCTGGACGCCTGGACATGATCACACACAGGAGCTGAGAAAATATACACACACACACACACACTGCTGCTACTATACGCACAAAAGCATGCACGCTCACGTATGCACACATTTGAGGATCAATCACTCTGATGTGAATCAATACTGTGACACTTTTGTTTGCAAACAGATCTGGAAAGAGCAAACTGTGTCTTTTTTCGCTTTCAGTTTATAAGGAAGGAGATTTCACAAGCTGTTAATGTTTTCTTTTTCTGTGTGTCTGAACATAAAAGAAGAGAATTCTCTTTTCCCATTTAGTATAAATTAATGGACATTAATAAATATTTGGTACAAGAAAAAAAGTCATTTTAAGTGAGTTCCCTATTTATACCTTTTTTTTACATTTTAACACTTATAAATATGTTTATGGGGGTGCCACGGTGGCGCGTGAGTAGCACGTTCGCCTCACAGCAAGAAGGTCGCTGGTTCGATCCCCTGTTGGGACAGGTCCCGGTTGGGTCAGTTGGCATTTCTGTGTGGAGTTTGCATGTTCTCCCCGTGGTTGCGTGGGTTTCCTCCGGGTGCTCCGGTTTCCCCCACAGTCCAAAGACATGCGGTACAGGTGAATTGGGTAAGCTAAATTGTCCGTAGTGTATGTGTGTGAATGAGAATGTATGGATGTGTTTCCCAGAGATGGGTTGTGGCTGGAAGGGCATCCGCTGCGTAAAACAAATGCCGGATAAGTTGGCGGTTCATTCCGCTGTGGCGACCCCGGATTAATAAAGGGACTAAGCCGAAAAGAAAATGAATAAATGAATATGTTTATAGAGATAGTTTTCATTTTGAATTTAATGGACATAAAAAAACAATAGGCTGAAAAATGTACTTCAACATGCTTGACTGCAGTTTCTGTGTAAAATGAACGGGGCAGCATAACGCCAACAGATTTTGTTCCTTTTCCCACTTTTGACATTTAGATTGACATTATGTTTGTGCAGTTTTTTTTCACCAAATAAATATTAACAGTGGCTATGTTTTACAATCAATCTCCATATGAACAACTTTTCTGGCATTGTCAATACTAGGCATGGGCCGGTGTAAGGTTCTGACGGTATGATAACCTCGGATAAAAATATCACGGTTTCACTGTATGACGGTATTGTGTTTACTGCTCTAAAATATATTATTTTTAAATGTCTGGCTAAACAACAAAACCTTTTCCCCCTATGAACACAATATATTTTATTTTGAGAAACATTTAAAGTATTTTGGAGCAGTAAACATGTCTGGCTAAATAATTCAAAGAATCATTGACTTTTGCTGTCTTCATTTGTTTCAAAAACACAGATGTCTTTCCAATTTACACCAAAAAAAAAAAAAAAAAAAAGTAAATGAAAAAAATCTTACAAAATGTAAAAAATGTTGGCGGTATGAAAACCTTGACTTTTCCAAACCACGTATACCTTGAAAATGGTTATCGTCTCTTGCCTAGTCAAAACATGCTCCAAGTAATATATTTTACATACACAAAAATGTAGACAGCACCCTCTTGTGGATTTTTCATCTGAAACGTACAAACAAATGGACACAGAGCAACTTATTTTATAATTCTCAAAAATGAAGGTGATGTATTTTCAATGAGTCTGGATTAAAAATTAATTCACTCTTGTGTATTGTTCATATTTACTACCCTTCGGTTATGTTATTGGCTATTTTAGCCCTACTGACTTCCATTATGCCAACATTTTTTGACTAAAAAGCCTTGATGCCATATAATCACGCATTCTAGATTGTTGGTGGTTTTTCCGGTGGAGAAGAGCTAAAATTTGTCATTTTTAGTGTCATTACTTTGTCATTTTCAAATTTGCAATCACTTGGCACCATTAACCCTTTAGATGGGCCTATGCAATTATATTATATATTAACTCCATATAAAAGCCAGAAACTAAGCTTTTTTTTCACTTCAACTGATGATCAACAGGAAAACGTTACATTTTCACAAAAAGGAAAACCACCAACAATCAAGAATGCATGATTATATGCTGTCAAGGCTTTGTAATAATAAAAAAAGCACTAACATAACAAAAGGGTAGTAAATTTGCCCAGAGTGTACTGTTATGTATTTAAATTTTTTTCAAGCACTTTCCCAAAATGTGTGTCAAAATAACATTTGTCACCAAAGATCATCCCATTTGCTGAAGCTCAGAGAAAGTTGTGGCCAAATAAAGAGCCTTTTTACCAATTCTTCACAATACACATTCATTGCTAATCTTCCTTTTTAAAAAAGCTCCTTAATCAATTACAGAATGTTCATGTTCTTCACACAATATACTGATGTTTGTAGCTTAGTTATTGTCCTACAGAAAACTTCATTCCATGCAGTAAAAAGCTCTTAGATAAAATCTAGAGAAGTGGAAGTGCCATTAGGCACTACAGACTGAAACAAGATGACTATGATGATTACGGAAAGATGAGCAAACAACAAATCCTCACTGAGAGGAAGGAGAAGTTCCTGTGATGTCAGCAGATGAAGTGTAAACGTTGAGGAAGTGTGTGACATTTTCGGTTAAACCAGCAGATCGCAAACAGTGATAAAAAGTGCAAGTAAGCAAGAAGCACGTACACGCACTGATGTATCACTGTCAGCTATACAGCTCATGGGACCCCGGTGAGGGCACTAGGGGCCTAGACTACCCTCATTTCCTCAGAAAACTACAAGGGAATGTCTCAAGACAGTGCCTCAAAACAAGTAGACCAGGCACTTTAGTAGAACAGAAAGAAGAGAGTATGGAGAGCGTGTGAAGATGCAATTGGAAAAGTCAGCATTAGATGGATATACTGTATACAGCGAACTGTTGGAGATCAGTTGTTTCAAGAAGTCTTTTGTTCATTTGACTGACAGAAAACAAAGTATTGTGTAGCTGCTGCTGTTTAAGAGAGATCTAAAAGTTAAGACTTAAAAACCGATAGTGAGTTGGTGGTTAGCACTGTCACCTCACAGCAAGAAGGTGTGTGTGGGTGCCTCGGTTTCTTGAATTGGGTAGGTGAATTGGGTAAACAAAATTGCCCGTAGTGTATGGGTATGTCTGAATGCCAGAGTGTACGGGTGTTTCTCAGTACTGGGTTGCAGCTGGAAGGGCATCTGCAGCATAAAACATATGCCGAAATAGCTGGCATTTCATACCGCTGTGGCGACCCCTGATAAAAAAAGGAATTAAGCCAAAGGAAAATAAATGAATTACACATGGGAGTTAACATATAAAATTGACAGCGATATTAAACAATTCAGGTTTTAGAAACAAACATTAGAAACCATTTTAGAAACAATATTATCTGTTTTTTGTCACATCTTTGTCCATCTGATCAAGAAATTAATTTCTAGATTTCTGAGTTATTGAAGTGAACAAACTACTCAATTGCCTATTCATAACAAACCCTGAATGAGTCAGCCATTTAAATGAATCAGTTGAACATATGACTCAATTACTTAAATTACTCATTACTATGTTCATACACCGATCATTTTGTTTAAAAATGCTCATATTCAATTGAACTGTATATTTCAGCATCATTAAAAAGACTAACTCATCCATAAATAATACATTTTGTCATCATTTCCTCACGTTCAAGTCATTTCAAATCTGTATGAATTTATTTTGCTGTATAATAAAAATCATGTGAAGAAGGATCATAAGGAAAATATAAGCAGGATTCAAGATTCATCTACATATCAATTCAGATTGGGCAGATGGGGCCATTTTTCAACCAAATTTATTATGCAGTTAAACAAATGAATGGATCTCAACATAGTGTTAATAATTAAAGCAAAACAAAACAACGTAATCCTTTTTTTCCTTGGCATAATGCATAAGTTTAAAGCAAAAAAATATATATATATTTTTTTTTCTCTCTTTATTCTTTTTCTATTTACTGTAGGTACTCTTTGTGCAGTGGGATGTAAGAATCAATCATTTATCTCGTACAGTCTGTCATAGTGAATAACAACGTACCCCTATCTCCCCTAATCACCCCCTAAAAGCGTTACCCCTAAAAGTGGACCAAAAATTCTAACACTTTAGTATAAAAGTTGCTCTTTTTTACAGTAGTATTGCAGTATATATTGATACTTCAACAACTTCCAAGCACAATGCCAGAGAGCCTTCCTATCAGTCTAATGCAGCTAAAAAGAGCTTGTAGATAATGTAACAGAAGCAGAAGCAGACTAGACCTTTTCTTTTCTTTATCAAGTATGCATAATTTAGCTTTTCAGCTGGCTTTTTTGGTTTCAAAGGTGAAGTGTGTAATTTTTCAAAAGGTGAAATGATTTCACCTATTCAGCTTAATAGGCAGCCATAAGAAAGCCATCTGTCATCTTGTTTTAACGTTTAACATCTGCCATGTGGCATTTTTGAAAATAACATCTGTGTATTGTCATCTCTCTTTGTCTTCCAAGACTTTTGAAATACAGATCCTGTAAATAGTCGACGTGACTGTATCGGCATGTCTTTCTCAATAAACTGCTCTCATTCAGTCAGATTATAGCAAACTGCTCCTTTAGATACAGTCAGGTCCCTAATGCAGTCATAATAGCTTATTTTATGTCCGCCCGGTGTGCTGTTGTTTGTGTGTGCTTTGCTTGAGATTGAGAGAAGAGAATATAACAGGTCCAAGAGCGTTTTCCCAATAACATGAGACTTTGGGGACACAATGCAAGCAGCTTCTATTGCCATTAAACTGGAAACAAATAACCATGTCAGATTTCCAGAGCATTATCACATTTCCCTCAGCTTGCCGCCTTTCTCTTTCTGCTTCTTCCATGAAGCTCGACTGTGAGTTCAGGGGAGGTTTTCTCACATCATTGTATTGAGTTTGTGTTAGTTAGAAAGTGCCAAGTCTCCCCTGTTAATTATTTGATTAGCTTAAACACTTCTTACTTCAGCAGTTCTTCCCTGATAATTGCTCCTGCTAAGTCATCTATCAGCAGTTTAGCCCCCTGCGCTGCTGTTTGTCTGTAGATAATAGCGGAAAGAGTGTTACAACACGATCATGACCCCCAGGCCTGGTGATAAACACTAGTATACTGTAACAGACGTACAGCAGAGCTTGTATCCACTTCTCCTTGCAGCCTGCTTTTGGTCAGATGAACAATGATGTCTTCAGGATTCCCTATTTCCCTTAAGGCTTGTTAAAACTCTGTTTTAGTCTTAAAGGGACAGCTCAAAATAAAAAAGACAAATGAAAATCACCCTTGTCCTTCCAAACCAATATAAGCATAGTGTCTTTCTAAAAAAAACTATTAAGGTAAATTTCAAGAGTTCACACTTAGCTGATGATTGATTATAAAGCTTGTTTGGCATGCTGTCCTGGGAGAGAGCCCTAAGCTCATAAGATCCTCGAGCCCAGGGCTCCCTCCCGTTCGCAAAGCGAGAAGAGAGTTTGAGCTCAGGTTGATTTTGAGAACTCCCCTGCGGGTAGCTAATGAACAGATAGTGGTCACTATGAAAAGATAACTACTTATAGGAGCATGTCTATGGTGCCGATTTGTATAAGTCAATTAACTTAAGTTTCAAGTTTTTGGATGGTGGGAGGAAACCGGGGAACCCGGGGGAAACCCACGTGTGCACGGGGAGAACGTGTAAACTCCACACAGAAATGTCAGCTGGCTTGGTAAGGACTAGAACCAGTGATGTTCTTGCTGTGAGGCAACAGTGCTAACCACTGGACCACCGTGCCACCCATCTAGGAAAGGAGGAGGAGTAGGGGTGGAAGGGGGATTCTTCAAAACGAATATGGCTGTGATATGGAACTTAGGGTATATATAGTGGCTTAGGACTCATCTGATTGGTGAATCATAAATTGGATAATGCGGGACCAGCTGCGAGCAATCATCTGCACGTGATCCTCTCACAATTAGTTTATAAAACTTCACTTAATTGTTTCTTTGTTAGCAGGACGATGGTTCAATGGTTAGCACTGTTGGGTTTGAGCCCTGGTTGGGTCAGTTGGCATGTCTGTGTAGAGTTTGCATGTTCTCCCCGAGTTCGTGTGGGTTTCCTCCGGGTGCTCTGGTTTCCCCCACAATCCAAAGACATGCTCTATAGTTAAACTGAATAAGCTAAATTGGCCATAGTGTGTGTGAGAATGTAAGTGTATGGGTGTTTCCCAGTACTGGGTTGCAGCTGGAAGGTCATCCGCTGCGAAAAACATATGCTGGAACAGTTGGCAGTTCATTCTGCTGTGGTGACCCCTGATAAATAAAGGGACTAAGCCGAAGGAAAATGAAAGAATGAATGAATGTTTCTTTATTTCCATACACTGGAAGTCTAATGGGTTCTATATTGTTCAGATCTCAGCTTCAGACAAAAAGAATTGAAAGGTTGACATGATGAAATGTTCTTAACCAATTTCACACAAGCAAAATATTTCAGAAATAATCATTTAACATTCTGCGTATGAAAAATGAATTGCATTGAGCTATACAGTATATTCCTGCAAAGTAGAATTAAGTTTCTTCAACTTAATTTATCACAGAAAACTTTAATAAATTAAGTTGAAAAAACATTTTAGGTGTAAAAATTTGAAGTAAAAGAAGTACAGTATAGCCATATTTGCTTTTCTTTTTACATGCACATTTAGACAGACATTTAGATATTTAGGGATATATTTTATGCGTGGTCTCACTTAGCTTTGAGCTATTTTAAATATATAATCTAATAAAATTATATTATTAGTAAAATAGACCAATATGGTATGACCATACTTGGTAATACTTTACAACAAGGGTCATTAGTTAATGCATTTACTAACACAAACTAATCATGAACAACACTCGTACACATTTATTAATCATAATTGAACATTTACTAATGCATTATTAACATCTAAGTCCATGCTTGTTAACATTAGTTAATGCACTGTGAGTTAACATGAACTAACAATGAACAGCTGTATTTTCATTAACTAATGTTAACTAACATGAACAAATACTGTAGTAAATGTATTGTTCATTGTTTGTTCATGTTAGTAAATGCATCAATTAACATTAACTAATGAACCTTATTGTAAAGTGTGACCATATACTTTTTTAAATTAAATAAACAGTTAATGCATGTTCTTTTATATAATGCTCTTTTAAACATCTTTTAGTTTTTCAGATCCTTACTGTTAATTTTAATCTAATTTATTATTTATTTGTTTTAATCTAATTATGATTTATATTTAAAACACTTTGAACAACTTACTTGAATCCTTCAACTTGAATCACTTTTGTCATTATTGTATGATTTTTCATTTATTTTTTAATTTTATTAAATTAACACGCTGATTCTAAAGAAGTGTTACTCTTACTGTGTTTAACTATTTTTGCATTTTTATATGAATAACTTTTTTGCATAACATTTTTTTAGCTAGCATAGTCAGCATTGACCCTTATTTATCAGGAGTTGCCACAGTGAAATGAACCACCAACTATTCCAGCATATGTTTTATGCAGCGAATGCCCTTCCATCCACAACCCAAAACTGGGAGACACCCATACACACTCATGTACACCCGCACTCATACACCACAAACAATTTAGTTTATTCAAGTCACCTACAGTGCATATCTATGTGGGGAACTGGAGCACCCGGAGGAAACCCACGTAAACACAGGGAGAACATGCAAACTCAACACAGAAATGCCAACTGGTTCAGCTGGGACTCAAACCAGCGACCTTCTCGCTGTGAGGTCACAGTGCTAACTACTTAGCCACTTTACAGACATATTTTTTATTGGCTCCTTTGCAGCCCTCTTGGTGCTCGTGCACCCCAGTTTGAAAACCTCTCCCTTGGGATGCCTTAAAATCTTAAATATGTATTAGAAAAATAAAAAAAATATATAAAAATAAACCAAAGAGCAAGAAAAAGCTTTCATCCTAAATGCCAACATCTGTCCTCAATCGTGACCTTTCTCTTGCTACCTGTGCCTGACCTTTCCTGTCAGGCGATTTTATGAATTATAGGCAGCAGGTAGATGACCTCTGGCCCTGGATTAGGTTGCACCTCCTGGTTGTAGGCCCACACTCATCGTCTGAGCCTTTAAAGACCTGCTCCATCTGGAACGCATTGCACTATTACCCATTACCAGCCCCACAACAGCCCATACACACACACCTGGACACAAACATGCTTTAACAGGCCACGGGCTCACACACTGCAGCCTCGTAAAGCAGCCCGCAGCCCAGTCTGAGAACTATTTCATTAGGCTACTGAGCCAGTAAAACGACTGATAAAATGACCACCAGAAACCCGAGTGTGTGGAGCTCAAAGAGCCACTGGGTGAAGAACAGGTCATCATCTCTCCAGCTGTGTGGACCGGAAGACAGGTCAAATGGACAGGGGCAAAGAGAGGGTACGTGTTCTTTGACAAATGCTGCAAGAACCATAGAGTGGTAGTTATTGATTTGGACCACAGAGATGGGAGGTAACGAAGTGCAAATACTTCATTATTGTACTTAAGTAGATTTTTCTGGTATCGGTACTTTCCTCTATTATTTATTTTGACAACTTTTTACTTTTACTCCTTACATATTTACACAAATATCGGTACTTTACATTTTTAAACCACATTCGCTACTTTTATTTTCATGTGTTTTGTGGCGCAATCTATATTATTTCTTTTCATTGCACAATTTGAACACCTTTTTGACACAATCAATTTATTTTTCGTTCATCTCTGAAAATTACATTTCTGTATCAATGAAGTGTCAGTGTCAAGTCAAGTCCTTGTGTCATTGTGTATAAATAAGACAGTCAAATTACTCTGGAGGGATGTTGATGTTCTTAAGTAAACGTTTATGGCAATTTTTGCTAGTTGAACTGTAATCTGTTGACAGATGATGTCATTGTGATACTGAAAGGAAAGGACAGCACCACATAGCACAAGGTATAAACAAAACAAAAGTAGAAATGTGAACATAGGACAACCACCTTTTTGATCTTCATTAGAAAGAGTTAAGATTCACCTTTGAGAAATTTACCAATTGTAAACGGATTTAGAAAAAAGTCTAATGAAGATGTATAGAAAAATGCATTATGACTAAATATTATAACAACTTGTTCAGCCATTTTGCATGTATAAACACTTATGCCATGAACAAACAATTAAATGTTGTAGGGTGTGAGACTGTTCAACAGACACCAAAGTAATACATTTAGTTATTCACCCATACTGCATGTCTAGTGTCTGACATGCCCCACCCACTTCAAGATGTTTCTCATTTGCTTTTCATTTGATGCACTTGAGCTCAACCCCTCTAACTAGTTTTTTATAAAGGAGATGACCTACTATATGTCCCATCCTCTATTTCAAGAGTTTACACTTAGATATGCTTAGCGTTTATAGCAGGTTTGGCATGCTGTCCCGGGAGAGAACCCTGAGCTCGGAGATACTTGAGCCCAAGGCTCCCGCCCAGTCAATAAGCATATAAGGGGATCCGAGATCAGGTAGGTCTCGAAAGCTCCCCCTTAGAAAAGGGAGGAAGAAGAGAGGAGATGGGGTGGAAGGGAAAAATGATCGCTGTGATTGGATTATTACTGATTACAGATGAGCAGCCAGGTGTGCTTAATCATATCACGTGCTCCTCTCGAAATTAGTTTATGAAACTTCACTTATGTGTCAACATCAAATAAAAAAATGCACATTTCAAAGCACTTTACCAGACCTTTAAGACAAAGAGTGAATATTCAAGGCCAGGATTTACAACTGTTTTCTGAAAGTGTTTTCATACACTTACACTACTTAGAAAAATTGCTTCACTGTCGTTTATTGTAACAGATACATTTATGTAAAAATAAAACTATGCTTTATAGAAGAGGATTTCTAAATTTTCTTGATGACAAAATGGGTAAAACCTAGTGGTTAAATGACATTGGCAAAAGTGCAACGTTTTAAAATAACAATTCATGTATTCATGCTGTAATGCATATTTTTAATACTGTATGTCCTCAAATTTTTAGATATTTTTAGATTTTAGATATGTACAGTGAGCTGAATTACAAATTACCATATAGTCGATCACATGTTAGCGGGTCCCTTCAGAAAAAGGTATCGAATTTTTAGGGAAATTCACACGCAATTGAAATACATCAATCTTAAAGAGATAGTGAATACATTTTCATTCATGGGTGAACTATGCATTGACCCTAAAGTGGCTCCAAATCTTTATGAGTTTCTTTCTTTGACAAAAGCTAAAAGAAACATGTCAACTCATAAAATTGTGAAACAAGTACAGATTGAGATATTAACAGAATTTTATTTTTTGGTTGAACTATCCTGTAAGGAGAAGTGGACGCTGACAACAGAAATGGGGATCTAAATGCAGGGTTTACTGAACAGACAATGGTCAGGAAAGCAACGATCAATACAGGGGCAAACAGAAAATCCAGAGTTGTAGTCAAATATCAAACAAGTGGTAAGAAGGCAGGCAGCAGACAGGGAAAAAACAAACAAACAAGGCGAGGGTCAAAACACGGCAAAGCAAGGCAAGGGAAACGCATCGTAACGTTCCCAAAACAGCTTACAAGACTCAGCCCTGATGTGTGTGTGTGAGTGCTGTATTTATAGTCCTAGTAATGAATGAATGATAAGCTTCAGCTGTGTCTGTATCAAATCACCAGAACTCAGAACAGGTGCATGTGAGTGGTGCATGACTGGAACTTGTAGTCCATGTAATTGCAGATTTGTAGTCCGTTGCGATCTGCATGTTTACTGCATGTTACATGATCAGAACATGTCCCTTTAAAATCTAGGTAAAAAAAAGACATAATATAGTCGTGGGAGGTTTCGGCACTTCTTTTTCCACCAAACAAAATGTAAATGCTGAAAAAACATTGTCTTTTGAAGAAGGGTGCAGTGAATGCCAAATGCTGGCTAAGTATGACATAGTATAAGTCAGTAACAGCTGTCAGACAGAGACCTGCTGGGAGAGAGACTGCACATCACAGCCAGCCAAACCAATGACTCTCAGCCAGAAACAACAGCGCAGCCCATGGCCAAAAGCAGAGAGCAGGGCAGAGGAATCACATCCAGACCCGACTGTCACACAGAACGGAGCCCCACCATTAAACACACAGTCTGCTTTCAGCAAGAGAAGGCTGAAATAGCCAGTGGATGACGAGCTGGATTTAGAAACATTACAAAAATCTATGAGCAATATTTACTCATAAGCTTCAACCTCTGCTTTCCAATCGTAACAAAAGAGGTACAGCACAACACAAACAAAGACACGCAGCAACACAAACACTGCTTAGTAATATAAAACCTTGGGTTTTTCCATTCACTACTGATTTTGTAAACACATAAATGTTTGAAATGTACAAAACAACAATAAAAAAATGACTTTTGCTACTTGTTCAAACTACTTATTAGTTGAAATAACCCAATTCTTGAGGTTTTTTGGGGGACAACTTAATTGTGCTATGTTCAATCCACTTAAATTTGTAGAAAAAAAAATATTAAGTTACAGTAACTTTACATTACTTTGATCTGTGTTGTGATACCATGAAGGCATGGTGTGAAAACCAGCATTTTTTTCACAGTGAAAAAGGAAAAAGTGAGGCTTTTCAAATTATGAACAGGTCAACATTAAAAATAAATGTGTGAGGATTATCTTTTATGTTTACTTCCTCCTGTTCTAGCTTAATATGCAAAAACAGATATAGGTGAGCTATTTGCAGGCTGAAAAGTGTAAACACAGCGGCTCTGTGGTGCTATCAAAACATTGCTCTGTTTATTTGGAGCAACCCAACAAGCACGACCTAGCAACATTGGCTCAACCAATAAGGTTGATGGAGGACGGGGCTATCTATTGTCTGACCAATGGTAGGAAGAGCAGATGAAAAGGCATCCCCTAGCAACTTTTCATAACACCTTAGCAACAAAGTTAGAGTGGTTCAAGCAGTAAGCAATATGAATAAAACAGTTCACCCTACTTGCAAACAGATATAGAAATGATAGTAATTACATATAAAACATAAACATGATGTAATGCATTCTCATATACTCGCATGGCCGTGAAGAGACATTTTGGAGAGTGGGTGAAAAATAAAAATAAGATTCATAACATTTTAAACAAAAATTTTAGATGCTGGGAAAATGACATGATACCATTATAAATAAACATAAAAGAGAAGATGATCATCTATTCATTTGATTGATTAAAACAAGCTGATTCATTCCTGAAATGAGCAAAGAACTATTGACGTAATGAATAGGTCACTGAATCTCTTGCTCCACTTGTCAAAAAAACAATGAATTTCTGAAGAACAAAACACCAGAACATCAGAAACTTTTTGCTTTGTTTGGAACTGTTTAGATTGGCATAAATAGTGATAGTGATGGTCGCCCACTGAAGCTACACTGAAAAAAATATTCAAAGATAATTCCTTGGGTTGGCGCCAATAGCCTAGTGGTTAGTCCGTCGACACATAGCACCGAGGTGCTCGCGGCGACCCGAGTTCGATTCCCGGCTTGAGGTCCTTTGCGGATCCTTCCCCTATCTCTGCTCCCCACACTTTCCTGTCTGTCAATCTCCACTGTCCTATCAATAAATGTGAAAACCCCTAAAAAAATTATATATAAAAAAGATAATTCCTTGGATTTACTGATTTTTTTTTTAAGTTAAGCGATTGTAAACAATTTAGTTGAGCTGAATTTAAACAAACAAATTAAGTTGAACATTACAAAATTTTGTTTGTTTAAATCCAACACATATAAATTGTTTGCAACTATTTGGCAGACATCATTTTTTCAGTGTACCTTTAATAAATCATTAAAAAAAAAAATCACTAAATTATAAGTATAGTCATATTTCCCCCATATTCAGTGCGTTTAAATTCATGGGTGCAGTATCTTTAATTTTCTTCAGTGATGTGTAAACCCTTTCATACAGTGCTGCCTTTTAACTCTTCAGTCCTCTATGTATAAAGTGGCTAGCCTTCAGATCAATAGAAGCAAGTCAGTTCAGTGCTTGAAATATGCAACTCCAGAGAAACACTTCAAAACACTTGTTTGTTTATCCTGGAGTGTGCAGTGAATTGTGAGAATCGGTCACACTTTATTTTAAGGTTTAAATCTCTGCTATTAACAAACTATTAGCTAAGATTTAAGCTCAATAAAGAACTAATTAGCTGCTTATTAACAGTTAGTATGGCTGTAGTTGCATTTACTGTAGGTATTGGGTAGGATTAGGGATGTCGAATAAGCAATAAACAGCCACAGTCTTAATAATACTAATGTAATAAGCTAGTAGTTAATAGTGCGAATTGGTCCTTAAACTAAAGTGTTACCTGAAAATCCCTTAGGTTACTCTTGGGTGAAAATAATTAAATATTAAAAAATCAATTATTATAATATCTCAAGTCTTAATCCTGACATTGAACCAATGCTACAAAAACAAGTAATTATTGTTTGCACCCTTATCTGTATTTGGTTCATTAGCACACATCTCTTATTTGAAGAGTGAGCGAGTGCATATGTGCTTAGCTGTGTGTGTTTGTGTGTGGTTTGCTTGCATTGCTGACTGTTTCTCGCAGAGGTTGACGTGTGCTGGTTGAAGGCCAGCAAAGCACTGAGGTCTCAAAGCAGCTGTGAGGTTAGAGAACTCGTCATAATCAGAAAGTAGAAAGTTATGCATTGCTGGCCCTAAAACAAGCCAACGATGAAGACTGGAAAAAACACAGAGCTATAAATTGTTAGCCACCATTAACATTCTTGGTACCCAATTATATTATTGTTGATTTATGGCTTATTGAATAATCGCCTTATTCAAACCCACTGACTTTAGAGACAGAGAAAGAGAGTCCTGGGTTTAGCATTTTCATTAGAGTTATGTGTTTTATTATTTTTATTTTAATGAATAAGATTTATAAAAATGGTTTAAAATGGGTTTACATTTTCTAATTTGTACTCTTTACACACATTTTGTTTTGTTGTCCTGCTCACTGAAGTTCATTCATTCATTTTCTTTTTGGCTTAGTCCCTTTATTAATCAGTCGTTGCCACAGCGGAATGAACCGCCAACTTATCCATCATATGTTGTACGCAGCGGATGCTTTTCCAGCTGCAGCAAATCACTAGGAAACATCCATACACACTCATTCACACACATACACTACAGACAATTTTAGCTTAACTTTTACCATGTCTTTGGACTTATGGGGGAAACCGGACCACTCGGAAGAAACCCACACGAATACGGAGAACATGCAAACTCCACACAGAAATGCCAACGATCGTGCTATCCACACCTTGACGTCTCTCACTGAAATGCAAAACACTTAAATTTTTCCTTTTTTATTTATTCACTTTTATATATATTTCAAGAGTTCACACTTGCTTGTTTGGCATGCTGTCCCAGGAGAGAACCCTGAGCTCATAAGATCCTCGAGCCTGGGACTCTCTCCCGTTTGCAAGGCGAGAGGGGAATTTGAGCTCAGGTAGATCTCGAGAACTCCCCTGCTGTAGCAGCTATGATTGCTCTTCAGAGAAAACCACTTACTAGGAGCATGTTAATGGTGCCTATCTGAATTAGTCAATTAACTTAAGTTGCATGTTTTGGAGGGTGGGAGGAAACCGGGGGAAAACCATGTGAGCATGGGGAGAATGTGTAAACTCTGCACATAAACGTCGGCAGCTTGGCAAGGACTAGAACCAGTGACGTTCTTGTTGTGAGGCAACAGTGCTTACCACTGTGCCACCGTGCCAGACATCTAGAAAAGGAGGAGTAGGGATGGAAACGGGGTTTTATAGTGACTTAGGAATCGTCTGATTGGTGAATCATAAATTGGATAATGCGAGACCAGCCGCAAGCAATCATAAGCAAGTGATCCTCTTGAAATTAGTTTATAAATAACTTCACATATTTTTAATAATATTATTTTCTATTTATTTTGACACCTGGTTTAAAGCAAAGATTTTCTTAAGATTAATTGAGGGCGTTACGGTGACGCAGTGTGTAGCACGATCGCATCACAGCAAGAAGGTCGCTGGTTTGAGCCCCGGCTGGGTCAGTTGCCATTTCTGTATTGAGTTTGCATGTTCTCCCCATGTTCACATGGGTTTCCTCTGGGTGCTCCGGTTTCCAAAGAAATGTGCTATATGTGAATTGAATAAGCTAAATTGGCCGTAGTGTGTGTGTGTGTGTGTGTGTGTGTGTGTGTGTGTGTGTGAATGCAAGAGTTTATTGATGTTTCCCAGTACTGGGTTGCAGCTGGAAGGGCATCAGTTGTGTAATACATAAGCTGGATAAGTTGGCGGTTCATTCCGCTGTGGCGACCCCTGATTAATAAAGGAACTGAGCCAAAAATAAAATGAATGAATGAATGATTGATTGCTTGATGTATAAAAACGCATGACATTAAAAGATTCTTTAGATGAATCCCAATGGAGCAACAAATTTATGCTCTACCTTTATGCTCTACTACTATAGAAATTTTTGAATAAATATTAAATAAATGTAAAAGATTAGGTGATCAACCTATACTTTATCATAAGTAAAAATAGATGTCACAGAAATGTTATCATCGCAAATGTTGTTTGAATGTGAATATTTTACTTCTATCCATCCATCCATCCATCTATCCATCTATCCATCCGTACATACACACCGTACATGCATTCATACAGTACATACATACACATATGTATACAGTATGTATGATACATGATAAACATAAATTTATATCATGTATCATACAGTAGATGCCTAAATGATTAAAAGTGAATGAGGTATTTTATTAAATGAAATGAACTGAATAATGCATTAACTTCAAGCATGTTGTCTGTCCCTGAACTGCCCTTTTAACAGCTTCATTAAATGAAATAGTTTGAAACCATTCATTCATTCATTCATTTTCTTTTCGGCTTAGTCCCTTTATTAATCCGGGGTCGCCACAGCGGAATGAACCGCCAACTTATCCGGCATTTGTTTTACACAGCGGATGCCCTTCCAGCCACAACCCATCGCTGGGAAACACATTCATACATTCTCATTCACACACATACACTATGGACAATTTAGCTTACCCAATTCACCTGTACCGCATGTCTTTGGACTGTGGGGGAAACCGGAGCACCCGGAGGAAACCCACGCAACCACGGGGAGAACATGCAAACTCCACACAGAAATGCCAACTGGTCCAACCGGGTCCTGCCCCAACCGGGGATCGAACCAGCGACCTTCTTGCTGTGAGGCGAACGTGCTACTCACGCGCCACCGTGGCGCCCCTAGTTTGAAACCACATGGCTAAAATATGTCTTGTGGCATGGTGGGTCATTCTCAACACATTCCATGGTCACCCGCATCTGCACTATAATACTGACCTCATTTCTGCACTCATGTCTTAATCAAGATGATGACGAGTTGACTGAATGAATGGAGTGTAAAATCTCTCTACATATAGGGGTCAAAGGATTAAATGTTCTGAAAAGTGAAGCCGCTGTGATCCCTCGTTGCCACTAAAGGTTAACCAGGATGCTCAGGTTGGAATGATTTCAGACTTAAACACGAGCATTATGAAATAACAAGAAAAAAGCTTACAGTGCTCAAGTGACGGGGTCTGTCAGAATGCGCCAATCTATTTGATTATTTCCTCAAATCCCTGAGAGATTTACTGTACCTTCAGATCCACATGCACACACAAACTCTGCCATTTACAGGTCTTATTCCAAAATGAAAACTGGCATCTAAAATTTAATATATATCTGGAAATGAGCAGGAAGTCAAAGTAATGCCACGATGTAAAACGATGAAGATATATTGCATTTCTTTGTACATTTCTGGGAGAATATTGTGATAATTGACCATATGAATTCTTTTGTACTAAATATGAAGGTATGGAAAAATCTGCAGCATGATGGAAATACTACTGAAAAATGCATTTTCGGGAGTCGACAAATACAATTTCTAACAGCTCATGTATAAATCTCAGTGGCAGCTGTAAATCATGGCGGTTAGATTTGAGAGAGGCTACTGTGGGTTTTGGCTTCAAGTACGGAAGGAAGACAAATGAAATGAATGAAAGAAGGACAGGTGGAGACTGTGGAAGATGAAATGGAAAAGTAATAAAATTGCGGGCGAAGCTTCTACTGACAGACTGAGCCGTAATGGAGCAGACGTCTCTGATGCTGCAAAGACACACGGTGTCATGAGGAATTCTTTAACCTTCACATCATTGCACTCTGGAGAAGTTTAAGGAGGGGGAAAAAATCGTCGTCCGTTTTTCCATGAAACAAATGCGTGTGTGTTTGTCAGTAGTTGTTCTGAGTAAACACATTAGGATGTCAGTGGTTCAGCCAGATTGACAGCTGATCCACCCAGTGGAACATACTAATTGTTATGGAAGTTTGAGAAAACAACACACAGACTAAATTCTTTGCTTACATGCAAAATACTCATTGCTAAAGTATTTATGCTTGATAAAATGCATGTATGTATTGAAGAATACAGTAAAAAATCATTTTAGTATAATAATTTGTTTATATTTTAGTTCTGAAATGAAAGTACAGTGTTGAAAACATCTACTTTTAGTATAACTTTAAACTTAACCACAAACTGCAAGCTAATCTAGTGTTGACATAAAATGTGCTATAAGGATGGATATATTATCATTTCAGATGTAACTCATTTCTGGGAGTTATACATCTGTGATCCTGGACCACAAAACTGTTACATACAGTAGGTATTATTTTGGCAAAAGCCAACAATAAATTGTATGGGTCAAAAAAATGTATGGCAAAAACATTAGAATTTTAAGCAGAGATCAGGTTTCTTGTAAAAAAATATTTTTTATTTAAAAAAATATTATTAATTTTTAATTAATAATATTAGTTGCTAAAAACTTAATTTAGACACCTTTAAAGGTTCCTAATATACATTTTTTAACCCTCAGATTCCAGATTTTTCAAATAGTTGTATCTTGACCAAATATTGTCCAATCCTAACAAATGATAGATCAATGGAGAGCATATTTATTCAGCCCAAAATGTGGACACCTATGGACTGGTTTTGTAGTCAGGGTTACAATATACAATATGTTCATTACATTAATTTACAATTATTAAACAAAAATGTACACATAATACTACTAATAATAATTCCTTACATTTATATAGTGCTTTTCTGGACACTTAAAGCGCTTTATAGATTTCAGTATCCCATACATTTCGAAATAAAACTGTTGAGGATGAAATCACAATAAAGCCCTGGGCTTGTTTCCATAGAGTTCCTCACTGTTAAAAAACAAAGTATTGCTGCATAAAACAAACTGTACCTCCACATTTAAAAACAGGAACAAAATTATTCACAATACAATAACATACAAAATAAAAAACCATCATCATCCACCATGCAAACTAACTATCCTCATGAAACAACCATCTTTTGATCGCTTTTTTGAACCTCCTTAAGTCTTTTATTTCCTTGATGGATTAATTTGTTCCACATAATTGCACTTGTATATAAAACATATTTTCCCCCACTAGATTTCTACATTTAAATAAACAAATATTAATATCCCAACCCCTAGTACTAATACTGCTGCCTCACCATTTGAAAACATTATGGTTATGAACCACATTATGGTTCTTGGTTATTGCTGGTGTAATGGTGTTGTTGACATTTTCTCATCACACTTTGGTCACACCCCTTAGTACCAAATGAGCACCATTTATACACCACAGCCAACCTGAGTACTGTCTATGCAACCAAAGTCACAGGCGATTTCACATCAGACCACAAGTACACACACACACACACACACAGATTACCCCAAACACAAGTGCACCCAACCATATTTCAGTGCTATCCGTCTGGGATGCTGTTTGCTTAAGCCTAACAATGTCTTACCCATCACCACAGACAGGTGCTTTTAACAAGGGCTTTGTGACTAGAAACCCTATTCATTACCTTAACAGCCATCCTATTAGGGATTCCCTCCCTCTTTCCAAAGTGAATGGTCCTGCACAGAGCAAGCCCACTAAATCAATCAGTGGGATGACAATGAAAACAGTCCTGTGCTGTACAGCCGACTCAACAGTTTTTCATGAAGAGAAGAGGGAGAAAAGGACAGATGAGAGGAAAAAAAAGAGAATATCATGTGAAATTGGTTCGGTCTCCAGCTGCCAGCCTCGTTTACTCATGCACATTTATCATGGTGTTAATTGGCTAATTAATCACCCACTGCAGTAACCTTTCCATGAGGTGCTCCCTGATGCACTGGAATCCCCTGCTGCAAACATCTCCAGACTGCAGCTCATACTGTGTACACACAGACACACACACACACACAGACTAACTGACTGACTGAACAGCTTTGTGTGTCTGACTTTGTGGATGTATATAGAACTTTCCACTGGCTTGTAATGTAGACATTTTGATGGAAGCCTAATGCCTAACATGCTTATTCAGCTTTATCCAAAAATGACAGCCAAGGCCAAACACTTCTATTTAAAGTTTGGAAGAAATGTTATCAGATTTTTATAGATTTTTATCACACATGCACTTGCAGACACTAGGGCTGCATGATATATCGTTGCAGCATCGATATCGCAATGTGATCATTTGCAATAGTCACATCGCGAGTTTCCGCAATGATTATTGTTGATCATTTTGCTTTGTTTTTTGAGGCCTGTGACTGTGAGAGGGGTTTAAAACCACTTGGGCATCAGACATTGTACAGTTTGTTACTTTGAAAAATGTATATCGATTAATTGTATTCAATTGTATATAAAAAGAAGACTATGCAGTGTTATTTTGCATTTAATTAATCACTTACTGCATACCTGAATACATTTCGACGGCCTCTGAAAACAATAAGATGCTATTTAATTAATTGGTATCTTTTTCTCTATTGAATTTATCTATGCTTGTTTATTGCATTTTGGATTACTGTACAGTAGATTACTGTCGGAGCCTCCTCAATGGCCTTCTCAAAAAGACAGTCAGACAGTTGCAGCTCTTTCAGAACGCTGCAAACAGGATTCTGACCAGAAGCAGAAAATCGGAGCACATCACACCTGTCCTCGGGTCTTTACACTGGCTCCCAGTTACATTCAGAATAGATTTTAAAGTATTACTACTTATCTATAAATCACTAAATGGCCTAGGACCTCAATACATTACAGATACGCTGACTGAATACAAACCCAACAGATCACTCAGATTACGTAGGGTCATATAAACTAGAAATTCCAAGAGTTCAGTCAAAGCAGGGTGAATCAGCTTTCAGCTGGCTCGCTGCTGGAATCAGCTTCCAGAACTGATCAGATGTGCTCCAACATTAGGCACATTCAAATCAACATATCTGTTAAGCTGTGCCTTTTAGCACTGTGCTACGTCCGACAGATCACACTATTGTGTCTTTAAAACACATTTTAATCTGTTTTTAATCATTTTTATTATTTGTTTTTATTTTCTTATACTTTAATTTTATTTCTGTTTATGTAAAGCACTTTGAATTTGTGTATGAAATTCATTCATTCATTCATTTTCTTTTCGGCTTAGTCCCTTTATTAATCCGGGGTCGCCACAGCGGAATGATCCGCCAACTTATCCAGCATATTTTTTACGCAGCGGATGCCCTTCCAGCCGCAACCCACTTCTGGGAAACATCCATACACACTCATTCACACTCATACACCACGGACAATTTAGCCTACCCAATTCACCTGTACTGCATGTCTTTGGACTTGTGGGGGAAACCGGAGCACCCGGAGGAAACCCACACAACCACGGGGAGAACATGCAAACTCCACACAGAAAAACTGACTCAGCCAAGGCTCGAACCAGCGACCTTCTTGCTGTGAGGCGAACGTGCTACCCACTAGGCCACCGTGGCGCCCTGTGTATGAAATGTGCAATATAATAAGCTTGCATGTTTATTATGTTTTATGCATTCCGCTACAGAATCATCCCAATTAATCTAAAATTATAAATTGTTTCCAAACAGTTTTTCAACTCACACTGTAAAAAATGTTGGGTTACAAAAAACTGGTTTGAGCTGGGACAACACGAAGGAATTAAGTTAACTTATTTTTCTCCAAAATTGTGTTGTTTCAGCTCATTTTAAATCAGTACTTTGAACAGCAAACATCATCTTTTGAGTGCATCTAGTGAAATTCATATCACAATGTATGTTGCAGAATAAAAAATATTGCAATGTTAGATTTTACAATATCATGCAGCACTACTGTAGCACACACATAAATGCATTAAAAGACTATGAATATTATTTAATTATATAATAGATTTTTCAATGAGTGTTAACAATTGCATCTTAAAAATGTCAAATTATGTACGCAATAAGACCATAAATTATTATGACAAAAGTAACAGTATATATTTTAATATCAATCATAACATGTTAATGCATAAATGGCATCAGTCATAATTGTAATTTCAGTTCATCCCTTCAATATTATCCATATTTTACAATATGACAGTGAATGACCTTATATGTGGTAATGGGTTTTTTCACTGTGTAAAATATCAGCATTTAAGTTCAATTATGTGCACAATATAATATCACAAAACAGTATTTCTACATTACTTTGGCAATTGGCACTCAATTGGTATGGATTTTGAAAACATGTTAATGCTAGTTTTAGCTATACCACTCACTACAGCGCAAAACAATTAGCTCATTTATTGCATAACTCTTTTTTTTTTTTTTAAGCTGTGCACAAATATACAAGCTTGAGAGCCTGAAATGGTTTGTATTTGTAATGTGCACTGGCGGTATGTGACATGCTTTGTGCTGAAGGAAAGCAGCACTAAACTGGATTACAGTACTGAGGACTTGAGCAACTACAGCAAGGCCGGCCAAAAGCCATTAATTCCACTTTTTCAGCACACGTAATCCTGTCTGTGAGAGACACAGCTCACTGAATCCTTAAAATATAACTCCATTAAACAGGTCTGTAGCCCCCCCACAAAACCACAAGTCAACATGCCGGAGTGCTGGACTAAACAGACGGCAAGTGTTTAGACAGGTTCATTTGTATGTGCGCTGAGAGTCCAGTCTGACCGACCTCTGTGATGGTGGATTCTGTTCTGTTAGGGTTAGAATTGATCTATCTTCAATGTTTCTATTTTTATTATTATCATTTTTGCAGTTTCTAATAATTAGTAATATATACTGGATCAAAATAAATAAACAAAAAAAAAAACTAAATAAAATAAACAAATAAATAAAACGATTATTAATAAATTTTTTTGGTCCATATAAATCAATTTTTTCAAGTTTTGTATGCTTACCAAAACTGCATTGGATAAAATAATCTATAATATAATTTTATTATTATTAATATAGGGCCGACACAGTGGCTTACTGATTCGCACTGTCACCTCAAAGGAAGAAGGTCGCTGATTCTGTGTTCATGCTACCCCTAAAACTAAAACTGCTGGATACAACAGCATATCAACCCCCGATGAATAAATGGTCTAAGCTGCAGGAAAATGAAATGAAATGAAATATTATGAAATAAATATTATACATGATTTACGCAGCGGATGCCCTTCCAGCCACAACCCATTTCTGGGAAACATCCATACACACTCATTCACACACATACACTGCAGACAATTTAGCCTACCCAATTCACCTATACCATGTCTTTGGACTTGTGGGGGAAACCGGAGCACCTGGAGGAAACCCACTCAACCACAGGGAGAACATGCAAACTCCACACAGAAATGCAAACTGACCAGGCCGAGGCTCGAAAAAGCGACCTTCTTCACCTGTGAGGTGATCGTGCTGCCCACTACATAACCATGGCGCCCAATAATAACAATAATAACCATTATTATTAATATTATTAAGTAGGATATTGTTTATTTATTATTTATTAAAATTTTCATTTTTTGAAAAGTCTACTTTTACATTTTGACACATTTAAACCACTGCAGAAATGTTCTAACCAAAAGGCCTAAGTCATGTACTGTACAATAGGCTACAGACACATTTCTTAACAAATAACCTACTATAAAGTAAAACTGTTAATATATGCTATATATTTTGTTTTCATGAGCTTTGGAGACATAATGTAAATTCCACTTTTATCTAATATGTCACCTTTAGCTTTCGCCATGAGCCATGGCTGCGTTCACAATGGCATAAATGTTTTCAAAGGGAATGCAATTGTCAATAGGAAGATCGCTGAAACTGAACTGTAAAAAAAAATTCTTTGAAAGCAAATTACACCTAAGAGAGATGACTTT
>CAIGQQ010037872.1:7101857-7133574 GCA_903798035.1 Danio albolineatus | reverse complement strand
CTTGCTGTGAGGCGAACGTGCTAACCACTCGGCCACCGTGGCGCCCCAGTTCCAGATCTAACATATTATAATTAATGAAAATTATGGCAAATATTATCTGCAAAGAGAAATAAGAATTTTGGCAAATAACCACATAATCACTGCGTGTTAAAGAATTTAAAAAACTTTTAGCATCAATTCATCCTGTAACGCACATCAAGCCATTGATTATTCTTGGGCTGCGCGATACTGGGAAAATATGTGATCCTGTTGAGGGCTGCAATAACAACATTTCTTATAACATAACTAACTTTCAAAATGCTATTTTACTAACAATTCAAAAATATATATATTTTTAAATGAACAGGTAATAGATTTTTCCTGAGCTAATTAAATAAAAAACTAGGTCAAGGTGCAAACATTTACAGTAGACTTTTTTTAAACACAACGGATGGCTGAAAACCTCAGCAGAATTCAGATTTTTATTTGCTGTTGTCATTTTCCTCTCTTGTCTCCCAGCATTAGTGTTTATTTTCAGCTCTAGGTTCACCTAACAGCATCTAGCGGAGAAGTGGGGATAAAGATAGCAAAGGTCTTATTTGACTTGGATAAAGCTATGCGTGTAGCGCACAAATACTTGGCACATAAAAACAATTAAATTTACTGCACTTCTGTGAAATATGGATGTTACATATATTATAAATCGCAACAACAATCATTTTTTGACACATTGTGCATCTCTAGATTACACTATATAAAAACAATACTATGTGCAGATGTAGTATAGATGAAAACAGTTAATGTCACATTGGTTTATCTTCCCCTATGCTAGAATTCATGTCAAATGCAATTCCATCTACCATTTTTTTTGTATTTACTCTGTTTTTGATTCGATGCCTCAAAGTGCACATTACAGGGTATGGGAAACATACCGGTAACACTTTATTTTGATGGTCCGTTTGAGTATTAGTAGACTGTCTGCTCAATATCTGTTGATACTGACATTCAAAAGACATTTAACTGACTATAAGAAACTTTGCAAGTACATGTCAACTTACACTAACCCTAACCACAACCTAACAGTCTACTTATAGTCTAATGAGAATTAGTTGGCATGTAGATGCAATACAACATAAAATCAACAAACGGACCATCAAAATAAAGTGTGACCAACATACCTAATGTCACAGACTGTTTCTCAATACGTGTTCTTCAGCGTTCTTGCGTCCTTGGGTTCTCATGTAACGTCAATATCAACCGTCAATATCAAAGTTCAGTTCCAAAACTACCAAAAGAATGGAGGATGAGTGAATTTTCCCAGATGTGTTTCCCAGATGTGTGCAGATACAGACTCTAGCGCAAAATTCACTTGCGGAAAAAAAAAAGTCATTGTGGCTGAAGGAGGAGGGAAGAGCAGCATTTTATATAGATTTATTATTAAAGTTCAGAGATGTAACTTATTTATCTCAGGAGTTTCCCTAAATGAGACGGCGAAAGTAAACATTAGCACATGAAGGGTGTTTATTTAATGAAATTTGTATTAAAAATTGCTTTATTTGTATTGTGCAGAATATATTTGTAAGGTTTTTATGCATTTATAGACAATAAATCATTGTGTGAACTGTATGAGTGCTGTAATGTTTTAATAATTTTCCGTTAAAAATATGTGAAGGTGATGTGACCATCAGGAAGAACACAGCATCTCATTTCTCATAGGACAACCTGGCAAAAATAGTCTCCACAAGAACACAAATCCATTCTCTGCGTTCTTGGAATTGAGAAACAGCCACATCTTTTTGATATTTCTGGCAAAAAATAGTCTTTATAACCTCCATGAAAAGATCTGTCTACAAGCTTTCATAGACAACCTATAAAGTTTTTTTTTTGTTTCATTACAAGCTGTTCACACAATGGCAATTAAAAAGCAATTAATATATGACAATCTTTACATATGGCCCCTTTTAGTGTCAGACAGCAGGCATTTATATCTCCACTGGCTCACACACATATGTTATGCTGAAATACTGTACTTCGCCTCACTGCACAGCCTTATCTGAATCCTAATCATGGTCTGGTGGGAATACTGGCATATTTAAGAAGCAAACAATTGATGCTCCTCTCCTCAAATGGTGATTGTTTATCCAAAGATGAGTGATGACTTTACTAAATGCTATTATTATCCTATGACACTTTGACATGACTGATTATAATATTTGTACAAATCAGCAAGTGGATGAAAAAAAAAAGATACTGAGGGCACATTTAAAAGTGAAGCAAAGTAAAAGTAGGAACGCAAGAAGAGGAAAAACATGCCACAGACATACACACACCATAATGACACAGACATTTACATTAACTAGAATAACATGCCACAATCACACACAAACATATATTTCAGAATAACACGCCAGACATTTATACTCACTGTAAAAACAAACCACACATGTACATTCTGGAATCAAAGCATGCTAATCTATTTTCAGTTGAATATTTTTAGGAGCAAGAACTCTGAGCAAATTCCAAAACATCACACCTCAACAGCTGCGTAAAAACAATGAAACTTACACTACTATTTCAGTTGAGTGCATTTTAAAAAAACATATTATTATACTCAGCAAAGCTGCATTTAATAATAATACGATTTATGATATATGTAATTCTTTTTAAATATTTTAATGTGTAATTTTTATTAGATTATTCTTCCAGTCAGGCAAAACACAGTGGCTCAGTGGTTAGCACTTTCACCTCACAGCAAAAGGTTGATGATTCGAGTCCCGGCTGGGTCAGTTGGCCTTTCTTTGTGGAGTTTACATGTTCTCCCCATGTTTACGTGGGTTTCCTCTGGGTGCTCCGGTTTGCTCAACAGTTCAAAGAAAAACGATATACAGTAGGTGAATTGAATAAACTAAATTGGCCGTAGTGTATGAGTGAATGAGCATGTATGAGTATTTCCCAGGGTTGCGGCTGGAAGGGAACCCGCTGTGTAAAACATACAGTATGCTGGATAAGTTGGCGGTTCCTTCCGCTGTGGCGACCCCTGATGAATAAAAGAACTAAGCTGAAGGAAAATGAATAAATGAATATTCTTCCAGTCATCATAACACACCTTCAGAAATCATTATAATATACTGATTAGGTGCAGAGGTCTTATTATTATACCGTATATTTAGATTTAGATCAGCTATATTGTCTTTGAGTTTACTCCATTTAGAATAAAACGTTAACTCTCTTCCCATTTTCTAAGAAAAACTAATATTTTCATTAGTTGTCAAATATTGACATCTTAAGTCTTCTGTAGTTAAAACAATGGTATTTTGAAGTTTAAAAATAACTATAAACATCTCTCTGCATGAAGCTTTTTATTTTCTGAAAAGAATTATATAAAAATAATACTTATTCATGTTTATTTAGAAGAAATGTCATCAGCAGTTTGCAAAATAAAACAAAAGTATTGTCAAGTCAAACACAAATCTACAAACTCTTAAAAAAAAAAAAAAAACTGCACATTTTCTCTCTGCACATTTATGTTTCCCCAGAGGTACAGTATATTTGATGCATTCACTCGTTTTCAGGACACATTATTAATATGAACAGCATTTTTTAAAATAGAAACAATTTCTAATATCAAAAAAAAAAAATGCCGTAATCTCAACTGAAACACAAATGCTGCGTCTGAAAACACATACTTCCATACTATACAGTAAGCTAAAATCAGTATACAAGCCGAGTAGTACAATATGTCCAAATTCATAGAATTCGAAATCAGTTTGCGAGAAGAACCCGGATGACCTACTACTTCCAGGCGAGATTCTAAAGTGTACATCCCATGCATGCTGTGCTATCCCATGATGCACCGCGAGAGAATTCATGAATGGAAGTAAAGCGATGCAACTGACGTGGGTAGGTCATGACAAAAATGGCGAATGTACTGTAGTATGTCCAAATTCCATTCATACCGCTCACGTTAATACTGTATAGAACGTACTTTTCTAACGGCCGAGTAGTACGTTTAAATTCAAATGCAGTACTCACTGATTAGTAAGCAGTTTTGGACACAGCCGAAGAGAGGGTGGGACGTAGTGTAGCTCCTCCCCTTTTTAAAAAACAGCCAATAGCATTTTGTTTTATCATAGCTCTGCCAGTGAGTGGTTGAGCTCAAGTGCATCAGATGAAAAGCGAATGAGAAGCATCTTGAAGGGGGCGGGGCATGTCAGATACTAGAGACATTTGATTGGTTATGATTTGATGAGAAAATTAGGTTTGAGGTGATCAAAATAAAACCGTTGATCCATTTAGGCGGTAATGACAAGCTTTAGATGTTTATATCAGTTTATATCTTCTAAACGCAAATTGTCACTTTTTTGGAGCACACAAGCTAATAGATTTCTTAAAAACTAACAATAATGATACAAAAAAAACTTAATTTTAATTTCATAGGACCTTTAACTACATCCAGCCTAAAAAGAAAATATGCTCTTAATTGATTACCATGAGGACTGACCATCATTCATGCAATAAAACAACCAACTTCATGTGCTGCGTGTTGGTCTGCAGCCCTTGGGAATCTTTTGGAACTAAAGATCAACTCGTTTGCCAAGCAGCACAGAGGAGTAAACAGCACAACACATACACACACACACACACACACACTCACACACATATATAAATCGGACTCCAGAGTCAACAATATCTCACGTCACACCCCATCTCACTAAAAACACACACTCGCATCATCAAACGAGCTGCCATCTTTAGCTTTGAGCCTCTCGCTGGCACTGGTTCTTTCAAATACACCTAAACAGTGTTGACTTACTGTATAAACTACTGCCTCTCCAAATTAGTAGAGTAAATGAGAAAGTAGAAACATTCAGTGGAACACAACTGTACCTTGATCTTCATTGCTGATACTTGAATCACTTCAACACTGGTGTGAATGACTTGTAGCTTATTATAAAACCCTGACAGCGATAGGCAGATTATTAATAACTCATTTTTTGAACAGCAGTCTGACACATGAGTGCTTCTATATGTAACTTAAAATGCAATCAACATTTCAAATGGTGACAAGCATAAATGTCTTACTGGATTTCCAACTGTGGAATCCAGAGCATAATTGCACAACTTGTGTGGAGTAACACAAAGACTGTGACTAGCTGTAAATAAGCAATATCACATGAGCAGCGGTGTGATATGGCTGTATATATGCACTGGTACTGTATATCTGCACAGGCATGCATTGGCACAAGGCAGCAGTCAGAGTGCCTTAGTGTCCCACCAGTGACAATATACAGTCATATCGTACTGCTACGAGTGTGAAATTGTGTTTATACAACAGTTTGACTGCATAATCGTGTATATAAAAATAATAATAATAGTAATCAAACACGTCTAAAAATCCTTTTGTATGAGGAACTACTTTATTCCGCCATTCATTCACATCTGCAGCTGACGTCAGAACAGCAGAAGCCGCTACTAATTAGTTTCCCAGTATTTCTTTGTAGCAATCGAGATATCACAATAATTAACCCCTAAAAAGCCAAAGCAACGCAATTACCACCAGATTACTGCTGTGTTTGCGATAAGGAAAAATGTTTAACACATGCTGCCGCTTCTTTCTTTGTTTTTACTGAACTACTCTGCAGTAGCAAAAACAGGAGACTTATTAGAAATAGATGGCCAACCAAAAGGAACTCAGGGTTATACAGAGCGGCCAACATAAAATACATACATTCCTGATATACGAGTCCCATCTTACACTCAATACACTACAATTACTACGGTATAAACACAGCTCTACAAAATTCAAAAGAGAGAGATCGACTTAGACTGTCACTCACCAATTTTATAATGTTTTGATCAGCTGTAGTTTGAAAACACACCAATTTTTTCTCCTCTAAGAGCTATAATGCGGTCTTTGTCGTCGTCTTGTGGATGGACAATGTCAACCATCTTTGCTCTGCTCTATGACAGGCTGATGGATGCAGACGTGTTGTCTCTCAGAAACTATAAATATTTAAAATAGGCACTATTCTTATAAATAAACTGCATAGATGTAATCTAAACAACTACATTCTTGCCTAAAAAGCCTCAAAAGTGCATTATGTTGTCCAACAGCTGCGAAATTTGTCAAACTGTGGTGAGTTTATTGATCTGCTGTCACTCTATGTGGCCGGAGTAATTCAGAAGGGTGAGAAGGCTGTAAGAGTTTTGATATTGCAGAATATCGCACCGCTATCAGACAATCAGATTTGAGAACCAGACAGAACTGTTTATAAATCAGCATACAAAATGCTTTAAAAATATGGAAAGATAAAAGAAAAGATGAGATGTTGATGTCTGAATGAATATAGATTTCAATGTACAAACATAACATAGTTTGTTTTAATATGCTAAAATTATTTAATAGGGGCCTTACAGTGGCCCTACCCAAAAGTGGGTAGAACAATTGCCTCACAGCAAGAAGGTTGGTGGTTCAAGCCTCGGCTGGGTTAGTTGGCATTTCTGTGTGGATTTTGCATGTTCTCCTCTTGTTGGCGTGGGTTTTCTCCGGGTGCTCCTGTTTCCTCCACAAGTCCAAAGACATGCGCTTTAGGTGAATTAGGTGAGCTAAATTGGCCCTAGTGTATGTGTGTGAACGAGTGTGTGGATGTTTCCCAGTGCTGGATTGTGGCTGGAAGGGCATTCGCTACATAAAACACAAACTGGATAATTTGGTGGTTCATTCCGCTATGGCGACCCCGGATTATTAAAGGGACTAATCTGAAAAGTAAATGAATGAATGAATAAATGAATAAATTTGTAGTTTGGGGCTTGCTTTGAAAGTAGATTTTTGAATATGTCATCAAATGAATCTTCAAAATCTAAATCTAAATATTTCTGATAAGACAGTTTGGTATATAAAATACTTTTTATAATAGTATAAATAGTTTTAAAATTGTATTTATAATAGTATTTAAAATAATATGAATTTAATACTATTGTAAATAATATTCTAAATAATAATAATAATAATAATAAATAAACATCTTATTACTATGTTAACTATTTTAAATGTATTTTAAACTCTATTTTATATGTATATAAAATACTTTTAAAATGCTATAAAATAGTATTTGAAAAAGAGTATATAATAGTGTTTTAAATATTTAAAGTAATTTTAAAATACTATTTATATATCTACTAGATACTATTAGATACTTTTAAAGTATTTTGTATTTACTTATATCAAAATATTATTAAAAAAATTATTCATAACAGTATTTAAAAAATATTTTAAATGAAATTTAATTAAACTAGAATAGACATATTAGACAATAGACAACATTTTTTCTCACACTCATACCTCAGTACACAATCACAGACAACAGTTATAACAACAAAGCTGCCATTTCATGTGTGAGCGATGTGTTAACAGCAACAGCAGGTGCTGCGGAAGTGAGGCTGAAAATAAAGGGCAATAGTGCTTCATGTACAATTATTACAAAGCTAATTATGTGCAAGCACACACACACACGGGCACACACAGCTATAGAAATGACCTGCACTCTCAGACAGTCTCAGCTACTAAAATGTCATGTGAAACATTTACAGAGTCACACACTCCATCAAACAGCCATTGCAGACGTCTAAAGAGCTTTATGCTGCCATTTGAGATGAGTTCATCTCAGCATGCATTTCACATTAAACACTAAGACAACTCATAGGTCTCATTTTAATATAGTCAAACCCCAAATGTATATTATCAAGCAAGTTATAAATCACAGACGAACTGTAACAAATGTCTTCATTATAATAGCTTTTTTGTTTACAAGACTCAGCAGGGAAGGGCATGATGAAATATTTCATCTAGATTTCATGTCAACCACAAAAAAAAAAAAAAAGCATTTAGTTCATGATTTTTTCTTTTTGTCTCGTTATCCAGTAAAAATATGCACACAAGATGAATTTATTTGAGCAGGAAAACTTCATAAGATAATGACTAAGAAAAATATATATATATATATTTTTTTTTGCAGTGTAAAGCTTACGGGATGCTGAAATAATGAATACATGCTTCATATCAGGTTATTAATCATCTCTGTGAATTTGTCGCTGCTCAGCACCACTGTGGGGTCTCTGTTCAGAAACTGCAAGTTCCCTGTAGCTCAGCATTTTATAAGCTTTGGAGTGATTAAGTACAACAATTAACTCGTGCTGGGGAAATACAGTTACCGCTCTAATTAAATCCAGATCTGCCCCAAGGAGCAAGACTTGGCAACAAGATATCAGATTGATAATAAGATTATCACAATGGTCCGGTGAAAAATAACACCTCATCTGAAAGGAGCCGACTGCGGTTATGAATAACACACTCTTATAAATAGAGGGTTCAAAATAAAGCTTCTGCAGTGATGCTATTGTATAAAGAACAATTTTTTAGTTCCCCACAAATCACTCGATGAACAGTTCTTAGAACCATTTTTTTATTACTGAATAGAGCTGCACAATATATCATTTCAGCATCGATGTGATCATTCGCCATAGTCACATCACAGGATTTGCAATGCTAAATCCATATTATAACATATCCTTTGCATATTTTGTGATGAATGTATGACATTGTATGACATTATTAAAGATCAATTTTATTTAATTACTGAATTATTGAATTTTTTATTATTCAATTTTTGTACCTGAATACTGTTAACATGGAAAGCAATAAAACACTCTGTTTCAATTGTAACTTTTCATTCATTCATTCATTTTCTTGTCGGCTTAGTCCCTTTATTAATCCGGGGTCACCACAGCGGAATCAACCGCCAACTTATCCAGCATATTTTTTACGCAGCGGATGCCCTTCCAGCCGCAACCCATCTCTGGGAAACATTCATACACACACGTTCACACTCATACACTACAGACAATTTAGCTTACCCAATTCACCTGTACCACATGTCTTTGGACTTGTGGGGGAAACCGGAGCACCCGGAGGAGACCCACGCAACCACGGGGAGAACATGCAAACTCCACACAGAAATGCCAACTGACCCAGTCGGGGCTCGAACCAGCGACCTTCTTGCTGTGAGGCGAACGTGCTACTCACTACGCCACCGTGGCGCCCAATTGTAACTTTTATTTAATGTATTTATCTATGGTAAATACAAAAACATGTATCCATCTTTATGCAGATGCAGATGAGATCTAAAATAGTAAATTCTTTCCAAATAGAGATATTCAAGTGATCTTCTGAAATTTTATTAGTCACAATATATATTGCACAATAACAAAATATCACAATGCTAGATTTTTCCAATATTGTGCAGCCCTAATCTAATATATATTGTAGGGCCTTGAATTGAATTCCACAGTCTTCCCTTATTAAGTAATTGTGAATTCAAAAGTATGCTAATTAGTGCTAATTAGTCCCTGCCTCCTCTCAGTCACACAAGGACCTGCTTTACTTTCATTCAGTCAGCTGGAGCAGAAAACACTACAAAATGGCAAGTAATATTACATTATTTCAGGCATTTATGTTTGAAGCAAAAACAACATTCAAGCGTAGGTTGAATACATACTGCTAATGACGTCTATTTCGACTTCATACTACAAACTATATTTACATGGACTTTTTTTGTTTGTTTGTTTTGTTTTCAAAATGTTTACATGACTGCTATCAGGTTTATGTGGTAATTTAATGCCACAAACATCAAACCAGATTAGATCTTCTGAATGTAGATGTTCTTGTTGTTTACAGCCAATCCTCCTGGTTCTTTAAAAAAAAAATTATAAAAATAAAAATAAATTCATTCATTCATTCATTCATTCATTTTCTTTTCGGCTTAGTCCCTTTATTAATCCGGGGTCGCCACAGCGGAATGAACCGCCAACTTATCCGGCATTTGTTTTACGCAGCGGATGCCCTTCCAGCAATAACCCATCTCTGGGAAAATAAAAATAAATAATAAAAATAAATAATAATAATAATAAAAATAAATAATAATAATAATAATAATAATAATAATAATTCTTTATTTATGGAGATGCTGGACATGTAAAGCTTCACCCAGTGCTGCCTTGATGTACAAAGACGCAAAAATGTCCCATTCTGCAAACAAAACATGCCATCTGTGCATAAAAGTCTGAAATAACATTGTCCTACAGCACTTGTGGAACAGTGGAAAAAGTCTGGAATGGCACAACAAACATTTTACATCATCATTGCATCATTGAATGACATGGCATACATGCACGCACAATTTTCAATCAGATTTAGTCTTTACAAGCTCTGCCAATTGGTTTAAAAGGCCACCCATTACAACAAAACAGTTGATTCTTTTATTCAGATCGCTGTTAACATTATTGAAAGACAATAGAGGCAATCACATGTAAACCCCCACCCTGCAGGTTTAAATTTGTTGTTTGTAAGAATAGGAAACAGTGAAATCTTTACCTGTGGATGTACCACAAATCTTAAAATAACTCTTTTGCACAATAGCTTGGTCAATATTTGTTATGTCTTATGTAAAAACACTTTTATAGTCTGTCTTAGGTTATGTGTGTAATTTAAGAACGCACTGTATAGTATATACTGTAGATAGTGAGTATTTTAGATATAGTCGGTATGCCAGTGGTATGTTAGCTCCGGTATGTCAGTTATGTGTAAGTTTAAAATAGCTCTTACATCCAGTGTTGTTTTCATATTTATGATTTTGTTTATTCTGGTAGCACCATAGTCCTGCGAGACATGACATTTTATTCTACTGTATGTCTGGTGGAATGACAATAAAGTTCAACCTGACTTGACTTGGCTTGACTGGTATGGAGAAAGGCAAAATGAGAATAAAAATCTTCAGCAATGATGTTTGTATTGTATTGTATATGATTTGTCTTTAAATGTTAAATTTGTCTTTAAATTGAAATCTAATTTTCATTCATTCATTCATTCATTTTCTTTTTGACTTAGTCCCTTTATTAATCTGGGGTCGCCACAGTGGAATGAACCGCCAACTTATCCAGCATATGTTTTACGCAGCAGATGCCCTCCAGCTGCAACCCATCTCTAGGAAACATCCATACACACTCATACATTAAAGACAATTTAGCTCATCCAATTCATTTATATCGCATATCTTTGGACTTGTGGGGGAAACCGGAGCACCCGGAGGAAACCCACGCAACCACGGGGAGAACATGCAAACTCCACACAGAAATACCAAAAGACCCAACTGGTGCTTGAACCAGCGACCTTCTTGCTGTGAGGCGAATGTGCTACCCACTACGCCACAGTCGCACCAACAATATAATATCATTCATTCATTTTCTTTTCGGCTTAGTTCCTTTATTGATCCGGGGTCGCCACAGCGGAATGAACCGGCAACTTATCCAGCATTTGTTTTACGCAGCGGATGCCCTACAGCTGCAACCGATTTCTGGGAAACATCCAAACACACTCATTCACACACAAACACTACGGACAATTTAGCCTACCCAATTCATCTACACCACATGTCTTTGGACTTGTGGGGAAAACCGGAGCACCTGGAGGAAACCCACACAACCACGGGGAGAACATGCAAACTCCACATAGAAATACCAAATGACCCAGCTGGGGCTCGAACCAGCGACCTATTTGCTGTGAGGAGAACGTGCTACCAACTACACCACCGTGGCGCCAAAAATCAAATATATTTTATTTAATTTTTATTCAATTTCTTGTTTATATTAGAATGACCAGATTAGGGTTGTCATTTAAATCGGTATTGAAATTTAAAAAACGTCCTTTTCCCACTAACATTTGAGTGCTGTTGAGCACGATCTTAAACACAGCTGATTTCAACAGAAATTACTGTGATTGGCTGTGAAGGTCATCGGTTCACGACAATTACCGCTGTTTACTGAGTGTAAACACAGATACATGGACACTGGAGCGTTTCAAAGTCATGTCAATCAGCTGGTTTGTTTATAAGCTGACATACAAAGCAATCCACTGATGAATCGCAGCTCTAAAGCATTCCAGTGTCCCTGTATCTGTAGTTACACATAGTAAACAGCGGTGAGTTCGGTGAACTGATGACCTTTACAGCCAATCACAGTAGTTTCTGTTGAGCACATGAACACAACAAAAGATAAAATAGTAGTTTATAATTACATTAAAATACACTGTAAAAATGCTGGGTTCAGCATCCTCAACATGAAGGAGTTAAGTTACATTAATAGTTTTTACAAATTTAGGTGGAATAAACATAAAACAATTAAGTTGCCCCCCCTCAGCATTTTGATTTATTTGATTTTTGTGACCCCAGGGGTGTTTACATTAGTTTAACAACACAGCAATAGCGTCATTTGTAGCAGAATAATTTTACGGCACCATGTTAAAATTTCTGACACCTCTTCGAGACTTAAAACAGCTCCCTATTGAATGTGAGGGATGATTCGAGTGGAGGTTTCCAAATTAAAACCAAGAAAGGACTTGCTGTGCTCCAAACATTGTGCCCTCTCATATCTTTAGGTGAGGTTCATGTTGAAATTAAACATATTAATAAATTACGTTCCCAGTATTTGGTTATGGCCGGAAGAGCATCCACTGCGTAAAACGTATGCTGTTATAATTGGCGGTTCATTCCGCTGTGTTGACCCCTGTTAAATAAGTAAACTAAGCTGAAGGAAAATAATTGAACGAATAAATAAATTACTATAAACATATGCTTCTCAGTCCGTTGCATTTTTTGTGTTGTCAATATGCTTATGTTCAAATAGTTCTGCAGGTGTGTGTGTGCTGTTGCCTGCAATGTTTGTATATTTATCATCACCTCTGTGGATACGGGGGGTCGCGAGTCACTGGCAATGTTCGGGGAAACCGCTGGGCTAGATTAACCTCACAATAAGATTTCATAAATGTAACATCAGGCAAAATTGCATAAGAAATGCTTAAAGAACCAAAGCAGTGCTTGCACACTGTCAGTGTTGAGCCTTACACAGAGCGCACTTATCTTTCAGTGACAAATTCGCACAGATGCAGAGCTGCAGAAATAAATAAACCATTCTGCAGAGTTTTCAAATAAAAGCAGAGAGCGGGCGGCCGCTCCAAACACCGAGCAGTGCAGCACTTCAGAGGTTTTCAGAAAACCACAGCAGAACGAGTGCGCCTGCTTTCCACTGGGCTGGTCACAGGTTACTGAATCCATCCCACACAAAACACAAATCTGGATATTTTTACATCCAAAATTGTGAGGCGCTACAAATTATGCACTGTAAACATCTACAGTGTCCTAATAACCATCAATGCACAGGATTTTGTGCCATTAGTATTATCTCAAACCACTCAACATAATGAAACATTGATTGAGGCATATTATATGCTTTGACTCTACACTGACAGTCAGTAGATTAGCCACACACAAAACATCAGCACATTTTCACACAGAAATCATTGCAGAGGGAAAGAGTTTTCATTTATAATTGGTTTATTGACTTTGCTTTCAAGCTTTGTTGGATTGCCAATGTAAACAATACAAATAAAACTGAAGGCAGATGCGGATCATAGAGACTGGGCTAAAATGAAAATAATATGACTGCACTGATTTACTTGAATAATACTGAAACTTAAGAGCAATGACATATAAATTGTGAAGGCTAAGAATACCTCTCTGAGAGCAGCTGAGACACTAGGAATCAGATCAGACATATCACCCATGTTTGGTGTGCATTACTGTATGAAAAACAAGTCTGACACAAGTTATGTTGATGCTGGGAGAGAGTTTGGAAAGATACACCACCTAATTTGTCATCACAGATAAATGAGATCAAAAGTACATTAAGTGAAATGAATGCATCTGAATCTATCTCATATGCTTTCAACTCAAATAAGAAAACAAGCAAGCAAGCAACAGACACAAAAAATATAAATTAGGGCTGTGCAATATGATATGTATCATATGGGGAAAAAATAATCTATTGTTCAATAGTATGCTCTATTGTTTATTTCATGGTGTCATATAATACTTTGTTTACATTAATATTTTTTTATAATTTATTTGAGCACAATATTACATACCATTACAGAGATGCAGACAGAAACATGAAATAACATCATTGTGAGAAAGTTGAAAGTACAATTACACTGCAATTAAATACATGAAAGTACAATGTTTACACCGTTTTTTTACATTTTTATTAGCCAGTATTTTAATGTTATTTTCGACCTGTTCTCATTATTTTTTGAAGTGTTTACATTATATTAATATTTATTTTATATTTCTACACTTTTAATCAAACTTTTGGCCTAAAGTTCGAAATAAAGTAACAAATAAAAAAGTACATTTCAGTATATAGATAGACAGACAGACAGACAGACAGACAGACAGACAGACAGACAGACAGACAGACAGACAGATAGTTCACCCAAAAATTTTACTTCACTCACGATTTACCCAGCCTCAAGTGGTTCCAAACATTTGTGACTTTTGCTTCTGCTGAACACTAAAGATGTTTTTAAGAATGTTAGAAACCTGAATCCACTGACTTGCATAGTAGGAAAAAGTCAATGGTTACAGGTAGGGCCGCACGGAATCTGTGCACGCAGAATTCCGCAGATTTTTTGCCCATCATTGCTTCTGTTAATTTACTTGTTTAAATGCATGTAAATGTATATTTATTCAGTTTTCAAATTAATTTCAGTAATAATATTGACTAATATAAAAATACTCATATGATTTATTTACAATACAGTTTGTAGAGTAATATTATCTGTCTTTTAGTTGATATTTTATTTGAGAGACTTGCTTAGTTTACCAAATAAAGTGGATCTAGTTAGGTTTGCATCGTAAACATTAAATAAATGTTACAAGGTATTACATTTTATTTCATATATTAAGGTTTTAGTTATGATACTCCCAAAATCATTCTGCATAATTCCGCAGATTTTTAACAAAATATGCAGAAATAGCAAAAAATGTCCGCAGATTTTGTCAGGCCCTAGTTACATGTTACCAACATGTTTCAAAATAAATTTCTGTTCAACAGATAAAAGAAAACCACACAAGTTCTAATTTTAATTTTTAGGTGAACTATCCCTTTAATGTTGATCTAATGAACACAATTATTAATATTTACACTGTCTCAGCCCCTTTGAAATTTTATTATGGTCTCTTTCTTATGTTTTTTTTTTTACCAATTTAGCACAGCTATTTTCCAGGGCCGACACAGCGTACCCACTGACACATTGGCACACTCACCCCAAAGTTATGCAAGTTATGAGCTGGTGGGTGAAACCCACCACAGAAAATGCTGGCTGTTGCTACATGGAGATTACAGGCACAAGAGCAACAAGGGACAAACCCGAGAGAGTGTCAGTTATTGATCCAGAAGCGCAGATGTGACATGCATGAATGGCAGCATCACACTAGATGCCAGAAGAACCACATGACCAGCAAATGAGGCACCCTGGGGACTGAACGTTTTTCAACATGAACATTATGTCCTAGGCAAAGACACATCAAGAATAAAACTGATTGAAGATTAAAACTCACAAAAGCATTAACATTATGAAAACTCCCGGTGAAGAGGCTAAAGTTTCCCAGAGGACAGACGCTCAAAGTCAAGTGTTTATAATGTTACATGACAAAGAGGAACATCCTGCAGACAAACCAATCAATCAAATAATGTATGAATATATTAAAATGCAATGTAGTCATTTTAATGTTAGTAGATTCAACAGACATCCAACTATAATCCAATTGTCATGAGTCTGGTGTGTCGTTCATGTAGTTATTGTGTCCCATGTGTTTGTTCCATGCGCTTCTGTTTACGTCATGACTTTGGTCTGTTTTCCTGCCGAATGTTAATGTTTATTAGTTGTCACACCCCTGTATGTATTCATTTTAATCATGTCATGTGTATTTATATTCAGTTTATTCTTGGTCCGGTATTGTATTGTCAAAACTCCTTGTTCTGCCAGTTTCCAGTTGCTGTTGTGAGTGTTATTGTGTAAATAAATATGTGTTTTTGATCATTCCTGAGACCCGTGTGTTTGTGAGTGAGCCTACAGTGACACCTATGAAGGATCTGGATGCCTCAGGATGGAAAGCAGGATGGCCAAGCAACCCTAACCATCAGTAAGGTATAAGAAGATTTGTATGAACATGTAAAAAAAAATTAATAAATGACATACTAATTACTTTATACACTTACACACACACACACACACACACACTATACAATTAGGCTGATTCACACTGCACAGTGAGATGCTGACGAACAGCAAAATGGGTTTTGTCAGATCAGTGTTTTACCATTGCCAGTGATCAAATAACTTAAAAAGCCTCATCAGTCCCATAATGCAGCTGTGCAAAAAAAATAAAAAAATACTATACAATAAATGAGATCATTTGGCAGTTTGTCAGGTCGTGGAATGTCATAAAAATGACGTAAAGTGACAAACAGGACGACAACAAACACCGTTAACAAACAAATGAAAAGTAATCATCAGCAGCACACGTTCACATTTGGTTTTATTTGAATATTCCAGCATGGCATAACCTGTTCTTTGTTAGAATGTAGGCTACGTCATTACCCAGTGGTGTTAAAGAACTGCTAATTGTTTTGTGTACCGATCCATTAAAACGGACCATCTGAAAAAGCCTTTTCACAGAAAATTATTATTAGCAAGCAGGGGTTAAATAATGATTTTTTTTTTTTTTTTTTTTAAAGACCTTTTTTAATCAGCTCACGATACCAAACAAAGGGATAGTTCACCCAAAATTGAAATGAACTTCAACATTTATTGTCACTCATCAATGCGTTTTAAAGCTTTTTTTATGTTTATTTTTTCAGTTGAACACAAAAGTAGATATTTTGAAGAATGTTGGTTGCTGGCACTCACTGAATTCCAGTATAAGAAGAAAAAAATGGCAGCATTTTTCAAAATATCTTCTTTTGTTTTCAACAGAAGAAAGAAATCGCAAGTAAATGATGGCAAATTTGTTTTATTTTTAGCTAAACTATCCCTTAAAATCGAGAAATCTCAAGAAAACTCTCTTTTTTTGTATTAGCAACTACTGTAACCTTATTGTCAGAAGCTAAACATATTAATTTAGTTTTGCTTGTATGTGTTTTTTTTAGATGCTCAACATTCTTCAAAATTTAGACTTGCGTTAACTTAAAAAAATAAAAAATAAACAAATAAAAATATATAAAAATGACCATGCAGTTTCAACTAAAAAAAAAGTCCTTTATTGTGTTTGATTATATATGAATAAAGAAGCTAATGAAAGACCTAAATGATGCTTTACTGGTGAATCCAAACTAAAATTTAGAGTAGGTTTTAGAAACTCTTTAACCCTTTTTACCCATACAATCACACCGGTGTGATCAGCCTTAGTTGGTTCCTAAAGTGTACCATCACACCGGTGTGATTAGAACATTCAGAGCGCACGTCATCAACTGCTAAAATTCAAATCTGACGGCGCACGTTGAGGCACAGAAAGAGGTGCGCAGTTTTTCAAACAAACATGCATTTTAGGTTTTAGACATTCAAATACACATAACTACAAGCAAAACATAATTGAATCACACACGGATGTCTATAAAGACTACAATAATTATTATTTTTTCAATATAACTGGACAATGTGTTTTGTTCGCATAACATACACAATGTTTATTTTACTAGAATATTTTCTCGACTCCTCTTCCAGATAAACAGTTGCTTACTTTCATGTGCTTTGGCAGTTAATTATGAACAAACATGACGTAAATCCAGCAGCTCGGATCTCTCCTGCGGTTGTTGCTATAAGGGACGCAGCTGTGATCAGAAGTTAACGTGAAGATATTATTAATTAAATTACACATTAATTGTATTTTTTTGCTTCTACCCATACCTCAACCCTAAACCCAACCCTCAAGGTAATGTAAAAATATTATTTGTTGTACAGTTTCACAAAAATTATGCTATATTGATGAGAGTATCCGCAGCTGTATCCCACCTAGACTTCATCACACTGCAGGAGAGGGTGACGTCTAGATACAATACAGCTGAGAATACTAAGGTCAATACAGTCTCACCGTATAACAAATAATATCATCATTATTAAGCCGTTTAAAAGACAAAATATTTGTTCTATCACATATTCGAGAATCAGAGTATCAGGATTTTTACAATATAATTAGAATATTTGTCAATATTTACAGAAAATGGCAAAAAAAAAAAAAATACAACATATACCGTACATAGATCATTGGGGCTGGGGGGTCACATGATGGGATCCCATTGATGCGTCACCATGGCAACTTTAGAATGCAATGGATTCCAAGTAACGTCACAAATAAACTCCTGCGGAAGGGTCAGCTGGAGTATTTAAAAGTCACACATGTAAGGGTTAAACAGTGTAATTCCTGTGTCTTTGGCTTTGCTCTGAACAAATGTGATCAGTTTCCATGGCACACCCAGTGACGCGTGTTCACGTCAGCAGGTGTGATGCGAGTCTATGTACGACGTATCACATACAGCTACTGTATTTCAGCTTGTCTGATTATATTATCAGCATGTACATTGCATGCTCCTTGCTGTCAACTGATGTTGTTCTGTTTTCACTGCACTGAAAAGTGGGCGGATTAAAACATGTGATACAAACGGAAAAATGTGTTTCTAGTCAAAGTCATTTCATTACATCAAATAAGCGTGAGGGTGCTGGCGTGTATTCATGGTGATGGGGAACTGCTTTATTACTCATCTACAGACTTTAATATCCTGTTTCCAAGACAACCATGACAGCGAAGATGTCCATGGTTTCGTTCAAGGACAAAAATGTAGCATGTATAGGAAAGTGGCCATAGGGCACTAAGATCCTAATCCTTGAAAAAAAACATAAAAACCCTGGCCTTGAAATCAAATGCTTGAATGTGGAGCAATTCTAACACAGCAAGTCTAATTAGGCCCAAAAGAAAGTGTCCTTTCGCAGATCAAAAATGAGATTTAGCAGCGTGGGTTAGCAAGAACACACGTGGATAATATGAGTTGTAATCCAGCCCCAAATTCCACTTAAAGGGATTGTTCACCCAAAAACTAAAATTTCATCATTATGTACTTACCCTCAGGTGGTTCTAAACTTTTATGAGTTCTTAATTCTGTTGTACATAAAGGAAGATAATCTAAAGAAAGTTGAAAACCAGCAGCAATTGATATCCAAAGTAAGAAATGAAGAAACAAAATGTAAAACAATAATTGTTTGAAACAATAAGAGAGTGAGCAAATGAAGACAGAATGCAGATTTTTGGGTGAACTGTGACTTTAAGCTTGAGGTGTTCACACTTTAGTTTTCCTAATTTCTTTGTTTTTAGTTTAGTTTAGGTTTTTTTTTTTTTTTCTAAAAAATTAGAAAAAAGATGCATTTAGTCTTGGTTCACTTAGCATTCACACTGTCATTTTAAGACTGAGGCCATGTCCACAAACGGGTACATCATAGAGCATTTTTGTATTTTTATGTGAATAGAGATTTTTTGGGTTTGTTTTTAAATGAAGGTGGGAAAAAAATAAAGTTCATCAAAAACTCCATCCATGAAAACAAAAACACACTGATTCACTGTCTAGGGCAAAGCAAATAAACAGGTGGAAAGAAAGCCTTTAAATAAAGCCCTGTTGGCCAATAAGAATGGAGAAAACAGTGTGCACACTGACGTCATGAGGTAAAAACATGTTTTTAAGTGGCCACATGACCTTACTATAATTCGAGTTTCGGAAAATTTTCACTCTGGCCGGAGTATTCAGAAAGTATCGCTTACAATCACCATTTTAATTTGGACGATCAGCCAAAACGCATGGAAAAATCACAGTTTTGAAAATATCTCCGTGTGGACAGAGCCTGAAACTGAAGATAAAAAACAAACAAGCAAAATGACATATATGTTTTTGTTGAATCATAACAAACCTTCATTCATTCATTCATTCGACTCCTCGTCATCTCTATTTCAGAAGTTGCCACAGCAGAATGAACTGCAAACCACAGCGAATGTATACACACTCATAAACTACGGCCAATGTAGTCTATTTAATTCACCTATAGAGCATGACTTGGACTGTAGGGGGAAACTGGAGCACCCAGGATGAAACTCATGCCAACATGGGGAGGACATGCAAACTCCACACAGAAATGCCAAATGGCCCAGCACAGAATCGAACCAGTGACCTTCTTGCTGTGAGGTGATGATGCTAACTACTGAGCCACAGTGCCGCCCTCTTACAAAACATCCGAAACCATTTTGGATCTGGCAATCACAGTTGTAGAAAATGAATTAAAATCTGAAAAATAAACAAAACATACTCCAAAAAGAACATTAATTTCATTCAAACAGTAGTAGTACATTATACTACAACAATTCATATCTGATTTCCTTTTCCACATTGCCTCTTAAATTACTAATAATTTATTCCAGTTAGCACAATTACTCATTACTAAAACTAAAAATTCAAACAATCCAGATATTTCAAATTAACTGAAAACAAAACAGACAAAAATCTTTAATAATAATCCCTGAGATGCTGGATATTAATTATTAGGTTTGTACAGCACACCAAGAGTGAAACAAACGATGTGGCCTTTCATTGCTAAGGGCCATTATGAGATGTTAATGAGGGTTTTCTATGTATTGAATCCTAGCAAGAAAAATGCTTTAATGTGTCTAGACATCAGCTGTCTTTTGTTCAAGCAGAAAATGACAACATGACAATTCTGCACAGAGACGCACGCAAATCTGAACTACACGAAGCGTGTGCTCCAGACGCCACAGAATGTTAGCATTGGAGCAGGATGATGCTATCACCAGGCCTGTGGCTCAGATTCACTCCTTCTGACTGTGTGAAGGCACTGTTAATGGTGACAAGACAAAGTGCAGAGGCCTGCTTTCAACGGGGGAGGTTTTGATCTCATTCTGTAATTGAATTTCAATTATAGAGAGGATTAGAAGACAGCTGCGCTAAAGGCAATGTGGCGCTTTCTGTTTACTTTATACTATTAGCATGTGCCCTTTTCTTAATTATAAAAATAAAAGAAGTGATTTATAATGGAAAGAAAGAATGAGAACATGACACAGTTTTCCTCTCGCTGCCAGACTGAAGGGGATAAAAGCATTGCAGCTTTATGGCCTGGCCGCCACACACAAAATCCAGCAATTACTTCAAGACGGAGAAAAAAAAACCTTCTGACTTCATTTCTTTAATGCTGTCAAACATACATTTGTCATTGTTCGAATCCTACAAAACAGAGCATGATAAAACATTTTACGGAGACGAAAACACCACAAAAGAGAGGCAACAAATCTGTGATCTACACTATAACACGGAAACTAGCATGTGGAGAGACAGTTATAAAACGCTGTAAAAATCTCATTTAAACACTTGTATTCTAGACCGACAAACCAGTCTGATCTCTGTAATTTTTTTTTTACTATTTTATTGGGTTGCGATTGAGTAAAAAATTTCTTTTGGGGGGGGAACAAGCAAAAAAAAAAAAAAGATACATTTCTACCATCAAAAACACCAAGCACTTAAATTTACTGAACAAAAGGAGACCATCCAAAAATCTAATTTCTGAAATGATAATTTTGCATGTTTTTTCATCAGAAAAAAAGCATGAAGGTCTTGCCAAACTCCAACTTATGTGCACAAGTCGACTGTACACAAAAAAAACAAATGACACTGTGCAAATTTACACAGATCAGCCACAAACTCAACTTCAAATTGATTCAAATTGCATTATGTTTGTTGTGGACTGACACTATCCTATCAGATGTATTTACAATTTATTCATTAAATTTTCCTTCAGCTTAGGCCCAATCCCAATTCTATCCCTTGGCCCTTCCCCTTACCCCTACCCCTCATTTTGCGCATTCACGTCAAGGGGTAGTGGTGTCCCAATTCTCTTTAGCTTGAAGGTGAAGGGCTAAGGGCAAGGGGAATACACCCCTTCGAACGAAGATTTTTCAGGACCACACTTAAAACGGGGGGTCAGAAAATTTCCCAGAATGCACCTGTCACAGCAGCAGGATAGCTGAACCCGAAAGTAAGAAGATCCACAAAAACAAACATATGTTTTAATATATTCATAACCGCGTTCATGTTTTACCGTCATGCTTTTTTTTTAAAATGCGAAAAAAAAACCCACTAAATTTCGCAATCTATAATCCATAATCATAACTCATGTACAGCAGTCCCACAACATTCTGACACACGATGACACTCGAATACCCTGTCAGTAATGTCCAGTGGCTGAGAATGAGCTTTTTACAGTGTCTGCTATAATGTTGAAGTTGTTTTCGTGTGTTTACATAGATAAATATGGCCACTGTGTAAATACACAGTGTAGTTCTGATCTTATTTGCCACATTAGATCGTTATGATATCATAATATACACCTTCAGTGATTTCCTGAAGATAAACACCAAAAAATAACACAACTGGAATAATTACAGCAGTCGTGATCGTTTGATCTCATATGAAGCAAGAGATCGCGATGACATACAGTATAATGACGTGTGCAGGTGTTGAAGTGCTGTGCCAATTCTTAGGGGTAAGTTTTGAAGCCCTTCCCCTTAACCCTCGGTTGTAAGGGCCAAGGGGAAGGGGAAGGGGTACAAAAATAGAATTGGGATTGGGCCTAAGTCTCCATTTCAGAGGTTGCCACAGTGAAATAAACCGCCAACAATTTTAAACACATGCACTATGCACTGCGGCCAATAGAGTTTATTCAATTCACATATTGAGCATGTCTTTGGACTGTGGGGTAAACCGTAGCACCCAGTGATAACCCATGCGAACACGAGGAGAAAACGCAAACTCCACACTGAAATGCCAACTGGTCCAGCCGGAACTCGGACCAGCAACTTTCTTGCTGTGAGGGGACAATGCTAACCACTGAACCACCGTTCCACCCGATAAGATTCCAGCAACATGCAATTCTTCTACAGCACAAAACGGCTATGAGACGTGATAAAAATAAATTAAATATTACCGCCAATCAGAGGGCGGAGTCTCAAGTGCACTTGCAACAAAAAGATTAAGCACATCTAATTCTGAAATTGTAAATCATTGTAGCATTAAACAAATATGAATACTCATTAACCGATACGGATTTGATGATATTATTTAGCAAGCACACAACATCATATGATGTTGATCTTTTTATTTTGATTGCGATGTCAGGTGACCAAAATTTTATGTCTATTTGTCAATACCGACAACATCTGGTGTTGATATTTGGTTGGTTTTAGGCTGTGTCACTAATTAACTAAAATCCAACATAATTTTAATGTCATGATATGACATCCGGCACCACAGTGGCCTAGTGGGTAGCACGATCGCCTCACAGCTAGAAGGTTGCTGGTTTGAGCCTCAGCTGGGTCAGTTGGCATTTCTGTGTGGAGTTTGCATGTTCTCCCCCTGGTTGCATGGGTCTCCTCCGGGTGCTCCGGTTTCCCCCACAGTCCAAAGACATGCGGTACAGGTGAATTGGATGAGCTAAAAGTTGTCCATAGTATGTGTTTGAGTGAGTGTGTATGGATGTTTCCCAGAGATGGGTTGCAGCTGGAAGGGCATTCGCTGCGTAAAACAAATGCTGGATAAGTTGATGATTCATTCCGCTGTGACGACCCCAGATTATTAAAGGGACTAAGCCGAAAAGAAAATGAATGAATGAATAATATGACATCCATACAACGTCAAGGTGTAACATCAGTAGACGTTTATATTTGGTTGGTTTAATGTTGTGTAATTATATTCAAAGTCACTTTAATGTCATATTGTGACTTTACAATGTCAAAAGCTAACATTATTAGCCGTTGATTTGATCTTGTGTCGTAAATTTGTTCTTGACGTTGGGTTGTGATTTTTATATACGACAAAAATTCAAAGTTAGTCTGAAATTCAGTCGAACATCAATTTTACGTCTGTGTGACGTCTAGTATCTGCTTGGTATGAAAATAATGATTCATTGGATTTACTGATTTATTTTTTAAAGATGAGCATTTGCAAACAATTTCTATAGACTGAATTTAAACAAACAAATTAAATTTGGTTTAAAGTTAACTTGTTACATTTGCCTGCAGAACATACTTTGGGGTTATGTGTGTGCGTTTGTTTGTATGTGTCATTTCACGTGTGTGCTACAGGTATGAACGGCATTGAAGGATCCGCATTTCGTGCTGATGATGTTGGCCACTGATGCCACCAATCGTTTGTCGGTGTAGTGTTTAAAAGCCAGGCAATGTCGATCTCTCTCTTTCTCGCTCTCACTCTTTGTTTTCTGTGGGTCTCTGTAAAGACAGTCTCTCTTGCGAGGATTAGTCTGAGAGAATGTGTTTTTGTTTGGTTTGATGCACTTGTCTAAAATCTTTTGAGATTGCAATGTCAATGTTTGTTTGTGAACTTGTCCAGTTAACTGATACCTGTTTTAGCAATAACTCGGAGAGGGTGTAGAAGCGAGCAAGTCGCACGATATAAATATACAACACTCAGATTCATTTTTGTATTAGTTCATTAGGTTCAGGAGAGTGTGCTGTTTTGTTTTTTAGTTAGAGTAGTTTAGTTAAGAGGCTTAATACGTTGAAGATGTTTCTTTTCATGCTCTTCTTTTGATTTTTAGTTTAGTTTAATACAGTTAGTGTGTTTATGTTTTTTTTTCTTTGATTTAAGCACCTCTAACTATCTCCTCTTCAACAGATAAATGATCTTTTATTTATTATAAATATTTTTCTTTCACTGTACAATATTTTTTTCACTTGTTTTCACTGGAAGAATGGGCAATAAATAATCAATTGCGGTGATATTTGGTTTTCAGTTATTCTTTCTCCATCCACACACACACTAAACTATTATGTTGTCAAAATACCCCAGTTTAATATTAACATTTAAATAGACGTAACATATAATTAGGTGGGGGCTCGTCCGTAAATCCAATGAATAATTTTTTCAGTGTCCACTTGTTTGTTCACACAGATTTATCATTCATGTTTCCTTTATTTTCAACATGTAAGGTAAATCTCCCTTAGTGACTATAAAGCTCATAGAAATGAGATTCAAACTCATATTCGACACGTTTAACTTTTACTAAAGCCCATAATACGTAGCTTATGTTCATAGTTTCTATGCAGTTTAATGCAAACAACACAATATAAACGTTTTTTTTAAATAATATCTTCTGAAATGCATCATGTATTGGCATGGTTGCCTGTTAGAACATAAAGTAAACTTTAATTAACATAGAACAGTTATATTTTATCACATCATGTCAGATTAGGAGGATACAATGTTGGTATAAACTAAAACAATAGCAACTACTTAAAGTATCACTCCTCAAAAAGGGCGGTTTTATGACTTTCAGATGTGTTGCTCTCAAAATTGTCTCAAAAAACTCTCAGATTGTCAGCAGATGAGTGACGATGAGTGACAAAGGCTTTAATAGGACCATGAATGATAACACGTGTCATATTTACCGTATAACAAAATAAAATCGATTCTTTGACGTTCCGTAATTAAGAAAACAGACGAGACATCCCTGGCTTGAAAATGTATCTAGACAAACACCATGTTCTAGGTGAGAACAAGGTGAGATTTTATTTTTACATACATCATTAAAAATGTAAAAATTAAAACCATTTTCAATCACAAAAAAATGTGAAAAAAAAACTCCAGTGCAGAGTTCACAAGTTCTGTAATGACATGACTAATTGTGAAAGCTTGTTAGCTGATGGAGTCTAAATGAGGGTGTGTTCAGAAGGTTTAACAGTCTTGTATCTCTAATCCAGATGGCAGAGTAATATATGCTGGCTAGAAAACACCACATATGGACCAGAAACACCCACAAACATGAAGACGGGAAAAAAAATAGCAGGAACATACTGAGGGGGGAGAACGGGAGGTTTAAGAGATTACAAAAAAGACGAGAGAGAAAAGCCACTGGTTAGCTGTGATCTTTCATCAGATTTTAAGTTACTAATTCAATTTATAGGCTAAAATAAAACTTCTGGGTTAGCAGTTAAGACCCATATGAAGTGTTTAACTTCCGGACGAATTCATCGCAAGGCCACATCTTTCAACAATTTGTGATGTGATTCTCAAGGGACTGATCGTGTATCAAAGTAATCTGAATATGTGACATACTGTATCACTAACACTCTAATTGAACCCTGTGGATCATTTACAAGGCCTTAAAATGAGATACAAGACCCTTTGGAGGGTATATTATATTTTCTTTTCACTGCTAACTTATAACATCTTCCCTTGTGGCACATCTCGGATTGCATTTTAGTAAAAAATTGAACAACCCGTTGATGGTTGATGTGTTCCAAGCTTTGAACTTTCCATGATCCTCTAGATGACACATCTGCTCTAGGAAAGAGGGCTGTTTTTTAAAATCTGTGTTAAAAAGAATAAAACTTAATAATAAAGCCAAATAAATAAATATTTAAATTATTATTGTAATTTAACAAAAATGATTATATATATTGATTTTATATCATAAATCTTTCTTGACCTTACATAAAGCATCTAATATAATTTAGCCAGTGAAGTATTTCCAAGGAGGTCTACAATCTCCATAAGAATTTCAAGATTTTATGTAAATGTAAGCTATGATTTATGCACATTACTGAACTGAAATGAACGCTGTCCAGAAAGGTCAAATTCAAAATGTAGCACAGATGCCCCAAATATTATGTGGGATTAAAAGTATGGTTATTTTAAACTTTGTGTTCACTTTAATACATCTGCATGTGAACACAGAAAAAATGGGGGAAAAGTATGTGCATATGAAAAGTTTAATCTTTGAGGTGACACGGTGGCGTAGTGGGTAGCACAGTCGCCTCACAGCAAGAAGGTCGCTGATTCAAGCCTCGGCTGGGTCAGTTGGCATTTCTGTGTGGAGTTTGCATGTTCTCCCCATGGTCACATGGGTTTCCTCCGGGTGCTCCAGTTTCCCTGGAGTAATTAGGAAAGGAACAATTTGATGCAATAAAATGAGCTGTCATATTATGACTAAAACAATACAACAAAACTGACAATATTTGGTCATTATCATCCAGGTTTAAAATTCAGTGTTTTGATGTTATAAGTTATATATTTTATGTAGTCAAGCTTGAAATTATTCTTACCCTTGCCAAATTCTGACTTAAGTCACTTTTATTCAACCAGCAATTTATTTGTTTGTTTTTTTATACAAGAAAAGACACAGACTTCTCCTATAAGATAGTAAGACGATGTTCAAAAATTATCATTGTGTGTGTGTGTGTGTGTGTGTGTGTGTGTGTGTGTGTGTGATTCAGAGATTTTAAGTCAGAATTTCCAGCAGTTTAACAATTGGATTGCAATTAGTGGTGATCAAATATTTGCAACCCGGCTCATTCTGATCACGTACCCCTATATACAAATCTGGAGAGAGCAAAATACGTCCCAGGAGCTACGTTATTTTAGCTATTTTTGTTTGGCAAATCCACCGGAGGCCGCTCTGTACGCTTTGAGCACCATTTATGCCTGCTCTTCTCACGTAAATCCAGAGGCCGTTGTTGACTAACTCACTGATTGACTGACTGACCAACCGACCATTCCCCCACCCCCCTCCTTCCCTTAACCCAACCAATAGTATTCTGAAAAGCATCTATTGATCTGCCCACCCCCTTCCATAAAACAACCCCAGTGTTTTGAAAAGCAATATAGAAAAAGCTTCCTGATTTTTACCACGTTTAGAGATTTTACTACATTCTCACCCTGTTATTTACTTGTTTATTTTATTTTTGGCTTCTGTTTTTGTCTTACCTGCTTTTTGGAACTGTTTTTCACCAGACTCGAACCCCGTTGTCGCGGTCAACTCTGCTCTGTATCTCAAGTCTGCCGACGTACATGTCAAGCTACCGGACAAACTGGTAACAGCGGAAAAGCCGTCCACATGCAGGTAAGAGGTCAGCTGATTATTGAGAAACGGAACGGTGTCATACCGCACAGTAGCATTCGTTTGAAAGACAAAATGCAGCCATACGTAGCTCTGGCTACATAATTTGTGATCTCCAGAAACGTATATAGGGCTACGTTTTCAGAAAGAGTCTATGTTGCACATTTGACAGCAGTGATGATTGTTTCCCCTTTCCTCACTCCTCTTTAGCATGGCCACTTATACAGCATTGTTTTAAAGCGTGGTGAGAGCAATTGGTTTAATGAGCAGTTTTGGTTCCTTAACATTTCATTATCACTGGAAAAAGCATAATATAAAAAACTTTGTTAGTTATTCATACAACAATGACTTTGACTCCATTCAACTATTTGTATGACATTTTGCCGTACTGTTCTTGCTGCTTATGCACAACAAGGCTACAATTACTTAATCTAAAATAGAATAAAAACGCCAATATTGTCAAATGTTAACGGCATTTCAAGAAACTGTGCTGATCATTTAATTGTGTGACAAAGCTGTACTTTCAGTAGTTATTAGTGTCACACAGTCCTTCACAAATCATTCTGAATGTGCTGATTTTGGTATTCAAGACACATTTTTGTTTATTATCAATGCTAGAAACACTTGTGCTGCCTATCACATTTCTCATTTTCTTCAAGACGTAAGTGTATTTTTAAAGTTGTACGGATCCCAAATTTCTGAACAGCATACAGTAGTAAATATATCACATGCAAAATCAATAAACGACAAGTCTTTTTATCAATGATATAATTATTACATGATGAGCCTAAATTAGTACGCTTATAGCATATATTGAGCCATTTCTGTGTATTGTATTCAATTCAAACCAAACAGCTTATATCCTACAAGTCGGGAAGCCGCTGCATTTCAAAGCGTCCCATGGGAGAAAAGTTTTGACGTTATTCTGTTACTAGGTCAAAACACAGTCATGCGAATCAACTTTCACTCATACTGTCAAAAAAGGAACACGACAACAACAACAACAAATACTAATATCTTTGAAATGCACTCTACTACTTAGAGCTGCACAATTCTGGCTAAAATGAGAATCACAATTTTGTTTCTTAAAATCAAGATCACGATTTTCTGTAGGTGTAAACTAAAAGGTTAATATGGAGTAACCTTTTATTTTATTATTATTATTATTATTATTATTATTATTATTATTATTATTATTATTATTATTATTATTATTATTATTTCTCAAACATATGGTAAAACAACAATAATAACATTAAGCCTATGTATGGGTCTACAGTTGGTTAAAAATGCTACATTTTGTATAGACTTAGAATGGTTGATTTGTACACACTTCAAATATGTTCTGTTTGTTAATTCACAGTAAAGTGATGGCATCAGAATACAACTATTCATAATTCTAAAGTTGAATTATTATGTTTGAGACACATGCTTGTCATTGACAACATTATTACTTTTTTTTTTTCCGCTGGTAAAATGAAACATTCATCAGATTCACTCTTGCATTATATTTAACATTATATAGGCTAGAGTAGTTATACTGACCCAGTAAACATTTATTTCCATGCACAACACTGTTCGCTATATGAAAAACAAAACATACCAAATGCTTGTCGTAATCATAACTCATCATTTGATCATATAAATTATCATTTAAATGATGTGCACACTTTCACTGCTGAGTGCAGTCATGTCGTCACCTTGGAATTATAAGGTTCTATCTGCGTTCTGGATGATTTTGAGATCAGTTTGAGAAGTTTTTACATTCCATAGCAAACAGTACGTGTGTTTTTAAATAAAAAGTTTTAAAATGTAAACAACTTATAAAAAAAACATCCCATAATGTAAATAAGTTGTCAATTAATAAGAATGTGTCAATAACTCAATTTTGACAAAAATGTTCTAAGGTGACGATGTTATGGCTGCTGTCAAGAAAAAATAAAACATACATGCAAATCATACTCCCTGTGCATCACTCTGTACAACAAACTGAATGTTACTTACTACTTTATTACTTGTTATTCACAACCTATGCAGGTTCTCTTCACTGAAGAAGACATCATCGGCGGGCACAAACGCATCCTCTCGGTAGTAAACAAACATTGTGTCAGCTCATGTGTTAAGGCAGAAATGACATTCTGAGGTGAATTATAACATATAAATACAGTATGCGATACTTAACACCATTTGGAGGTGACCATGTTGCTGAGCAATGTATATAAAACAATGTGAAGACTTGTCCGTCCGTTCTCTCCTGACCTTCAAAATATAATTGGCTGATTCGTAGAAAAGCAGAATTAAGATCATGTAGGGTCGAATCGAGATTGCAACCTTTTTTCAATTAATCGTGCAGCTCTATTACTACTCATAATTAAGGCCAGGAAGAATCTGCGGACATTTTTAGCTATTTCTTCACAGATTTTTGTTAAAATTCTGCCAATTTATGCGGAATGATTTTGGGAGTATCATAAATAAAACCTTAATATGTGAAATAAAAAGTAATACATTTTTAACTTTTATTTAATGTTTACAATGCAAATTCAATTAGACCCACTTTATTTGGTATAAGCAAAACAAGTCTCTCATATAAAATATCTACTACAGGATAGAAAATAGTACTTTACAAACTGTATTTTGAATAAATCATGTGAATATTTTCATATTAGTCAATACTATTATGAAAATTTATTAAAAAACTGAATACATATAAATTTACACACATTTACACGTAAACTAAACTAAACACCTAACCAAACAGAATCAATGAAGGGCTAAAAAACTGCAGAAATCTGCACGCGCAATTTCCGTGTGGGTCTACTCATAATTAAAATTTTGGCTTGATGTGGCTAGTCCTAGTCTGCAGCAGAAGCCAGTGCTACCCACTTGGTTTACAAATGCCAATGTCAACATGGCTAAAACACTACAGAGAAAGAGAGAGCGAGAGAGTGGATCTAAGCATAATATATAAGATGCTTAAAGCCAAGGCATCTAGTTCTGCTGCAAATTACAACTCAGTCAATCACATAAATATAAATATAACTGTATAAACATTTTGTGATAATGTGGCAATACTTAAGCCAAGCATATGTACGTTCAAAAATATTACAGTAACATATCACAAACAGTTTGAGTTTGTTTGCACTACTGCTAATCATACAAACCCGAGGGGTCAAGCTAGACGTAGCAGGTGCCTGGAAAAATCCCAAACCATCGAGCCGCTTCAGAATTAAACAGCTATTCAGTTGTTTATTCTTCAGAGACTTATAGAACGGCCCGCAAAACAGTCACCCTCCTCAGACCTACATTCCCAGCTTCACAGCTTTTTGAAGAGCCCTACGGAGCTGTAAAAATAATCATTCATATGAAACTCCAGTTAAGTGTCATAACAAGTGTAGTGAACAGCACAAGAATCCTTTGACTCGCAAACGTCTCTGCCAGAGCAAATACAGCACTAGCGCTTCGACTTTGATCTCAGAAAATATTTTGAAAGACTACAGTAACACTGTTCTGTGTACTGATGCAACGGGCTTTAATGCTTCAGCAGAGTTTTGTTAAGGTAATACTTCTTCATGTGTTAGTAAAAGTTCAGAGGCTACTATTGGAGAGAGATAACAGACTAAGAAATCAGAGGTTCACACATTAAACGGGCCGCCCTGTGACTCCCTCCATCTGTCATCCCAATTAACACCACAGAGCTTTTCACAAAGGTGGTCCGGCTTCATGCAAACAGGCACGGCACAGCCAATCCATGTCCAATCAAAGTGATTCCTTTATGCTTTTTTTCAGCTGAATATTTGAAGAGTATTGAAAAAAAGAAAAAAAAAATTGTCC
>CAIGQQ010037872.1:7079357-7099357 GCA_903798035.1 Danio albolineatus | reverse complement strand
TCAGGCATGAGTTCAGACTCCCCTCTCTCCCGATGAAAAGGCAGGGCTCAAAAAAGGAGCCCCGCCTCAAGGATCTTCTAAGCTCAGGGCTCTCTCCAGGACAGCATGCCAAACAGCTTTACTATCAATCATCAGAAAGTGTTGAAATTTTTTTTTGAAAAGTGTATATATAAAAAATATAAAAAAACAAGATCTATCTTATCACAAACAGATAAGAAAGGATGAGAATGTCCTATCAATGTCCGATGTAATTAGAGCTGTAAAGCTTAACTTTTCTATCTTAGGTGAAAAATCTAAATTGTTGGAGACGTCCAATAGATTAGTAGGTACCGAAAGTCCACGGATAGGGGGTGATCACCAGAATGGGGAAGCAAAACAAGGTAAAAAAAGATTTACAATTAAATAAATTCAATATCCAATAAACAATGATAGTACTGATTAATTGATATTTACGAATAAGCAATATGATAATTACACGACTTTAAAAGGTGACGCACTGTGCATTGCAGTTGAACTGTAAAAAAATATAAAAGAACAGAATTCCACTTTCTATCAAGCAAGAAATGAATAGCTATGAAGTCCACAAACCAGAATAATAAGACGAAAAGGTCTTTGACGTCAAATGGACTAACAAAAGCTCTATAGTGAGTCAGATCTTAGTATTTTTCTGAACTCTGGTGGGTACCTGTTGAACATTACAAAAGCAACAAACAACATCACATTCGATTCTGTGCTCACAGCATATCTTTGAATGATGATGTCTTCAGTGGATTAAGCGGAACCTAACATTTGGCATGGTGAGAATGCGCACCAACCCACTCAGTCACAGAGAGCCTCAGGACACGAAGTGCTGTGACATGACATGTGGTCAAACATGCCGATGCTGTTTGCCTACAAAAGGGATAGTTTAGATATACCTTATTTAATGAAATTATATTTCCTATGTAAATTTAAAATATGCTTCCAGAAGTGTCTTTCAGACTTTCTCAGAGCATTCTCAGAATTTCAGACATTGACGGGAATTCAAGTTTTTTTTCACAGATGTACTTTGTGACTTTTTGTGATCGTCTATATCAAACAACTCACTCATTATTGTTCCTCATACAACCTAAAACTACAGAGTAAACAACATGTTGGAGTTTTGGCTATCCACTTAGTAATCTAAACCCATTTGGGGACATCCTCAATTGTGGCACATTGTTTTTAACTGTGCTTCTCATTTATGTAAACTTTTTTTCAAATATCCTGAGTAAAGGTATATTGTGCTTCTAGTTAAGCTGTGAAATTATTTAGAACTCAATTAAGATTTCAATTTTGGCCTCAAACTATTATGAAAAAGAAAAACACTTTAAACAGTTATTGTGTCATATACACCAGCCTCCTTTCCAGCAGTCTACATTTGTGCATCTGCAAATTCAAGTGGAAATCAATAAAATCATGTATGTGACTTTTGCAGCATGGCATGTGCTTATTATTCAAAATTTCTAAAGTGTGAAAAATAACTGAACAACAGAGCAGAACATGGACTTCTAAAGTCATCTTTTAGATAAATGTGCAAGCCCAAATGGATAAATACATTCAAAAATGTGTCAAAAGTGGCACTTACTGATTATTTGGATAAACCCGTTTTTGTTAGTGTGTCAACTATTAAGTTAACACTTACCTCAGGTAACCTCTCTACCTCAGGTATCCTGTCATATCTCTATCTGCAAAGCATGAAAATTATCTAAATAAATCAATGAAATTGCTGTCTACTGCTTTATTACAGATTTAGACTTTTTTGCCAACTTTCTTGGTAAAATATCAATTTATTGGTGAAGAGCAGCTGACAAATTATAAAATAAGAATAAAAAATTTATAAATTCTATTACATATACAATTTCTGTTGGGCTTCAGCATACCGAAACACATTCCATGTTTACTCTAATATTCAAGCATTTAAAATAAATTAATTACTTTAATCAGAAATGATTCATTAATTTGTAAAAGTATTAAAAACATTTAAATGAGAAAAAAAAGAAACTTGAGGAAAATTTTCCTTTTTTATGCATCAAAATGCTTGTCTAGAATCATTAGAAGTATTACAGAAAGATAGTATGACACTGAGGACTGCTGTAAATGTTAATTAAAATAATAATAATACAATCAAAATCAAACAATTCCACATACATGTGAGATTCCAAAACATTCACATTTATACATAAGACACTCCTATCCAGCCAAAAGATTTAAGTATTTTCTGTATTAGTGAATCCAGACATTTCAAAAGCATGATTATTTTTCACCCTCAGGTCATCCAAGATGTAGCGGACCTATTTTTTCTTCAGAAGAAAAATTAAAGAAGATTTTTAGCTAAATCTGTGGTCCTTGGAGAATCACAAAATGAAAGTTGTTACCATAATGTTTTTAGATTCAAAATAAACACCTAAAAACAAGTCCAAATCAATAGCCGTTGATCCTGATGACAGATTTACGTCTTGTGAAGTGAAATGATTAGTCTGTTTAAAAAACAGAACATTATTTACAATACTATTAGCATAAACCAACACCCTGGGAAAACAGTTCTCGATGTGTACGCCGTTAAGCATGAGCTACCAGTCACTATGCTCAACATATGCATGAGCACATACTTAGACGCAGGTTCATTTATCAGACTGGAGTCATGCCTGTCAGCATAATTTAAAGCAGTTGCCCGATTTTGGACAAAAACAGCTAAAAATCATTTTGGCAAAATCATGCATCCTCACTCTCGTCACTTCACGCATGATTCAACATCAAATGAATGGAAACTTGCATTCACTACACTTGTGTATTACTTAATCATTTTGTTCATAAGACCTCAATGCATCCCCAGGAGCCACAGGGATTAATTTGTCCTTCTTTATGAGTTTATTTTTAAATCTCAAAAATGGGTGACCATTGACTTGCATTATGCTAAATCACCAAGGACCACAGATTGAGCTAAAAAAATCTTTAATGGGCAAGCATATTAGCGTAAATTTTAATTTCTGGTTGAACAATCCCTTTTATAATCCCAGGTGTAACACAAAGGTCCTTTAGAAAATGAATTCCATCCAAATAATGCTAAAGACCAAATACAGTCATTGATCATATGGATCGTCACATTCCTGAAATACGACCCATAGGAGTGTTTACTAAAATACTACAGTACAGCATTGCATTACAGCAAAACAAGCGTTAGTTTGATCCCAGGGAACACACGCATTGTTAAAACTTAAATAGACTGTAAATCGTGTTGTAAAGCCTCTACCAAGTGGTTAAAGGAGAGTTTGTAAATAACGGGTAAGAATCCATCTACTGTAATAAATCCACGCGTGTTTTAATGGTCCTTCATTTTGATTGATCGCGTAATTACAAATCACTCTACAAAACACTGCCATTACACAACGCAACACTTTCAAGTCATTTTTTTAGAGGAGTAAACTCTGCACTGTGGCTTTATTGTTTTCTTTGCGATTCTACTAGTCCATTTGAACTACTTTCTTAAGTCTAAATTGTGATTTCCTCATGGAAACTCATCACCTTTCACCGGGAGCTGGAACCAGGCCAGGGGTCATGACTGTGTCCTTAACTGAAGGCCTGCTCTGTGGACTGGGTGGTCTGTCAATCACACTGGGAACCACAAATAAGGAACTGAGTGCATGGCAAAGTTCTCGCAGAACCTAACACTGTCCCAACACAAACAACAAGAGGAATGTGAAGTTCCTCTGATACAATGAGAGTACCCAGACCCGCGAGATGCACAAAACAGATACGAAGTGCCTCACACTGCAAGCCTTATGAGTAAATAAAAAGATACATATATAAATATCCCATTAAAAAAAATAATTAAAGATATATTCCCATAAACATATTAGAAGGCTCTGTTTTCCAGTTAACGTGAAACGGCCAAGAACAGTAATTCTATTTCACAATCCGCACCAGAGCCAAACAAACATAAATTTCGATGAATACAAATACTCTGCAATACGCATATTGTCTGTATCCAAAACAAAGAGGCTGGGAAAGTGCAAATGAACTTAGCTGAATAGATTTGATACTGAATAAGCTCTGCATTCAACTGGCATCCAGCAGGCTCTCTGGTGTAGATTTGTACAGTTGGATACTGTACTCATCTGACATTTGGTTTTTGCCCCATGGGGCCAACAAACAACTCTCACGCACATGTGCACACGCGAGGACACTGTTGTCACTACAACACACACACCTGTCAGGAATTGTCAACACTGGAATTCTCGAGGAAAAGAAGCCACTCAAACTTCATTTGTCAACTTTCATTATATAGGCTTTCTTTTCCCACACAATGGAAAAGACTCTTGCCTTGATCTAATCATAAAAAAGCAATCTAGTTTAAAAGCCTTGTCTTTTGTATGTTTAGGCAAAAACGAACAAGCCCTCAGATCTTTAATATGGGATATAAAGCAAACAGTGAGTATCTCCTTTGCATTATGTCCTGCTTTGATGTTGATTTAATGCATCATTCGTAAACAAAAAAGAATGAATGTTTCTTTTTGTTTATTAAAACGGTTTTTAATTTAGACTGATCTGTCTATTGTCTACTGTATATGCTGGGGTTGTCAATCTAATGGACAACAATGGATATAAATTCACTTATTACTTTAATTGTAAAAAATACGATAAAGGAAACTCTATTAAACCAACCCAGGTCCACAAAAAGCATGCCTTTACAACATATCTACAAAAATTGCATCATGTTGCTCTTTTTTATGTTTTGTGGAAGTTGTAAAGTTAACTACTCAATACGTGGGATGCAAGCGCAAGTTCCTTTCTTTTTGAATGGGAGGCATCAAATTCTCCAAAACTGTTTGCCAAGCTTTAAAATAAATGTCATATTTGGGATCATCATTAAAATGCTTATTTTCGTTTTGAATTGTTTGAATCAAATCAAACAAACAGATTTTTTTCAGGTTGCTCAAGCTAATGCGCAGACACACTCAAGGGGACGAGATCATACAAACAGTTTTACAGGTGTTTCTGAAGGATGCAATCGGGCGTCATCCTATCAACACACTACATGTCTAACTGCGGTGTTCTTCTGAAGTAGTATCCAACTTTTTCTTGAAGGCACATCTTCCAAAAAAACAGCACCCTCTACAAGTTTGTGGTTGCGGTTATATGATTTGCATTCGAATAGCAGGAGTGGGGATTCATGAAGTCAGATGGGACAAACTATCTTGCATTTGTTTCATACACATTGCAAAACCAGAGAACATTTGTTTTCAAATATAGTTGGTTTGTTTATAAGTGAAGAGGTTTGAAAACAATAAAGGGGGTTGACAACAAAGAAGCTGGAGAAACTTTCATAAAAACACTCCTTTGGATCGAGTCCCTGAACGAGGAGGCATTCAGCGATTCAACGATTTAAGACGTGCTATTGTTACAAAGAAACTATTTGTGCTCAGAGAATTAAGTGTCAGGTTTATTTTTATATGGAGGGATTGTAAAAACCTGTCTGTACAAAAGTGTGCTAAACGTGTACAAGTGTTGGTTAAAGTTTTAGAGAGCGCCACCTTGTGGTAACATTGGAGACAGGCTACAGGTCACTTTCCAAAACTTTTTCATTAGGTAGTTCGTTTTTATGCAATCTATTCAATATACAATTCCCAAATACCATTTTTACCAGGCATTAAGAAAACCAGACCTGTCAAGACAAACATTTCATTTTTATGCGCAATGCAGTCATTTCTTGACAGAACGCACAAATGCATCTTTTCCTCCCTGGGGAACCACATTTACGATAGCTAATGTTAAATGTGCATGAATGGAGCTTGAAAAGAAGTTGGTAAACTCCCTTGAAGCAGTGATGCTGGCTGTTTCTCTGACCAGACCCTAGAAAAGAGGCTGTGAGGGAGTTTCTCAAGTCTTGCTGGATAGGATAGGTCACATCTTATCGAATGAGGAATTTGGTCGTTCCAACCTTCCACGTTTTCAGAAGACAAATACGAGTTGGTTTTGTTTGGCCTGTGGCGTATGAGATTATCAGCTTGAGGAATGCCTGGTGTTCCTCAGGACTGAAAGCTGCAGTAAGAGAGCTGTTAGCATGTTAGTGTGGGAGTTCTAGCATGGACACTCCACTCACAGGGCCCACAAATTACACTTGAACTCCCAAAAGAGCTATTTTAGACTATATGTACAATTTGTGCACTTCAGTATCTGCTCTTCTCTGTATAAACTGTATACTACAGTTCAAAACATTTGCGTTAGTAAAGATATAATGTTACAATAGATTACTATTTCAAATAAATACTGCTCTTTTGAACAATTTGTACAATATGCATCACTGCTTTACCAAAAAATATAATTATTATTTTATTTTATTTTATTTTATTTTATTATTATTATTATTAATAATAATAATAATAATAATTAATAATAATAATAAATAGCAGCACAACTTTTTCAACGTTAATCATTTTAAGTATCTTAGCAGCAAATCAGTAGAGAATGGCTTCTGATCCCATGACAAACTCTAACAAAGGATTCCAAAAGTGAAAACTATCAGATGAATTTTAAAATGTGAAGTTGTAGAAATCAGTTACTTAAATTCTAAAAACATTTCTATATCATTATTTTATTTATACATTTTATGTACTTTTCTACCACACTGAGAACAAATGTGGGCAGTTATTTTTTGTTGTTGGTTTAGCAGGTAAATCTGAAACAGACAATACAACAATATGGTTGTACATGATTTATGAAACGGAAATATAACCTTAAACAATAATATCTATAAAACAAGTGCAGACAACAGTGAAAATGTGAGTATATTTACATTCCTGTTATCCAAAATGTATTAAATACCAATTTAACAGACAAAAGTTTAAAACGCAAAGCAGAATATGTAGTTATGCTCAGTAACCTGTTCTGAATGATAAAAACCTCTGTACGCTGACTCCTGAAGGTTGCCTATAGCAGTCAGACAGTCTGATTGGATATTAGATTGCCTTTGAATCTTTGATGTCAAATACTGCATAGACGAAAATTACATTTGAGTGAAAAATGCTTCAGAAGGTAAGTGAACAAACAGCGGGTGAACTGTGGACATGCTACTTTAATACACAGTCTGATGTAACCCAAAATCCTAAACTGGCAATCTGAGTGAACATTTAAAGCAACACCAATACAAAATAGGCAAGAACAGACTAACAACTAGTTCCTCCAGAACCCTGGGAAGAGTTTAAACCAAAGTTCGCCAATAAAAAGCTGCAAGTATATTTATTGAGTGAAGTACTTCTCGGTGTTGTTGTCCTTCAGGCTCAAAACACAGCATGCTTTTCATTTCACACAGTAATAAACTCTCTGGCCTCAAGCTTGGACATTGGTTGCTATGGGAAAGTGACCATCTCCCCTCTCAAGGCTGTTTTAAAGCTGGACTCTTAAGGAGCAGATAATCTTCCAGCTCTCCAAGGTCGTTGTATTGACAGGGTTGAATTGTCCATTAAAGGGAAATATTTTGCGTAAACATGAAGAGTTCTTCTCCTAAATTGAAGAGGGAAGCCATCAAGGTCCACATGATGAGCTCTTCTGCATTAAAATAGACCAAATAAGGTAAAAGAAATTTCTTAAGAATGAGCCTGAGAGTGAAATTGTGTAAAAAGTCCTCTAAAAGGTATTAGTTTTGCTGTAATGAGCAGTTTGTTTTAACACTCCACTGCCATAAACATCTATTTATTTTATAAATCTTTTTAGTTTTGATTCAGTTTTGTAAGATAGTGAAAACCAGAGGGACATTATAAGGGACGAAATGTCACCCAATGACATTTCCTGTGTTCTTTGCCTTTGTCGCCCTTGGTTTGCTAGGGTTTAAAAGACAGTGTTATTGATTTAAGGTGTTCACGTGGATACCTTTTACCTGAATAGGAAACCTTTAAAGGATACCTTTAATCCCATTTAAATATTTCTAATGAATCTAAAGCCAAATAAAGTGATCGTACTGATGACATGCATGTTTGTGTGATTTAATGTTGATGTGGATTTAAACATCTTTTGACACGCACACACAGCTCGAATATGCAGTGTCTCCGCTGGTTTTAAAAGTGCATTCTAGCCGTCTTGGGTAATTCTTGCAAAATTGCACTTTCTACAAGCTTTTTAATAATTAAATTTGGTATTTTGGAGAAACTTTAAGCCTACACCCAATAACCAAATGTGACCCCAAATGTGAAGAATGGCCACTGGATAATGATTGTATGAGCTACAGCCAAAACTAAATATGTCCACTGAGGTTTTCAGAAAAACAAGTTCATTTAAGACCTCTTCTACATTCCACGTGATACAAACCAAAGTGTATTTTTCAAAAACACATCTACATATATTATACACTAATTAGCTGTTTTCTATTCTGATTCCAACAAATCATACTTCATTTTGAAAGTTTTTGTTAATGTAAAATGTGAAAAAAACAAGAACGTTTTTAATATTTGCTGACTGAATCTGGCAGCATGAGTCACAAAAGAAATAAGGCGTTCATAAAATTTCAGTAATAAGCACACACAAAATATAAAACACACATTTTCAGAATCCAGTGCAACAACAACAAAAAAAAATTTCAGGGCTTTTTTCTTTTACATTTGACAAGTCATGTTACCAAAATGCAATGCACAGACGCACTTAATATTCCAAAGCGCACAAATGAAAACATCCTTAAAACATGTGAAAACAGATGTGTGCTTATGGACGTTCCATGCAATTGTCTTCTCCTGATATTTCCCTCATAACCCTCATCCATCAAAACTTATGTAATTTGTATATCATCTGGACAGTATTAGGATGCTGATGTGTGTTGTTTTACATTTCATTATATGTGATGGCTCTGTATAAAGATGACAGAGCTCTTGTTTTAAATCTAAATATACACCAGGATAAATAATTGAGAGAAGACTGTCAGAAGCTGGGTTTCCATCCTGATGTGAAGCAACACATTTCAATGTTCGTAAAAAAACCTGCAAATTAGGTGCATTTCCATCAAGTTGTTAGAGCAGCTGACTGTAGTATTGGTGACTTAGTAACTAACAGTAAACGATGCAAGCATAAAAGAGTCACGTGCAGTGTAATGATCACGACATCAGAGTTTATTCTGAAAAAGCATTTTTATCTCACATTATTGGCATTAACGATTTTGCCATGTCTAAAAACACCTCAAGCAAACATAAAAGTTTTAAGGATTTTTATTCGAAACTTGGCATTTCTATCACACATTTCTCATGCAATACTTCAAAATGTGCATTAACACAGAGTATTAAAAGAGAGTTTAGAGGGTTTATGGTTTAGGTTTTAAATAATTGTATAGCAAACAGAAAAGCAAAATGAGGTTAAGCGAGTAGAACAGAAACTAAACAAATTAACCAATTGTATGAACTGTGTTTTAGTTAAATAAAATGTGACAAATGACATTGATGCAATTTTGAGTACTCTAAAACTGTATTTTCATTAACTTTGCCAAATCTAAAATGAGGCAACTTAACATAATATGCCATAGTTCCAAAACATATCTGATTCTTCAGGACAAAAATCCAACTTCATCTGGCCCATCATTCAACAGCATCCCAATAACCCACACAAGATCAAGACACGGCACTAATGGATCACTTTTCATGTGCCTGATGACATGACAAAATTAGTGTAGTTAAAAAATATTATTAGCCACTAGCACATGTGCAAAGATGCCACTGTTGCGTTACTTCAAAGAAACTACATTCAATATTGCCACAACAAAACTGCCATTATAAGGTTTTGCGCGTGATGCTGCAATGGCTTTTTGATTCTTATCAGATTGCTACAGCCACAGATGAGGCATTTTGATATTTGATTTCACAGAATTTCATTAATATAATAAAGCACAGTCAGCTAATTTGCCCTATGCTTACTATTATTGTACTTTATCAGCATATGTAAAACAAATATAAATGCAATTAAGACCCATTAACTCTTACTTTCAACTCTTTAACCCCTTCAGACCTGAATTATGTTCCAAAGATGTCCATTGTAATGGACGCAGGGTCTGAAGGGGTTAAATGTGTTAAATGTGAAATTCAACTGAAACAACATGTACATATTAACCCAGCAGATGCACAAACTCATAAGTTGTTAATTTTAGGTCAGATTTAGATTTAGGTCAGTGTCTATGGAAAATGTTATTTTGGCGGCCAAAAATGACATTGATATTTTGTTGATTTTTGCTTGTGTTGGAAAGTGACCAAAATCCAACATCAATCCATCATCTTAAACCAATGTCATTTATGGCAGGCAAAATCCAACACTGATGGACACACAACGTTAAGCTGTATCATTAGACATCTAAAAAAAATAAAAATAAAAAAAAGGAGTTGTAAAGTAACCAAATTCCAATATAAGAAAGACATCATATTGGTAATGTCCACACAACATCAAGCTGTAACATCATTAGATATTAACATTTTGTTGTTTTTAGGATAAGTTGGAATGTAACCAAAATGCAACATCTGTCTGGACATTGGACATTGACGTCCACCTGACGTTGGGTTCTGACATCAACCTGATTTTTATTTCAAAACAAAATGCAACATCAACCTGCTGGGATAATGTTCTCATTCATCCAAGAAAAACAAAGAGAGTGCAGGTCATTCTATCATTTCTAAGATGAATGAGTGTGTTAATGCTGGCATTGGGTAACCAAACGGAAAGGGCAGAAAGTGTAAACACAATTTCTTAAACCTAAGTGCCCCTAATCCTGTTGTATAAAGATAGTTTGCAGGCATCTAAAGAGACACTAAACAACAGTGTGAACTAATTTTTAAATGTTTTTGGTAGGCAATATGTTTCATATTGTTTATTGCTTTTGATGAAATTTTCTAGGAATTCAATTCAACCTGTTTACAGTGCACAGCGCAGTGCTTTTTTCATTTTTTGCATTGTGTTCTGCGTCCTGATTGGCTTTGGACCACTGTCAATCAATCTTCTCAATGCCATGTGTCTGTACAGCACAGAATGCGTTCAGCTTGCCAAATTGACATAAATCTTCGATCACTCGCAGTGTGACTGTGAAGTGCTGTACTGTGTGTTTGCAAGTTTTCTTCCCAACAGAACCCATAAAGTCAACAAAACATTCTGCATCGTCAAAAGTACCCATGGTAGCACCCACAAGACAGAGGAAGATGCTAACCATTGCACAAAAAGATGAAATACATGCTAAAAAAAAGAGCAGAAGTTATGCGAGTGTTTAAATAAGAGAGAAAAGTGTGAAAATGTTAATGCCTATCTGAGAAAATACTGTAGTAAAGGGTTTACAGCCTCAAAGCATCTATAATAATTGTAACAAATAAAGTAGACCACTTCACGGATTTCATATTGCGGCTACTTTTAGAAAGTAATAAACACTGTAAATAAACAGACAAACAATTATGGCAAAGGGGAAAACATGGACTAATATAAAACCCTGGGTTGGATTTAAAGCTAAATTTAAAGTAATAACCTAGCATTTTCCAGTTTAAACATCCCAGAATTTTTTGAGTACAGATTTTAAAAAAATTAAATGAAATAAAAATAAAAAATAGAAATGCAAAACATATTTTCTATTAATAATTTAAGTCAATGATTGTCACAGTTGTTGTTAGTATGTCATAGTAAAGGACAGATGGTCCAAGGGTCAATGACAGCACGACGGATGTAATGCCCAAGAATGTACTCACACAACACATCTGCTTACCTAAAGAATGTACAGTACTTCATTGGGTTGAGAAGTTCAGCACAAGTTGTACAAACTGTGAAAGTACGTCAAATCTGATGCAGACGTTACTATAAGCAAATGCGTGAATGAAACAAACTAGAGAACTGATTGAGAAAACCCCAAGCAAAATATGCGGTCTCACTTTATATTAAGTGGCCCTAACTAATATGTACTTACACCGAAGTTAATAATTTATTACAATGTACATATTGTGGAGATAAATATTTTTACATTGTACTTATGCTTGATTAAATAACCTTTTGTAATTGAGTCTGTAATTAATTTTTGTAACTACATTTGTAATTACACTGTTGACCATCCCTTACACCTTAACCCACCCTTAAACATACCAATACCACCAAACCAGTCCCTAACCTTACCCATATCCCACCTCAAGAGCACCACAAGTGTTCTTAAATACATTATGAACACAGTAAGTACATTGTATTAATTTTTTGATGCAAGTACATAGTAGTTAAGGACACCTTAATATAAAGTGGGACCAAATATGCTGACCTGTAATAAGCCATTTAAGTTGTTGCAATCATTAGAAAAACTACACCTGCACACCTGTCTTCATACACTCAAATGCTGCATTATCAGGGGAACCCCTTCATGTTGACAGGCAAGACCAAAAATGAACTATAAGTGATGGAAGACCCCCGTGCATTTTCCAGCAAGGCCATTACTATTTAATCCAGTCTGCTTGGGCACAACTGGGCAGGGAAGCCCCTCTGTGTTATGCCCAGCCACATGGACTACTTATGTTGCAGGCGTTGCTATTAAAAGAAGACGGCTGCCTCCATCAGTCAGCCCCCTGTCAGCAAGGCCAATTAATATGAGACTGCTTTCTGATGTTTTACTACCTGCCACTGAGTTATAATTATTGAATCAGCAGATTAGAATCACCAGGTCATTGTGTTAACTGTAGCGAATGAGGCTTTGTATTGATTCGTCATCCGTATCATGAGAAACTATTATAGAGACAAAGCCGTACGGTTGCTTGGAGAAACTGTTATTGGCTAATGGGCTCCATGTTATTAAACTTAATGCCAACATTAATTTTAATGAATGTTTCGAGCAACGGTGGCTGTCAAATAGGAAGGCCCACACTGAATCTGCAGGGTTTTTTCCCCACACTTTCTGCACTGGTTTTCAGGAAAAGTACATTTAAAATTGGTTGGATGTGTTGGCTGAACGTGCCAAATCTGCCAACTGTAATTAAAATGCAAGAAGACACAAACCAACACAAAACTACTGTATAAATGCTGAGTGTAAAACTGTAAGCACTCTGCAGGATTCACTCCTTAAAAATAACTCTTAAAAAGTATTTTTATTAAAAAAAGGAAACCTTTTCTACCAATAAAAGCCTTTATAAATCACTTATAATTTAAAAATTCATTCCTAATAAAAACAGTGAGTGACCGCAAATGTTAAAAAAAATGATAAAATAAGATTTCTGCTTTAAATAGATATTTTTTATAAAGCACAGATGCAATAAATGAATACAGTCAAGCACAAACTTATTCAATATTCAAACTTAGTTACTTTTATTCAACCAGCAAGTATTTTTTTGGAACCAGGCTTCCTCCAAAAGATATTAAGCATACCTGTCAACAATGGGATGTGAAAATAAGGGATTCCACCCCCAAAATAGTTCAGATAATTAACATTAATAAAGAATTATAAAATGTCATTAACCTTTTCTTCACTGTATAACTTACACATTCTGAATAAAGAGTAACAAATGAATCTCATTTATTATGATTTTTTGTTTGATTACATTAAAGAACAGAGATGTCACTTTAAAATACATTATAATAACGTCATAATGAAAGCATTCGATTGCTTTCCTAAATTTTATGCTCATTTAGGACAAATTAGTTGTGTTTGGAAAAAACCCTACCAAGTTCAAAAACTTTAGATGTTATTATTATTAATTATGTGTTTATGTCTGTTCAAACACGCACCCAAAACCGAGACTTTCGCTCCGCTTCAAATTGCGTGCACAGAATCTGTTTGGGAAACAGCGTGCTTATCACTATGGAGCGCGACAGCTGCCACGCATCGCTATATGACTTTGAGGATTGCATATGAGGGGCGATGGCACCTGTAATGAAACAGAATCATGCCGTTTTAATATTTATTTAAAAGTGTTTCATGCCTAAATAAACCAAAAGCACACAACAGACTCACATTTAAGACCAAGGGGCGGCCCATGGTTCGGCGGTATGGGTTGTGTATAAGGAGGATCGGCTCTGTAATGTTTATTGCCACCCTTCAGAGAAAGACTGAAAATACGGGAAAAATACAGGAAAATAGCGGGATAGAACTGTAAAATACCAGAGAAAAACAGGAGGGTTGACAGCTATGATATTAAGACAATATACAAGAGGCATCATTGTGGAAAAAAAATTATATTTCTCAGCTTATAATTAACTTTGGTCAAAAAGTGGTAGTCAGAATTTGCCAGTGGTATGAATAATTTCGGGCTTGACTTTATTTACATACTTCCAATAAATTCGGTTCTTTTGATAAATCTTGAAAAAAAAAATGCATCACAATTTCTACACTGCAGACGAGGACGATACAATATTGGTTATGACGAGGGATGCGAGACTCAATTAAAAATGTGCAAGTTATTAAGAATGCTCCAACTATTTTAAAAGCCTACATATGGGTACATTTCACTGCTTGTGAGTTTGCTAGGACAGTTGACTGACTGACACTGAAGGTACAGTAACAAATGATCCTGTATGTCACTGCTAAGGGTGCAGTGTAAAAAGCTCCATCTCTCCCGCTCCCCGAGCAGTGCAAAACAGTACTGAACATGTTGTCAACTATGTGCTGTATACATGTTAAATTGTATATGCAGTGTATTATGATGCACCATAATTTTTAATTGAACCAAATTAATAACATAACCATAATCGAACTGAACCGTGAGACTAGTGCAGGTTAACACCCCTACTCGTTTCCACAAAATGTAACAAGTTTATATTAAAATGTTCAGTATTAACAGTAACAAAACTACAGTCTGTAAAAGAAATCTCCTTTTTTCTATGTAGGCTTAGGTAACATTAAATATATATATATATATATTTATATATATTTCCACTACTTCAGGTTCAGGTGAGAATTGAAGATTTTTTTTTCTTTCAATGATTTCAAGGTTTCAGTGACAGAATGGTTGATCAGCGGTGATGCTGCACAGTAGGACAGGTATGTCCAAATGCTTAGATCCATGTCCCATGCTGCTACTTTTCTCTCAGCGCGACTGGCATCTCAACATGCTCAAACACTGCCCTGTCTGAGGGCTGCAGCTCTTCCTCGAGGTCTGTCTTGTGTCAGGAGCCCCTGACGTGATCAAACAGTGTCCTTTTCAAAGCCCTTTCCCCCTACCATTCATACTCCCACTGGAACACAGGCATGACATCCTGTTTATTGCCTCCTCTTTGCACTTTTTCAAGATCTGTAACCTGTTTGGGTTTGTCTAAAACCTTTTTCCATTATGCCGAAGCCAACTCTGTTTCCATACACCTTCCAACCGTGCGCAATAGCAGCTTATGCTTGAGAGTGAAAGTTGACATCGGGGGTTCGCGCGTCATTGCTCCATCAAACAGGTGAATTAATCTTCAATCTTCAACACAGCAACGGTTTAAACTAATAAGAACATTTTGTGGTGCTTTTTGGTCGCCCTTAGAAAAAAAATAGCTTATAAATAGTTCCCCAAAACCTTCATCTTCAAAGAGCAGTAAGGATGTTTTTAAAGAAATCTGAGAGATCTTTCTCTAGGACTCTTAAAAAAAACACTTTCATCCATCAAAATGAAATCTGTATGAATTAAGGAGTTTCATGCAAGTTTTCAGAGACAGCATTGTTTTATATGACAAACAAAATTAATTAGGGCTTTTATAAACATTGGCTGTGTCCAAAAATCGCCTTCTACTCAGTAGGTACTGCATTTAAATTTAAAGTACTACTCGGCCATTAGAAAAGAAGATTCTATAAAGTATGAATGTCATTTGTATAAATGAAACTCTACTACATCTGCCTATTTGTCATCATCATGCGTCAGTTGTGTCGCTTCACACCCATTCATGAATTCTCTTGCAGTGCATCATGGAATAGCACACCGTCCATCCGATGTCCACTTCAGAATCTCACCAGAAGTAGTAGGTCATCAGGGTACTTCTTACATACTGCTTTTCGAATTCTATGAATTTGAACATACTACATGGCTCGCATACTGTTTTTCCAAGAGTTCTAGCTGATGATTGATTATAAAGCTTGTTTGGCATGCTGTCCCGGGAGAGAGCCCTGAGCTCATAAGATCCTTGATCCCGGGGCTCCCTTCCGTTTGCAAGGCGAAAGCGGAGTTTGAGCTCAGGTAGATCTCGAGAACTCCCCTGTTTTGGTAGCTATATGTACAGATAGTGATTGCTGTTAAGAGATAACTACTTACTAGGAGCATGTCTATGGAGCTGATTTGGATTAGTCAATTAACTTGATTTGCATGTTTTTGGACTGTGAGAGGAAACCCAGGAACCCAGGGGAAACTCACGTGAGCACAGGGAGAATATGTGAACTCACAGAAACGTCAGTTGGTTTGATAAGGACTAGAACCAATGACGGGGGGGGGGGGGGGGTCTTCAAAACAAAGATGCCTGTGATATAGAACTTGGGGTATTTAAAGTGGCTTGGGAATCGTCTGATTGGTGAATCATAAATTAAATATCGCGGGACCAGCTGCAAGCAATCATAAGCACGTGATTCTCTCGAAATTAGTTTCGAAATTAACTTCACTTAGCATACTACGTATATAGTATGGAAGTGTGCGATTTCTTATGCAGCAACTGACCAGAAAACATCAATCACACCTCAGTCACACTTGCTTGATGTTGGAGAACAAATTATATTGGTTCTTGAGGCAGCTCAAACATGGCATTACACACACATCATTGATTCTCTTCCATCAATCAAGCATGCTTGAACTTTAATGACCAATGTTGTAACTGAATGGTGAAAAAGCTTTTTGATGTTTATATCAGAACAAAAGTCTCAATTAAACTGTTCATCTCACAAAATCGTTGTGTCTCTTTGGAGTACTAAATTAAATTTCAGCATTAAATCTCCAAATTCATAATGATTCATTTTTAAATGCATTTATAATAAACATTCTTAAATGTCACAATACCAGGTAACTTTAAGAAACTATACAAAAAATAAATATTCATTAAATATATATTCTTTTTTGTTCAGGAGATATATATTCTTAAGGGTTTGGATTGACATGAGGGTGAGTGAATGATAACAGATTTTAATTTTAGGGTGAACTACACCCTTAACTCTTTAAGCAGAGTAAGTACAGTCCCTCAAGTAAGATCATTATTTCTGAATCACTCAAAATACGATTGCACATATAGGACAGGTGAGCTGCACAATGAGCTGTCATTCATTTCTGCACAATTATCTGCTCGGGTGTACAGACACGTGTCTATTATATGTCACATGCACTCAAATTGTCACAGAAGTACTGCAAGAAAAGTTTTTAGGGTAAGCACAATAATGTCAATATATCTGTATGAAACACCTCCAATGTGCACAGCAGTGTTTGTTTTCATCAGATTCCTGGGTTGCTGTCATTTATGTTCACTCAAACCATGTTTACAGGCACACAACGTGTTTATTGTATACCACAAACACAGAAGCACAACTAGAAAAAAATTTAAAGAGCATATAAGCATGATAATGTCAATATATAAATGAAAAACTTTTCAACAAGTAATGCAAAAACGTGTTTTGTATTCTATATTTGCAACATTGTAAGCACAAATCTTAACCCGATCAAATTATAGCACCCAAACTAACTGTTGCATAACACAGATGAGTATTCCGATGAATTAAATTATGGTGGTCAGAAATGCAATGCCAATATTGCTTTTACACTAGTATACCTGCAAAGACAAGCTAAACTAAAGACTGAAACATTCTAATTGCCCTGAAATAAGATTAAATACAAACTGACATCTTGAGTCGATGTTGAAAAGGCTCTAATGTTGGTTGGCTGGCTCTTATATATTGCATTTTGCCTGTCTATCCAGGTTGGTGGCAAGTATCTGAGAACAAGAGCCTCTCTGTGAATGTAGACGACCATAACAGGTGGGAACTTTTGTTGAAATGTTTTGTTATGACATGAAAGCCATCAGCACAGCGTGTGGTAAAAATCACCCTCAATAACTCAGAATTAAGTCAATCTAAGTAGAATATCCAGTTTTCTAAACCATGAAATGGAACAATTAGGAAATGTGAATGGGAACTCAATGAACTTCTATACCTCAAACCAGATGAATTCCCAGTCGTATAAAGAGGGCTTGAATCAGAATATGGCATGGTGTACCAATTCAGATGATTATGGCAGTGTTCGCCTACTGTGTCATTTCCTTTTTCATTCTTAAAGCATATATGTGACTTTTGAGGGGCTAAAATAAACTGAATGCAGCCTCTATGATGTAAGTGTTCATGACGGAAGCATAATGTGCTCTTTGTGTAGGTGAAACTGCATCTACTTCTGCATATGGACATGGAGATTTGCTTAAGGTATGAAAACTCCCTCATTACATTATCTAAGTGTCAAATATGATTATCGGAGTTATGTGATGCGATGAGGGATTTTGTTGAGGCTGCTATCGAGATGTGGTTCTTGGGTGGCGGAGCTTTAACCTTGGTGAAATGTGCTCAGCTGCAGTTCTGTAATCTCATCTGCTCATCACAAAGAGACAAATGAGCTTGCTTTGATGCGCTGTAAAAACATTTGCTGGGTGAGCAGACAACTATGAGTTATTGATATGGCCATTGAAAATCCTTTCCATTTAAAGAGCTTATTGAACAAAAAGTCATCTTAACAAAAGGTTAGTGCATTATAGTCTCACATCTGACATATAGTAGACGCTAGACAGTTGGGGATGCAACGATTATAGATTTTGGTTGCACGATTATAGTTTGAGGAATAATCACGGTTTCACAGTTATTACAATTATAATGCATTCATTAATTTCAAAACACTACTAATTTAGTAAAATCACATGAAAACTCCTCATATTTGAAAGTGTTATTTATTGCTGCTCAGTAACCATTTAATACAGCACAAAAACAAAAAAACCCCAGCCCAATTCTCTTTGTAACTTTAAACATGCCAGTTGGCATTAAGTGATAATTTTACACTAAAATAAATGACAGAACAATGAATAAATAAATGAATAAATAAATAAATAAATAAATAAATAAATAAATAAATAAATAAATAGTGTATTTGTCTAATGTAAATCTAAGATACATATTAGCCAAGTATGTCTGTTTCAATATATATTTCTATTTCTATATATATTTCTATTTCAAATGTAGTCAAAGGCTGTTGACCCTCTGTCTGAAAGGCACTTTTGATGAACTATTACAAAATTGTTTGGTATTTTTTATTTTGTATTTTTTTTTCTCTTTGGAGTAGAAATTTGAATATTCCATACAAAGTATGAAGCTGATAGGTCCAGTTCTCGTCACGTGACTCGTGGTGCCTGGTGGCCTTCTTACAACTAGGTGCGCCTGGAAAGTGTCAGCGCATCGCTTCTAATATGCGCTTGCAAGCTACGTGCCTTCAACGCTTTGTGCATGCAAAAGAATCGATATGTGAACGGCCCTTATTGCCACAACCACAGTTAATCCAGTGTGAGTGGGTATTAGCCTTGCAGTACAAGCTTGGAACATTAAACTAGCGCACAGTTGGCATAACTTTAGTAACAGCAGTTCTGTTCTGTGCAGAAACATGGTGTTGAGAGGTCTTTATGATGAATTAACCATGACGACTTAGTGCGGTTGACTGGTTGAAAATTGGTTAATCGTTGCATCCCTGTGTGGCTGCATTGCAGAAAAACTAAAAAACTGACAAATTTTAAAAATCATTTTATCTATCTATGTTTATAATTAATCAAAAATGTTTGTAAAAACTTCCTAAGTTGTCAAGTGATAAAAACACAATATGCACAGACAATTTACCTCTATCATTTTCATGGTTTTTATCACTGATTTTATTAAAAAGCATAGTCTTCAATGTTTCATATAGTAAGACATTTAAGCACTTTTGTGTTTTCAAAGAGATACAGTTGAAGTCAGAATTACTAACCCCCTGAATTATTAGCTTATTTCTAATAACTGACTTCTTTTATCTTTGCCATGATGACAGGAAATAATATTTTACTAT
>CAIGQQ010037872.1:7030337-7078957 GCA_903798035.1 Danio albolineatus | reverse complement strand
ATATATATATATATATATATATATATATATATATTTCAAGACACTTCTATACAGCTTCAAGTGACATTTAAAGGCCTAACTAGGTTAATTAGGTTAACTAGGCAGGTTAGGGTAATTAGGCAAGTTAATGTATAATGATGGTTTGTTCTGTAGACTATGTGAAAAAATATAGCTTAAAGGGGCATATAATGTTGACAATAAAATGGTTTTAAAAAATTAAAAACTGCTTTTTTTCTAGCCGATATAAAACAAATAAGACTTTCTCCAGAAAAAAAAATATTATCAGACATACTGTGAAAATGTCCTTGCTCTGTTAAACATCATTTGGGAAATATATATAAAAAAGGAAGAAAAAAAAAATCAAAGGGGGGTTAATAATTCTGATCAACTGTGTGTCACCTCAAAATGTTAATCTGCTGTCACTGATCATGACTTCCTAGATGTAGGTCATCGTTTTTTAAATCTAAACTTTAATCCTTGGTGATTCATTAAAGTCAATGTCTACGAGCACTTTGAGACTTAAAGAGATATACACAAGAAAAACTAAATAGATATCTGTGTAACAAGAACACTGGGGACTATTTGAAGAGGCTGTGGATTAATGTTAATGATGTTCTAATTAATGTTTTTTTGTTGTTGTTGTATGTTTGCTTTACAGACTGATAATTTTACTTCATAAGACTTAAATATTTACTCAGTAGCCACTTGATTTAATTTTGTTTGGCCTGTATTTGTTTTCCTTTTTTCACTCAAAGTGCCAATAGCCATAGACTTGCATTTATGAATTGCAAGATACAGATTGAGATTAAAAAAAAAATAATAATAATAATAATAATTTAGGTAAATTTACAGCACATTTGTATTTATATATATTTATCCCTTTAATTTCTAATTCCCTTACATTTATGCGGCTATGTTTGAGAATATCACCATCTTATGCAACAGCAAGATTGATGTTTAATGATTTCTCTGCACATATTTCATACAGCTGAGATTAACCCTGAATAGAGTCTTCATAATTACCAATGAAATATATCAAGCACATTCATACAGTATATGGTAGACTGTATGTCCCTTCTGTAGCCTACATCTGATCTCTAAGAATACTGCCATAAGAGACAGCATGAGTATTGCTTAGTAATGCACTATTTAGTAGATTCTATTCATTATGAAGGATGAGAGAACATGACGGAAACAGCAGAAGCAGCATACGGTTTGCTTAAGGGCACAGTGCTGATAGGGCATATGATTGATTGTGCGATGACTTCAAAGAAGCCTCTGTGTCTTCTTTCTCACAGCCTTTTAAAACCAATAGTCTTGAAGGATTAAGATTTCTTCAATAACTTGATTTTTTTGCTCAAAACAAAACCTCAACACTTTTTACAGAACTTTTTTTAGGCTCACAAGTACAATCTGAGTTTGACTTCAATATCCATCATAATTACATTGAAAAAACTTATTGGATTTACTATTTTTAAGGTGTGTGCAAACTATTTATATGGGTTGAATGTAAATAAACAAATGAAATTAAGTGATGTTAAACTTTGCTTAAATTCTGCCCATATGAACTGTTTAGAAACACTTCTCTTAAATTTTTTTTAGTAAATCCAATGAATAATTTTTAAAAAGCTCAACAAATGTTCCTAAACTTCGTTGCGAACTAATTACCGATAAGAACCAAGTAGCAATGTGGTTAGCTACTTCCTTCCTCACTTGATTTTTTTCTCATATAGTGAAAGCATATTTGAACATGATGCTCAGTCCAAATGTGCTGTTTCTGTGATGTTTCCAACTAGTGTGGGACAATGCGTTGTTGCAGATGTAACAACTTAACCCCTGTGACCTCAGCTGTCCTCTCAGCACAAATAAAACAACAACATCCTGTCTTGAAACACAGAGGAGCACTCCAGTCTCACCAACCAACAGCTCGACTTCCTCCTCACACAAACGCTCCTCAATAGTATCTGAGCATAAACCTTACGTGAGATATGCGCGTTTCCTTTATATTGGGGTCATGTAAAGAGCGTCTCTTCCAGGGAGCTTACAGAAAATCTCAGAAAAGCCATAATCATAAATTTTCCATGAACATTAATGGCAAATACACACCATAACGCAAACCCTCTGAGATCTCACTGGTGTGTTAAAATGACAAACGGCCAAGTTTACCAAAGGCCACTGCTTCATGTTAAATCAACGATCAGATATATAATACTATGCCTAAAAAAAACTGCATTATTAGACACTATCATTTATTTAAGGTTGTTTAGAATATGGCATCAAACATGAGTTGTTGGAAAGAATCAGCATGTAAGAATGCATCAGCATTTAATACAACCCAACTTGTAAATTCAATTGAACTATTATATATTTCATCACAACAAGAATGACATTCAGCAACATTCAGATTACAGTGCTCTAAATCCCCTTACCTTCTTCATAAATCAAAAGACTTTAAAAAAAAATTATCTAAGCATTTGATTACTTATCAAACACAATTAAGGCAAGCAAAGTGTATGAATGCCATTGCGAGTACAGAATAACTTTCAGTAACAGGTGAACTCCAGCCGTGAACATCCATGGCGTTATGATTATTAGAGTAAAGATATTTTACTTACACAAAGGCATGGTAAACGAATGCCCAGGCTCGCGGTCGCTCCAGGACATTGTAGAGGTAGTTCTGGAGCTTCCTGTAGCGCGCGTTTCTCCTGCCGCTTTGCGCGCTGTATGCGAGCGGCTTCCCCAGCAGGCTGAGCCGGGCGCCCTGATTTCTCCTCTGGTTCTCCGTGCCTCCTGCACCTGTTGTACCCGGCGCCGACAGCAGACTGTCGGCATTCCTGGTAGCGTTGTTCATCGTCCCACGACCGGCTTCAACATCTTTCATGCCATAGTGCTGTGAGGTCTTCATCCAGAGACCAGAACCGCCCTCATCGCCGCTGTGGTTTCGGGGCATCGCATCACCAGCGCGGGCTGGAAACGCGCGTCTGGCACCAGCGGTGCGCACATATAAAGAGGCTGTACACGAGATTCACAGTTCCCTGTGTAAAAACATTGAGTGTTTTATTGTTCTTCTCTTTTCTTTAGCATTATATGTAAATAACAGGATCACCTACTGACAAGTGCAGGCATCAAGCTCATTTGCAGATCAGGTATGAAAGCTTTGGTAAAGTTATGACCCCTCAGATGACTCAAGCAATCTGCACCCGCCGCCGTGAGATTGGAGTTTTGAAGGAGCGTCACCATCTCAGTGGAGATTTAGCGAGGGGAGGGCATCACCCGACATTAAACTCTCTCTCTCTCTCTCTCTCTTCCTCTCTCTGTGAGCGCGCGTGCTACTGTAAACCACAAACCTTTCAAGATAATACACTAAGACTATGACACCCTTTAATGCAAAAAATTGTGATCTTTATGGAGCGTTTGCTTTAGCCGGAATTTAAAAAAAAAAGTTTAATATTTAAACATATGAGAATCTGTCATAAATTAATTTACTATCACTTTCAAGCAGCTGTCGAAATAGTTTAGCTCAAAAATACCAAAATTGAAAACTTCTCATGACATAATTATAACAAATTGGTAACAACTGCAAATACTATTTGATAAACACTATACAATTCTTCAGTGGAAAGCAGGATGTAAAGGGTTAATATTTAAGAGGGGAAAAAAAATCGCATTTATTTTTGCATAAGCGTTTTTCTTGCATTTCCGAAATTATATGATACAGCCTAAAAAACAAATAGACAATTAACTAGGCCTGAATAAAAAGTATCCTACACTTTCAGAAAAAAAAACATACACAGTGGTACAAATAATGTTCCTTGAGGAACAGTTTTGTACCTTTGTAAAAGTTGAACCCTATGGTATATGGTTCTGTGCCTTTATGGTACAACAGAAATAAAGGTACACAATTTTTCTAATATAAAAGGTACTAAAGTGTTGAACAACTCCATTACTGTATTTATGAAAATAAATATTACTGGAAAGGCAAATTGATTTTATGAATAATTTCCATATTAAAACATGAATGATCATTTAAAAGCATATGTTTAAAGAAACTCATAAACACTCTGGTGATACCTTCATGGATCAGATTTGTACCTTTGATGAAGGTACAATATTGTGTCTGCAGGTTTTAAAATCCAAAGGTAGCCTACATTTTGGTTAACCATGGTACAAGTCATGTCAAAGGTACAAACTGCAATGGGACAAATTTGTTTTTTAGTACAATTCTTACGGTACAATTCATTGCCTTAAGGTACAATTCTGTTCTATAAAAAGGTACTGCCCCTGTGACAAGGGTTTGTACTTTGTACCTTCTTTGGAACAACAGTGTACCATTTTTTCTGAGAGTGTAAATCCTAAATCATATCTAAATTTTTGATATTTTATCATATCAAACACGACAAGAGTCATCCAACCACATCATTTGCATCATGGATCTTTTTTTTTTACCAGCCAAAACATTTAATGGAATAATTAAATTTTCAACTGTTATAAACCATTTCAATGTGGTGATGTCATTGGCCCATGAACAATTCCTGCCTGTTATTTAATAATGTAACAAAAGGTAATTCAATCATAACCTTAAAACAGCTAATTGCAACATTATCAATGTGGAAACGTTTGGATTCTTGGAAGCTGTATGGAAATTAAACATGTAGGAAGTACATTTGAAACATGTTATTGTTTACATCCCTTGAAAGGGTCTATATAGATACAGAAAAAAATAGTAATGCAATGATAATAGTAATTCATGATTATGATTTTCCAAATGCTCTGGCATATTCGCTGCTGAGGGAGTCAAATTAAAACACTGCATTTATGTTTGTAAACACTTTGACAATCTCCACAAATACGTAGAGACAAAGTTAATTAAGGCTGTGGGATTTCTTCCATCACTGATACAAACATTTAGCCGACTATAACACCGCTGTGACCACATCTTGTCAACCTAAGTGTTTGAATTAATAACAGCTCTCTACTTACTGTGGTAGCGGAACAGATTAACCTCAAAAGACATGTTATAGAAACACCAAACAACAAGATATTAAGCGCTGAGTCTGATATCTGAGTCTTTTTTGGTTCCTAAACGGGCTCAATTGAAATCGCTTCAGCCTGAAGCACAAATCCACAGGGGTCACTGCCAGACAAATCACACGATCCGAAAAGAAATAAAATACAAATGCGAGGTAAGAGTTGAATTAACTGGTGAACCAGTATTTAAGAAATGTTTAATTAGTTTACACAAATATTCTACATGGCTGTATGTGACATTGCTTAATGTGCATTGCGTAAGTCATTTAGAGGGAAGCATGGATGCACATTGAGTACTCTTCCATATGTGTAGCTGTAGGTTGACAATTATGTTGCTATTAATACAATTATTTGTCATGCCAATATAAGTAATACACAGGCAAGATAAAATTTGAAAGAAAAAATGTTAAAAAGACAAAAATTGTGTTAGACTTAGTAACCAAATGAATGAACAATTAGGCCTACATGAAATTAAGAGATTGGCAGCACAGTATCTATCTCTCTCTCTCTCTGTTTGTGTGTGAGAGAGAGGAAGAGAGAAAGTGAGATGCCAAACGCAGCTGTGCAGCTCTTTACTGACTGTCTCAGAATCAGGGAATTTGTCCAGGATAACATTATCACTGGAACCTTACATTACAATGTTATCATCTAATATTAACACTTCACAAATTGCTTCCATTCGAGCAAATGTCTTACTACTGTATGTGATCATGGTCCCTAAAAAAATTATAAGAATATTTAACCAGCAAATCAAACATGGTAATACCAGGCTTGACACGCTGTAAAGAAATGTCATGCATCAGCCAGTTTAAATGTACTGCATAAAAGGGTCTATGCTTAAACTGGTTAACATGCATGAGTAATTAGGTATAATTTAGCCTTTAACTGCTTTGAAATTAATTTCTACATTGTGTGCAAACTGAGTGGATTTAAAAACAACTTGTACTAAGAATAGATTTATATAAAGCATAATCATGCCATATGCCGCATTTCTTACAGCTGTGCAAAAGCTGTTCAAGCTTTCATTAAGAAAACTGCCAAGAGACTAACAGAAAGGCAAATAAACAAGCCTAATGAGCAACAATAGCCTACCTTGTGTTTACAAAACAAATATTATCATTTTTTTATTGAGTTTACCTGCAAGTACAGAGCAGACTTTTAGCAAGTCGATGCATTACAAATTATTAAGAAAGCCAATTTCTAATATAATACTGTAAGCAAAACTCAAATTCATTGATGTAGGCAACTTGGATGTCAAAACATCTGTATATAAACTTAAAGCAGAAATTATAATCGACAAGACATTTTTATCCTTATGTAGGCTAATCATTGTGCTGGTAAGGATTTGTTTTCTTATACCGCTTTTCACACATTATGATGACCATAAAATGCATTTGGTTATGTTTCTGATGACATAATTGTATCCTACTGTGGCTTGTTCTCATGCACAGCTAACAACAACACACTCTAGTGGCGTGAGTCTGTTAATGCAGACTTGGAATTCACAAAAAAAAAAAAAAAAAAAAACAACTACATAGTTAATATTGTGGTTCCATTTAACTAAATGCAAATATGATCTAGCTCTCGTTGGGACTGCTTTCATTTAATACTACTATATAATTACATTCGATTTAGAGGTTATACAAAACTCTACATATAAGGTCGCGTTATCTATCAATCTAAAACACATTTATGCACAATGTGAGTATATGGCATGGGCAGCGAGAACCCAGACAAGCTCTTTAAATAAACCCTGTCATAAAAAAAGGCTATGAGGATTATATGGTCATCGGGATCAAGGCAAAAAGAAATGAGTAACGAGTCTTAAAATATTAGCAATTGATTCATTTGAAAAATGGAGCGCAAGATATGCTTTTTACATATTTGTAAGACTGGCCATAAATCAACCCCCGTTTAAAAATTGTTTGAAATCTTTTCACGGCACTGGTTTCATTTCCCAGGGAATCTGAAAGCAGACAAGAACAGACACTTTCCATTAACAACAGCTGACTGGCAAAGCAACAGCTCTGAGTTTATGAATGTACTGGGCCTGTTTCACGGCTGGTTCACCTGCATAAGGACCACCAAAATCAGTCCAGTATTTAGTGGCCTACATATTTTCTAACTTCTTAATGGTGTTAATTGTTCTGTCCAACTCATTATTCAAGACGTACGCTATTTGAAGAAACAATGCACTCGCAGTTCAGTCAAATCAAGAAGCTGACTTGTTTTATGGCCATTCTGTTCCAAACGAACGGAAAATTGTTAGTCAGACGTATTGTCACGCTGTGTGTTTGCAGTTCAACAGAAAAAAAAGATGAATTACTTACCCTTATTTTTCCGTCGGGCTTGAAGCAAGAGTGTCTAATTAGTTATTCAGCTGTCTCTTTACCACCTATTCCGCCCCATGAGACCTTGCGGTTATGAGAGTAAGGTTAGATAACTGTGAATATGAATTGATAGTTGAAGTGTTTTAAAAAAACTGGATATTAGTACAATGAGGTGGTATTTACACTTCATACATTTGGGTATTAGAAAGCAATTTATGAGAATTGTAAGTCAGTTCAGCCAACCACAAAACTAGGTAATACAGAAAACAGTCTGGACCCAAAACACAGTGTGGCTACATTCTCTTGATACTAATTTCATGTAGGGTAACGCTGTTTTATGACACATAAAATAAAACACAACGCCTATGACTTCTCACTCAGTTTACATAATGGGACATTTAGCACAATCTATCTGAAGTGATCTGTTACTAATCAGAACTGCAACTCAGTAATTTAAAACCCAGTCGTCAAGGTAGATTGGACATGGATTGGAGATGAAGGGACTGCAAAATGTTTGTTGTGTGTCCAAACACTCACAATTCCAGTCTTGGTCACTTTCTTACATATTACCTGTATTTGGGCCAAGTGTTAAGCCTTGGGACACAACTTACAATGTGCAAAAATGTTAGTCCAGACAGAGCGAGTTTTTGTTTTCATTCATTTTAAATCTTATAGAACATGGGGATGCCATGGAACAACTGCTAGCATGGCTGACTTTCTTTTTTATGCTGTGACGTTAACAATATGAATAATAGGTGGAATAATGAAAGGCATTTTTTGTAAGATTTAAATGTTCATTAAATATATGTTTACACATACATTATATCTGAGACATAAAATGTGAATGATTTGTAAACAGTATTTAATTGTTATGTTCATTCTGATGAAGTGATGAGCTTGCAAACATTTCACAAAAGGATTTACAGACCTGGCACATTCATTCATTCATTCATTTTCTTTTCGGCTTTATTCCCTTTATTAATCCGGGGTCGCCACAGCGGAATGAACCGCCAACTTATCCAGCACTTGTTTTACGCAGCGGATGCCCTTCCAGCCACAACCCATCTCTGGGAAAGACCTGGCACAGTCTTCCGCATTTATTTTCTGTTGCATGCACAGACTCAAGAAATATAAACCTGGATGACCTAATATCTCTGCAAAGTGTCCGGTTCATAGAGAGGAAAGGCGTTTCTCCTATAGATGTTTGGCCAAGCTCACTCATCTGCCTAAAGCACAATTAGAAGTGTGCAATATTTTCCTGCGACCGGAGTGTATACCGGAAAGGTGTCTGGTGCATATTGGAGAGGAAAAGAAAGTGTCTCCTATCTGGTTTGTCAAGCCCACTTAACTGTATGAAGCACATCTAGAAATTCACAATGTTTTCCCAGATGTAAGAAGGTGTCTGATGTAAAAAGGTGTCTGTGTATGCATGCATAGGAAGGTGTCTGGTGTACAGTATATGGAAAGGCAAAGTTTGTCTCCCACCGATGGTTTGTCAAGCCCACTCACTTGCATAAGGTACAAACAGAAATGCAGTGTTCTCGTGTTTACAACAGATTACATGCCACTGTTTGTACACTGCAATGTGCTGAACACCACCTTTCAGTCGCAGTGTGATTAATGACATGGAAGCATGGTTATTATAGTTAACTAAAACTAATAGGGAGCTGCAGCTGTGATCTCAGTCCCTTGAGATTTTTCTGCTGGTGTTTTTAATGGCTTTTTAATTCATGAGAAAAATAAGTTCTGTGGTAAACACACAGTGACTTGATACTTGGACATTTCTATTCACGACATAAAATACACATGCATGATTACTGCTAACAATGTAGGCTTCTAACAATGCAAGTAGCTGAATAAGAAGGTTTGAGATGTAAAATGCACAAATGCCATCAAGTTGTTTACCATATAACTTATTTCCTAATTTTTTTAAAGAAGCATGACGTGATAACAAAGTACAAATACATCACAGATATCTTTAAAGGTGGCAACGAATACAGAAACCTGATTCATATTGTATTGTAATGTCTTGTTATTTCTTCTAGTTGAAGCTGTTCAGCTGGTCTGAATCCTTTATATAGAATGTCTACTTATCACTAAATTCTAATAAAAAAAATGTGGTGAGCCTGATTTTGTATGGCATTCTGGACTAAAATAGGTTTGGTCTTAGAAAACACACCTGGGCTCCAGCTGCTGACATTCATGACCCTTTAAATACAAAATGTTGCCTTGACTATTAACTGGAAACCTTTATTTTATTAATTTGAGTTGATTGTAGTGCTGTCATGTTTAGCTTCATTTGCATTGGGGGCCTAAAAAGTTTTTTTTTTTTTTTGGAAACAATACTGTTATTAGAAACTACAAAATAGTATATATTCACATATACTGTATAAATATCCACAAATACTAACTTGGGACTGATTGTCAAAACCACTTTTTGGAGTGGTTTGCAGATCCATGCAGATCCATATAAACAGGGGTCTTTGTTTACTGTATACTGTGCATAAAATTTCAACTATATTCTGCATTTAAAACATTGTTTTCCTTTTAAACATATACCTTTAGGTTAGGTTACTTTGTTTGAACCCGAAGGTAGATTTGGTTTGCAGTCAAGAGTCCTCAATTCATGACAGTGCCACACAAAAACTCACAAAGAGACATCAAATGGACAACATCAAAAAAGAAAGAAAGAAAGAAAGAAAGAAAGAAAGAAAGAAAGAAAGAAAGAATGACTGAATGAATGATCTCTTCAAGTGTCCAGATTGGCTATAGTGACACCCCAGTCAGCTTACTGGATCCCTAAACTACCTGATTTAGTGTGTTTTATTTATAACAGAAAGGTTCTCAAACCAGGACAGCAAAGTAAAAGATAGAAAGGTTTCAAGAAAAGCATGGTAAAATAAAATCATCATGTGTTTTTCAATGTGGAAACGGTTTTCTCAAACAAAATAGTAGCTGGTGCCCCTTTTTACACACTGCTTCACAATTCATATCAAGAGTTTAGAGTCAATAATTGTGCCATGGTATTTATATGAGCTTAGTAGTAATGAGATACTTACTCATTTTGCAAAAGTTAGCACAAGTTTTTAGTGTGTTTTTTAACAATTGACAGTAATTCTAAAAAAAGGCTTTTACAAAACATTAAATATTATAATTATTGATATATTTAAATAATTGTATATAATTTAAATTAAATATTATAATATTTAAAAGTCTCATATCAGTCATTGATGATTTACAACATGTAAACTCTTTTTACCTTGCGTTTTCTATTGATTAATTCTGAGATTCAAGAAGATTGGTGTTTTATTTGATGTATTTTACAATGTTAATTTAAGCATCTGTCATTTTATACACTCTGAATACTCTTTAAATACACTGTTTGAACCTTCATTACTTCATTACGCCGTTGATCATCGCCTGTTTTTGATTTCAGCTTAAAACGATTCGGTTTATGGAAAAAGCAGCAACATTGTGTTACAGTCCAACTAACTGGGCAATAACGTCATAATTTCCTGACATGCTGCTGCTCGATTTGATTTTCAGTGGAGAAGCATCTGTGTATTATATTCCATAATAGCAATTTTAGTTCCTGTTCTGTGTTGTTGATCTGCGCACCAGAATTACTATAGCAGCAGCAGCAGCGAGTGAACGCTAAATAAAACAAGCCCAAATCTGTCACTGATAATGTTTAAAGCATAGGCTAACTGAAAAGTAATATAGTGCAAGACTATCTCTAGGAAAACAGCTGCTATTTCTTTAAGGCCATGTTTCTACTCGACTTCAGAGTTGCTACTTTTATAGCTCACCTACACAGACACTGACATTAAATTACAATTAGCTAGATAATTCAATTATGCATTAGACTCTGGACAGCTGCTCGCTGGTTACATAAACACACAACACTATTGTCGCATTTCCAGAAATCTGAAGCACTGACTGAAGAAGTATTTTTAGCAGTCATTATTAAGAAGTGACCTTGAACAACTTTTAAAGAACTAAATAAATCCAAGTAAACCTTAAACTCAAGGAAATAAGTAGTGTAATGCTATTTGTCTCCACGTGGTGGAGGGATTGGTTTACCCTTTATTGCAGTTGAATTGGAGGACAAGATACTGCTGTACAGATCTTTTTGGCTTGAGGGCATTGACAAGTTCTAAAATTAATAACATTTCCTAAATGAAAAATAAAGGTTAAACATGCAAAATATTTAATATTTCTTAAAAATATATAACAATGGTGAAAAACAAAACTAGTTTAACTTAATTTAAATCTAAAAATAAAATTGACCAGAAAAATAATTTACATTACAATAAAATAAATTACAATTATCTAGATAATTAATAATGTACATTCTACCAGAAACGTACATTATCTGTCCTTGTAATAAAAACATTACATTAAAAAGTATTTAATCCCCAAATGTTCTAAAATGAACTGATGCTTGATTTCTGTGCGGAGTACAGGTATGTCATTTATTTGGTTCTCGGATTGTTTTTCTTTATTAGAAAATTTACAAACCCTCTCATTGTCCTTATCCTCGGCCCAATTCAACCTACAGCTTTAATAGGTTTATTATGCTAAAAACTGTTATTTAGAAGAGAAAAAAAATCAGAAATAGTTTAAATTGTTTAAACTATAGTTAAAATAGTTTAAAAAGTTTAAGTTGTTATCATTCACATCAATTGATTAGAAACATGAAATTAGAAATAAATCATACTAATAAATACTATTTTACAATTGTCCCCATGTTTCTGTCAGTCCTGTCACATTTGCATTAATTTTTTTAAGGCTATGACCAGGCCCACACGGAATCTGCTCACGATTTCCGCACATTTTTAGCCCCGTCATTGAGTCTATTTGTTAACTTGGGTAAATGTGTGTAAATTTATATTTATTCAGTTTGGAAATTATTTTCAGTAATATCATTGACTAATATGCAAATGATTTATTTACAATAAAGTTTGTAAAGTAATATTTGTTTAGGAGATTATACAGTATGTGAGACGTGCTTTGTTTACCAAATAAGTGACTCTAATTGGATTTGCATTGTAAACATTAAATAAAAGTTTTAAAAAGTATTATTTATTTCTAGATACTCCAAAAATCATTCCAAATAAATCTGCAGAAATAGCAAAAATTGCCCTGTCTGGCCCTACAGTATTTATGACTCAGAGGAAGTGACATCATTTGTGACATCAAATTACTCATTTGACAGAGGAGAAGCTGACAGTGGATGCGTTTAATCTTTAAATTGTATTTTTATGCTTGTTTTTGTATGATTGTTTAAGGAGGACAAGCTTAAAGGTAAGGCCCTGTCACATTTTTTATAAGTAAAAATGTATGTTTCTGGTAGAATATCCATTAGGTCAAATACCTTGTTAAGTATGACGTTAAACAGTTTCAATCAAGAGGACACAAGACATGTCCTCAAAATAAACCACAACAACATTGTAATTTTACAAATATGTGTCCTCATAAATCACATAAGACATACCCAAAACACCCCTCCCGCACACAATACATACACATACACACAATGTTTTTTTTTTTTTTTCAAGAACATACCAGCGCCACACACCAATTCTTCCACACAGTCTTTTATTTGTAAATAATAAAAATGAACTCTTGATTATAAAACATACACATTATCTGAGCCACATCTGCTGTACAAACAAGAAATGTTGCAGTGAATACTTTCAATTTTGTTTCAGTGGAACACATGAACTGTAAACAATCAGTATCCTTGAATAATACTGACAAAGTAAATAAGTCTGCCGTAAGCAGGCATAGAAAGTAAACTTCTCATTTGAAACGAGGATTCGTGAGCGTTTATGACAAAGCAACCGGTCGGTAGAGGTCCAAATTTCTCTCGTGGGGGTTTGGGCATCACTAAAATAAAACTTTTGGGGTGTCCCTTCTTCCGCTCAGCAGAACCAAGAGACAGAGCACTAGATGGGGCTGCTTTGTAAATATAAGTAAACCTCTTTGCAGACTCATATTTACAATATATGCATGTACGTAAGTGATGTTTACTTGATACACTCTGTTTCAATATCAATATATCTCTAAGTCATTGTGATTTTTATACTCCATATACAGATAGCTCTAGATATTTTTAGATTTTTTTTTTATACAGGTTATCTACCTCAGTTTTAGGCCCACGTAGTACAGACTACAGTGAACACCAACATCTTCAAGAAAACAGGGCCTTGTGTTTGCTCGGTTCTACAGTACAGCACTTATTTATCCATCCAGGGTTTGGAAAGAAAAGAAAAAAATTGGAAAAATTCTCATAGACATTCAGCCCCAAAATAAGGCCTGTGTGTATGGCTGAACCTGGCCAAATGCCCACACATGGAATGAATGGCTTCGTTTTTATTTGATAATCTATTTATATCAAGTACAAGCAAACTGTACAAGTACATGCAACATACAAGCTGGCCTACAGTTTTGTGGAACTAACACACACTTATTGTAGTCTCTTTTTTTCTCATCTGTCTTGTTTTACAAAATGTGCATGCAACTTGGAACAGTTCCCGATTCATGCTGTTCCCCTTGTTGGCGTGTCGTGTGGTCTTTATCAGAGACCACGTCTCACTGTCACATTCAAAATGCTCAGGGGGAGTTTTATAATAAACTAAATTCATGACAAACAGCTAAAAATAGGAAGCTTACGATTTTGGCCTCTCGTTCTCTGTCATTTATTTTTATTATTGTTTTATTTTTTACTATCATCAATCCCCTTATCATCTTTTTTTGTTCAAAAATCAAGCATTGTGCTTGCATTAAAATAATGTAAACTCTAGTCGGGTAGAAATCCTAATATCGGTATGTACAGGTCCTTTACCAAACGGAATAGAATTAAAAATGCTAAAGATGCGATCTGTGATGTTAGTGAACCGAAATGATAGTGGCAGCTTCTTACAGTCCCGGTGAATCAAATACAAGTGTTTTCGTGTCTTCCGTGAAGCTCGAATGACACAAACGTCAGAAAACATGAAGCATGTTTTCACATTCTACAAAGTGTGCCTATTTACCAAATCAACAGTAACTTGAAAAGGCAAAGCAGTCGCTGGTGACTGCTGTAAACAGACTTAAAAGGTTCTCAGGCGCCCCTGCTTTCGCAAACACACGCTCATTCATTCGTCCGCACACAAACACACACATACACACAATCTGAGTTGGTGCCAAACACGGCGGGGCTCGGGACGCAGCATCCGTGATGCAGAGAGGAGACTCTCTGAGAAGACTAAATCTCCACCTTAAACCCTCGAGCTTCCTGTAAGTGCAATATTATTCGAGGAGGGGCAGTGCTGTCCTCTCGCTCTGAGAAAACCCACACTCTGACTGACCACAGCGATCTAGGCTACGGGCACCACTTCCTCCTGTCCTGTTCCTCTCCGTTGATTTGGGTCAAATCAGCAACGAAACATGCAGTAAAGGAGCAGAGTGGATCAAAGGAAATCTCTACAACCCAAAGATCAAAAGTAAAAGAGAGAAGTGATTGTCAGGCTTCAGCAAAGCTTTGATCGTGGTTCTGTCCGTCTGCCGCTCCGGTTCTGATTGTTGTTGCCTCGGGTCTCTTGGTCCACTGGGGTCGCCGTGGTTTAGAGTTTTTATTTTTGGCGTCGAGCTCCTGTCCATTCACTAGGACCTGGTGCCCGGCGGCCCTGAAGAGTCCAGTGATGTTTGGGAAGCGCGACGGGTGAGTGGAGCTAAAGTCGGGTCGACTAATGATGACGGGGGGAACAGTTTGTACCAGCCAATCACTGTGCTAGAAAGATCCAGCTCATCTAGAAGAATCTGTGCAACTCCCATGAAACATTTGTGGTCCATGCGGCCGTAATCTCCCCAGACTATTACCTGAAGATACAGTCAGTTGTCAAGATATGCACACACACATTACATTGAACACTAAGGTTACCTAACCTGTCAAACAATCAAACAATCATTGATAATCCTTTAACTTAATACATTTTTAACAATCCTTGAACACTTGTCAGACAGTATGGACATGATTACCACATCATAATGTAAAGCCACATTTAGACTACATGATATTTACTGCTGTTATGACAGCTGCTGTGTCAGATTGGACAATTTTGTCTAGTTAAATTCTTGATGATGACCAAATATGCCAGACTACATGTCGTGATCAATCATCTCTGCCATGAAATGGTGTAAGGTATGTGGCTTCTTGATGACAGAATGTGTAATTGTTTTGAGTGTCATTTGTGTATTCTTCCACTGAATCTTGCACTTTTATAGTTGTTAATTAATTCTATAATTTGCTGTTAATTTAAATGACAGTCAGTCATATCAATTTGTGAAATTTTACATTCCTAGTTCAATCTTACATTTTTGGTCAAAATTGAGTAAGTCACATATTTGTGGTGTGAGATTTAATGACTTTCTTGCTAGATTTATGGTCTTAAAATGTCTTCCATCTTACAGTATTTACAGTATAAGGTCAAACAGTCAGACTGACCACAACAATTCTTAATGATTACAACAAATGGTTAGTGTTTTCGCCACATTTAATTAATTGCTTTAATAGATTAAGGATTTATGCCATTTTCATGACTTGATCATGAAGTTTCATATAATTTCTGCTGCAGTATATATGGATTTTAAATCTTTAAAGGTCAATATATCAAAACCTCTCAAAATCTAGTTAGAAACAGTGGTGAAATGGTGGAATTTGGAGGTAAATATCAGAAATAAATTACTGAAATGCACTTCCTACCTGGAGAACTTTACCCTGCGGACTTTCCTCAAACAGCAGCGATTGCTGATACAAAGGATCAAGCGTTTTCCGTGCAATCTTGGTTTTCTTTTTGGCTTTGCACGCTCCATTCTCCAGCAAATAGACCTTAACGTAGGGAGCTTTGAAGGAAGACGTGAAGAACAAAAATGACTATTTGGACATATACAACTAGCATAATGTATAGTACTAAAACACATTTCTGTTAGCAGTTTGTTTTATAAGAAAAAACGGATCACAATTCTGCAATCAGCATCAATTAATACGATTACAATATTGTTAAAATAAAATCTTTTTCTATTTTTCTCCTTTCTTCCATTTTAATATGTTTCTGTCTGTAATGATTTCTAATTTCCTGGTCAAGAAATCTATCCAGTTGCTAAATATATGTATTCATTTTCCTCAAAATGCTCCTTGTAAAAACATTTGTAAGCTCTTATAATTTATTCATACATGTAACAATATTACACATAAGAATCAAATTAAATGTTAGTAACTAGTTTAATGTGAGCACACACTCACCCGGCAGCGATTTGGAACCTGGTTTAGGTGTAAGACCACGGGCCCTGATAACCTCCACCTCAAGCTGCCCTTTCTTATCCATCAGTCCAATCTGAACATCTCCTACAAAAAAAAAATTCATAGCAAAGCGAAATAAATAAAAAAGTAAATAAAAAATAAACACAACAAAACAAAATGCAAAGAAAAACAATAAAAAGGCAAAAAAGAGAAACAAAGCAGAAAAAAACACAAGGCAAATCAAAAAAGGTGTTTTAACTCCATATCGGCTTTAACATTCTATCAAACACAATCTTTAACTAATTAATTTTTCAGCAATCTAAAAATGTTAGTTTGACACAAATGCAAAATTGACTTACCCATAGCAGGTGTGGCAAGAGTTTGTCTACCCACCAACTGAGCAGGACCAAGACCATCTAGGAAGTCACTGAACTGGCTGTCGGCCCCTAACCTCATCCCTGAGAAGATCAGACTGACACACAAACAAACATACATAGTTATCAGAACAGGTAGACGTCATTATTAAAAAAGTTCTGACACACCAAGCCAATGGACAAATGTCTTCCAGCATCACTGATTATCTACTTTTTTTGCAGTTTTGTCTTAAATGTCGCCACCATTTGAAACTAACCGGTGAAATTTTTAAACTGAATATGGATCGAACATGTTAAATTGATGTTCATCTGTGCCATTAGTCAGAGAGAGATGTCTGATTGGCCCCATAGTTCAGCGAATAATATTAAAAGTGATGACAGCAAGAAATGGTTCAAATCTCATTAAATTTTGAGCCCCAGCTCAGACGATTTCTTGAATTAGCAAATATGAAGATGCATTTATTAATTAGTAATAAGTAATGCAATTAAATAAATAAATAAATAAATAAATAAATACAAATTCAGAAATAAAAAAATATAATTGTAATTAAAATGAGACAAATATGCCTTGTTTTGAATTTATTACAAGAACACTTTAACCAAAAATTACCCAAGGAATACTTTTAATTTTTATACTTTCAAAATAAAAACCTTTTGAATAAATAAAACTGTATAAATAGACAAAAAATAAGGTCACACTTTATTTTGACCGTCCGTTTGTTGAATTTAAGTTACGTTGCATCTACAGGCCAACTAATTCTCATTAGATTATAAGTAGATTGTTAGGTTGGGGATGGGGTTGGGGTTTGTGTAAGTTGACATGTACTTGCAAAGTTTCTTATAGTCAGTTAAATGTCTGTTGAAGGAGTGTTAAATGTCAGTATCAACAGATATTAAGCAGCCAGTCTACTAATACTCAAATGGACCATCTAAATAAAGTGTTACCCAAAATAAATAAATATGTATAAATATGTAAAAATAATAATCATTAATATAATCATATATATATATAAATATATTATAACATAAATATAAATTATTAACATATAAAATAATCATAATAATACCCCAATAGCGCTGTGTTATATACTTTGTCACTGTTATTAAAAGCTGTTAAATACAACATGAGGTAAGAATTTAAATAAAATTATACAACTACTTAATAAACAAATGCGAATAGCACATGGTTGCATCTTTACTTTTGTTTAGTTAACATTACAAATCCAATATAATGTAACGCATCTGATAGGATCCCAACCGCGTCCACATAACAAATATATATATATAACATATATAATATATATATAACATATATAATATATGATAACAAATATGTTTACATAAATCCAGATAGTATGAAATCAAATGAAAAATGCAAAAAAAAATCTGAAAAGGACTGCAAATAAGTAGTCTATTTTAAATAGAAATATTTTAATAGAAAAAAGTCTTTAAAATATGTAGTCTATTGGCAACAAATTGTCTTTTAGTCTTTAAATATCCAAATAATAAAGTTAAAAATAAAAATAAAGTGCTATTAAAATTAATGAACGTTCCAATCTGTCGGCCATGATCCAATTAACCCCTACTCTGTTGTCTATTAATACATTTTCTAAATGATTTTCATGTATAAACATAAAAACAAACATCCAACAATCAGTTCATGACATTTACTATTGCAAAATGTGCCAACTGCTCTCATATAGAGTGTAAAGCTACAGAAATCTCTTCAAGAAGCAGTCTTGCGCTTCGAACGGTATGTAAACCCTGTCCTGCGTGAAGGCCCCTCTTAATACACTCAATATTTCCTTTGAGACCAGCGCAATTTCCATGACCTAACTCCTGCAGGAATGTCTGAGGGATGTGCCAGCCGTTGTCGTGCTACCATATGAACAGCCTTATACGATTTCAGACTATTTAAAACACGTTTGCATGAAATAAGCCTTAAATCATGGAGTCGCTGCTCATTCTGCTGTGTTACTTTCCGTTCAACTGTCCGACCGAAGCCGCAAAGGAAAGCGGGTCTGCTGCATTTTGCACAGTTTTAGACCCAGACGAGGCCCCATTCTCTACAGATGATGGATATTTTAATTATTATAGGGGAGTACGGCTTGCCATCTGGCTCCAAACATGGAGCTCAGAAAGTAGTGGACACAGAGTTAGCTCAGTAAATCAGACTGTTCTCTATTAGCGTATCCTTACGGTTTTTCCAAATAAATCTAGATGAGAGAAGCTCATGTGTATATGACACACGGCCTGTTGAAAGTCCACTAATGTGTGAGTGATGGCTTTGCAGCCAATGCATAAAACACCACAAATGGGACTGTTTTAATGGAGTGTGAGGTGGGGAGGAGGTCAGCAATGGGAAAGATTAATTTAAGGCTGGTATATGCTTTAACTGTACACTAAATACATACTATGCAGTATGCAATCAAACATTTAGGGTCAGTAGAATTTGAAAATGTTTTTTATGTATCTAAGGCTTTTTTATTTGATATTATTCAAAATTATACAATTAATTATATAAATTAATAATAATAATTATTATTATTATTATTGACAATGTTTTGTTGTAATAAAATGTTTTCCTTTTTCAATTTTCAAGTACTTTGATTTTCAGTGTCCCACAATTCCAGAAATCATTGAAATGACATTTGTGTTTTTATTAATGCTGAAAACAATTATCTTTAATATTTTTGTATGAACTGCGCTTTATTTTCATGATTTCTTCATTAATGGAAAGTTAAAAATAACTGCTTCTTATAAACATTCTATAACAACATAGGTATTTTTAGTGAATGTTGTACTACAGTAAATACATGTTTTTATTTTATTTCTTAACATGACGTCACCTTAGAATTATAAGTTTCATTTTTGTCAAAATTTAGTTACTGACATATTCTTATTAATTGACAACATATTTACATTATGGGATGCTTTTTATAATTTGTTTACATTTTAAGACTTTTTATTTAAAAAAGCAAATGTTACACACGTAAAACTTTGAAGCTCAATATCTCAAAATCATTCAGAACGCAGATAGAACCTTTGAAATCCAAGGTGACGATAAAACAAACTAACAAAGATGCTTTTCCCAAAACCATAAAGATCACCAATTTCGTCGTCATAAACAAAGTTTGATATGTTCCAGGATGCATTGTTCCAACGAACATTTGCAAACTGCGCCACACATTTGTGTGGTTAGAACTACACTTCTACAGCTACAGTTCCAGACTGTGTTCTATTCTGAGTTATCCCCTCTATGAGCTATCGCCTAATCGACTATTGTGATCCTTTCTTAGTGCACTCCAAAAACACTTATGGCATTTTGAAATCAACCATGGCTGTTACTTACCAAAGCTTGGGAAAACAAAATACTCTATACTATATTTACAGTATACTATATACAGCAGGGATCTCAAACTCAATTTACCTGGGGGCCGCTTGAGGCAGAGTCTGGGTGAGGCTGGGCCGCATCAGGTTTTCCACAAGAAATTAATTATATTGTTAATTATTCATTTCTAATTTGTTTATTTTATTTATCTTATTTTGTGTAAAAAAAAAAATACAAATAGATTTGCGAAGATTGGAATGTTTTAACACAAACTAAGATGGGGAAAAAATCAAGTGATTGCTGAATCAATTAAAATAAATACCGGAAAGCAAAATACGAATATTTCCCGAAACAGGGTCCGGCAAGATCCGGCTCAATTTAAGCACTGATTTATATACATTTATCTGCGTATAATGCTGGGCAGCAACTTAAAGAACCTTTTTGAAGTGTTGTGAATGAAGCGCGCTGGGACGAATGTCCACGTGTGGCCAATAGAAAAGAGGCAGTCACGAGGTACAGGAGAAAACACACGCTGCTGTAACTTTCACTCATTGAGAAATGTTTCTCTGATTGCGTCAAGCCGATGTCCCACTTCCGAGAGCCTGACCTTCATTCAGCTCCGCACACAACACTGTAAAGTGCCATACATATCAAACTCGTGGGACACACTGACATTAAACTTTCAAATTAAGGCAGAGGCCACAAACTATTGTCCCGCGGGCCGCAAGTTTGAGACCCCTGATGTACAGTAATAGTTTTATTTATATTTAAAAAGTAGGCCTATCTGTACTGTATTAATGCACCACTTCTGTACCGCTTTGAGTATAATGTCTCTAAAACTCTAAAAGTTAAAAACTCTAAAAATAAAAAACATTACACTTTGGTGAAATACGTTTATGAAACCAAATGTGTGTATATGTGTGTGTATATTAGGCTTTAACTAACATGGTTTAAACGTCCGGGAAACACTTGTCACTATATAGATATACAATATACTGTGATGTATCAATTTCCTAAATTCCAAAATAGCTTCCTGACTGAAAACAATTATTCCTGATTGATTTGCACTTTTGTCTAGTACCACGTCTAATAAAAGCGGCTAACAGCACTGAGTAATGCAGATTAAGTATAAGTAACATGCCTATATACTGAACTGTAGGAAATGAAAAAGGCAGACAGATAGATGAGGAACATGACTGTGATGTACTTTACAGTTTTCTGTATAAGGTAAGTGTGTATCAGAGAAGAGTTTCAACAGCTCTGGATACTGACTTGCCCTCAGAGCTGTAGCTGTTCATGCTGCCGTCAGTTGACTCTCGGCTTGCCTGTCGAGCCATGACATTTCGGGGATACTCCACTGCCATTCCTGTCTCCTGACTCCGCTGAATCTGACTGGATCCCTTCGCTTTCTTGTTGGCTGCTTCTTTGGGTGGGAGAAAAACAACACACACATTAAAACACACAAAGTCGGAAAGCGAGACTCATTAAATTCATCAAAGACTTTTATAAACTATTTTGTCTCCAAGAGTTAAACTGTTGACTTTTTTTAATCCATTCAGCAGATTTTTTTTGTTCTGACGGAGTCACTTTTAGCTTAGCTTAGCATAATTAATTGAATCATTAGCATTTCGTTCAGAGACCATTAGCATTTCATTCAAAAAATTTAGTTTCCTATTTAAAGCTCAAGTCTTCTGTATTTGCATTGTGTAATAAGGCCAATATCTCTAGGAACTACACTGTAAAATTATCAGTAAATTGGAAGTTTTCTGTACTTTTTGATTCATGTTTTTATTTTGAATTTTTCCCTATTTATTATTTCTGCTTTTGAATTCCAACAACTTTTAACCTGGAAAATATATATATTTTTAACATTTTAAACAATATTTTAAAGCTATATATGGTCTGGGTTTGTGTTACGGTAAAACCTGCCAGTACATTTTATGTTATTTTCCAGACTTATTTCTCTCTATATTATTTCTTATATAGCACATTATATTATTTCAAACTACTAAAATGTAAATAAAATCACTTTAAACTGTAGATTTGAACCTTCAACTCAACTTCGTCTAGCAGAACAGAGATCAAGGTCCCATAATGCAATTCACAACCACGAATGAATGGAAAAATATGGAAAGTGTTATTTACAGATTATTGTTACAATGTATACTCTCACTCTGACATAATAGTCAAGTAACTCTGATGTCGTACCAGTCCTGCACCAAGCGGAATGTTATCAAGCAGTGCATGAGAGTCTGTGATTTCATGCTGAGAGACTCACTGTTGTGCTCCATCAGGTAACACAACAGATTTATATGATGTGTTCAACTAAAAAAAGTATTTTCCATTCAGAGAATCATAGTTAATAACAATTAATTTATGAAATACATAATCTAATGTTACGTATCAAACAATTTACTGAAACAAAAGCAGAATGTTTCATGCTCATTGTATAATGATCACTGGAAACTAAGCTGAGGTGTTCATATTATATAAACTATAGACATACAAAAGTAAAGTAATGCAAATACAGTATTTCAATGCAAAAACATAATTTACAGGCCTTCTCAGACAATTCAGGAATTTGGGGTCATGTTTTTATTTCAAGCTGTTCACAATCTTTCAATTAAAGAGCAAAAATGTTCACAAATTGTCAATTAAAATCAATTCAAGGAGAAAAGAAAATCAAGCTTTTTTATTTCTTTGTGTGTATGTCCAGGTGCTAAAGTACGTGTGCTATTATTACAGCAGTCAGTCAGGAGGAAATATTGCAGGCAAAGACTGTGCTCTTCGCCCCTGGTGAGCGCAACATCTCCTGCTGGACGTCATGGGGCACCATCCTGACTATTTATGGCCTTTTGATGGATTACAGATCCTCTGAAAATGTCAAGCACTGAGGTGGCGCACAGAGCTGCTGTCAGGCCAGTAGTTTGAGTAAAAAATGTTGCAGGGAGATTTATATCTTCGCTCATCTTGTTCACTTTCATCAAAACATCATCAGTGGTTTGTTCTGACAACATTTACAGACAAAAAGCCAGGGCTTCACAAAAACAACATGACTCTGAGATTATTTGGGCCAACCGAAAAATCACTAATTTACTGTGTAAAATACATTGTCCTGTGGCAAAAAGGTGCTTTCAAACAGAACTGAATTTGTGCTGCGATCATATTGTATAATCAAATTCATAATATGAACATGGGGTTAATTTATGAAGCTTTTAGGGAGCAAGGATGCATTAAATGTGGCAAACTACACAGTTACAATTTCTTTGTTTCTTATGTTCTTAATGAATGTTTCTCATGTTCAGCAAAGAATTCAGAAAAAAAGCTTTGTTTTCCACAAAAATAAAAAAAAACAGCCATTTGTATATAAATAAATAAATAAAATGCTCTAAAGCAACATGCTATAATTATTTCTGATGGATCACGTTGAAGGGTAGTGTAATGATAGTACGCCAGAGGATGTTATTTTATTATTATTATTTTTTTACATTTTAAAATATATTAAAACAAAAAACATTAAAACTGTAATAATATGCCAGATGTACTGTATAGTGGACTATACTGGCTGTAAATATTATAGTTTAATACTTACAGTTACGTACTTTAAAACTGTTTAGACATATAATTAGACTGCAATTATCTGAAATATTAAACAAAAAGACATAAAAATATATATAAACAACACAATATACAAAATATGTTGCAATAAGTTAGCATTTATATAAATGAATTATTCATTCATTCATTTGCTTTCAGCTTCGTCCCTTTATTCATGAGGGGTCACCACAGTGGAATGAACCACCAACTTATCCAGCATGTTTTAAACAGCGGATGCCCCTCAAGCTGTAACTCAGTACTGGGAAACATCCATACACAGTCATTCACACACATACACTACAGCCAATTTATAACCAGTGACCTTCTTGCTGTGAGTCGACAGTGTTAATCAATAAGTCACTATTTATTATTATTTACATTGTAAAATATATTAAAATATAAAACATTAAAACTGTAATAATATTGCAAATACTTCAGCTTTGTGTGCGTTTTAAATGAAAGACAAGGCGTTTTTGGTATGTTTAAATGACTTCAAAAACATTAGAAAAAAAACCTTCAAACTTTTGATTGGTGGTTTAAATTAATTGCTACATTGTTAATTCATGTTGATCTGATACATTAAATGGGGTCACACTTTATTTTGATGGTCTGTTTGTTGAATTTAAGTTACGTTGCAACTAATTCTCATTAGATTATGAGTAGACTGTTAGGCTGGGGTTAGGGGTAGGGTTTGTGTAAGTTAACATGTACTTGCAAAGTTTCTTATAGTCAGTTAAATGTCTGTTGAATGTCAGTGTCAACAGATATTAAGTAGACAGTCTACTAATACTCAAATGGACCATCGAAATAAAGTGTTACCTTAAATGGATGTTTCACCCAAAAATTTAAAATTCTGTCATCATTCACTCACCCTTCACTTGTTCCAAACCTTCATGAGATTCTTACTTCAGTTGAACACAAAAGAAAATATTTTGAAGAAAACTAGAGACCTGTAACATTGACTTCCATTGTATTTTTTTCCAACTCAATGGTTACACGTTTTTAGCATTCTTCAAAATATATTCTTTGGTGTTCAACAGAAGAAGGAAACTCTTAAAGGAACCACTTGAGGACAAGAAAACTGTGATTTACTGTTTATTTTTGGGTAAACTATCCCTTTACTTTTAATTTATTCAATGACAAAAATGTATACGCATAAATTACCACGCCACACAATTAGCAAATGCGTTCTTAATCCACAATACCTAAAGTGTTAATGTATTCATGGAGTGTTTCATAAGGTATTTTTAGTTTTGGCTGTGGTTGTGAATGGATGCGGTGGGCAGAGCATGGAACAGCTGTTACAGAACAGCGGAGCTCTTTAAAATGCTGATTTATCGCATCTTTGCAACTCTTTCTGATTTATCATCCGATGGGCCTTTTAAGATATTATCCAGGTGCTTGGCAGCAAACGGTGCCAAAAAAACTTCTTTTGCCATCCTTTTTGAATTTGTTTCTTTTTTCAGCAATCCATTTATTAAACTATAAACCGACGGTGCTTAAAATATGAGATTTTAGAGGATATCAGATCCAACTTCAAAGGCATTTATCTACATTACATCTGATAGGAATTCGGGCTTGATCTGCACCTGACAGAGTGAACTTCTGCCAGTGTTAACATGCTGCCATTCATACTTTCAGTCACACTTTAACGGAGACTGAAGACAAACGCTGCTTTAAGAGGTGAAACAAGGTAGAAAACGACCTGATACACAGATCCACAAGACAAGAGCGACCTGAAGAAACCGCACAGACAGATAGCAGACAGATAAGACATCAAATTAAAGCAGAAAGACTGAGTAAAAGACATCCACTGGTCTTGGAAAATGGTCTGAACCAATGGAAATCAAAAAACCGCACTTCTAACATGCTAGTCACTTTTTGGGGATGATTTTCAGTGGCTTTCAGATGTAACGAGACTAATATAAATACTATTGAACATCTTCTCTACGTTAATCAAGATACAGAGTTTTTTTCTAGCTCTAATTTTATTTATTTCACCAGCAGAGGGCGCTTTAGGATACACTAATAGAGAACAAGGAACTTACAGTAACTGTGTCATGTATATCTCTTTGGGTTTTATATTTGTAACTGTTTAATAATTTATAACAGTTATATACAATAATGTTACAAATCCTATTTTCCTAAGGCGAACACACCTCTATCTGTGTTAGGAAATAATGTGAATGTAAAAGAACAATGAATGTTACTGGAGTAAAGTCATTTTCAAGGGGCCTATTTAGTATGTCAAACAGTGAGCAGCCTGATTTGTATTAAAATGCAAGTGTGTTTATTAGGAACAAGTAGAATTGTAAGGGGGCTCATTTATAAAATGCATGCACATTCGAATATGATCAAATGTGTATGTATTAATAAAAAAAAACGCCAAGCTAAAGAGAATGTGTTTGTTTCTTCTTTTTCTTTCTTCTTTTTGGACTCATACCAGTAATTAAATCAATCCAACTGTCTTTGACTAAAATGTACAGATCAATGCGGAATGATGTTCAATATGCATTAATATTAAATGCACAAAAGATCATTACATCAAGCACCATAGATTTAGTTGATCCACTTGTATACAGTGCACTTGAATGTAAGATGCAGTTTGCATTTAACAATATTTTTGTTGTGCATGGGATTGGTTTATAAAGTGTTTGTAGGAACTGTTCAGAAGCTGTTGTACATTCTATTTAGGATAATTTGACTTATCATTATAAATGATGCTCACAGTCTATGTGTGTCCAAGATATGTGCCTTTGCTCAAAGCCATCTCCCACTAGTCAAAATGTAATTCTTCCTTATAACATAGACTGTTAAAACAAGCAAGATTCTGATGCATCTGATGGATACTTTTAATATCGCATGAGGCTATGGGAGAGGATTTATTAAGAGCAGTGGAGTAACACAAGTAGGTCACATGATAATAACATGGCCATAGTGGTACAGTATGTCTCAATTTCATTCATACTAACCATATTCATACTATGTGGTGTTTTAGCATTTAGACGAGGCTAATTCATAATTGACGATCATTCTATTATCCAATCAGCTTAAGACCAAACCCCTAAAAATAGTCAAACACATCATACCTCTCTTTTCTCTCGATTTCAGCATCCTTCCACCACCCCAACTCCACACTATTACACACGATACCTACATAAATCTGAGAGGGGAGCGCTCTGGAGCCGAGCTAGACACTGTGCTCAGACCCCTATCTCTCTATCCTGATAAGGGGTATAACACGAGTTAGAGTGTCTTTCTGAGCTTAGAGCCCTTTCCCCGGACAGCACACCAAATACACATTTTCTGTTCTGTCAAATATCTGTGAGTGTGAATTGTGAAGTAAACCCAAGCTTTTTACAAGCCCAAAGCATATTCAAATTCAAATCTAGCACCTACTCAGGATGTAAATATTTGAATTAGAGAGCATTAGTGTCCCTGTTTTATCAGCAGCACTGGTTCCAGGAGTATTTTCCTAGGGATAGGGATTTTTAAAGTCTTTGTTAAAGGGATAGTTCACACAAAATAAAAATTGTCACTATTTACATGCCCTTCACTTGTTCAAATACTAAAGACCTATTTCAGATTCTTCAATTGACTTCCATATTATTATTTTTTACTACTATTGAAGTCAATAGGTGCCAGCAATTTTCAGAGTGTCTTCTTTTGTGCTTGACAAAATAAATGAACCAATAAAGGTTTAAAATCACACAAGGAAATTAAATGATGAGGTCATTTTCACAGTTGGGTGAATTATTCCTTTAAAGCATTTTAAAGGCATACAGTAGTATGTAATGTTTGCTACTAGAAGGCACATTTTCATACAAAATAAATGTGTATTTTGATGATGCTGTAACATAGTATAGGATCGTCTATGGGAGCATACAATGGGGCTCCTGCAATTATGTTTATGGACGGGCTAAAGTATTTAAAATGTATTATCATATGAAGCAGAGTAAGATGAGCTGTCGAAGATAACCAGGACAGGTGAAGCAATTGCTGATGAGAGACGAGTGTGATATGGCACAAAAGTGGAGCTTTTATTAAACCACAGTCAATTGCTTCTGGTTTTATCAAACTAACTCATACTAATCACTGTTTTATTGTACTAAACATATTATAGGGTACTGTTATATTGCTGCTTTGTGCTTTCTAATAAAACGCACAAAATATTAAAGCATCTTTGGTGTTTAATGTCTTCTATCAAATCTGTAAGCGCCTGACCTGTCTGGCTGAGCTGAGAGGTGCTCCTGCTGCGGCGGGAGGGAATGCCCACGATGGCGACTACTCGTGCGCTAAGGCTGGATCTGCGCTTCTTCCCTCCTGATCCCAGTGTTCCCAGAGCGGTATCTGACTGGCTGCCATCCGTACGCTCCAGAGTGTAGATTTCCCCGCTGACACTCGTACTCTTCAGCATGCTGCGGCTGGATGGACGAATATGACGGCTGATGTAGGAAGGAAAAACACAGCAAAGGCAGTTTACAGAAAATCATAAAAGTCTGAGGATGACACATCATGGAAAAGACTGCTGCACGAACAGCTTAAAAGGATACATAATGGAAAACAGGATTTTTCTCATTGCTGTTTTCATGTTAAAGAGTTTGATGTACAGACTACAGTCTGAAAGTCACCAACACTACATTTAGTTAATGAAAAATATTATAAAAATTTATATGTAGTCAAATATTGCGATTTCAAATACCATTTAAAATGAAAATTAAGTTATTCCTCTAAAGATTTTTTGCAGCTGTTACTGAACTGATTTTTTAAACCTCTTATAAAAATTTTGCCCAAAAAACAAAGCAGGAATGAATGGCATCATCATTAAAAAGGTGTCAAAGAATACAAAAATTGACCTAACACAACAGTCCCATGTGGTTATAGCTGTAGCGTGCATCTCACCTAAAGCGACCCCTGGGTCGTTCTGATTGAATGGACATGTAGCTGGTGCTACTGATCCGCGAGGCACTGCTGGCACGAGAGATGGCTGACACATCACTGACATCACTGTCTGAGGACTTATGGGAAACATTGTCACAACTCCTTCGCTGCTCTTTATAAAGCTAGTGGAATAAATTACACAGAAACTTTGTAAACATATTTTAGATTCTGGTAAAAATTAACAGGACATTTCTGTGATACTTTTTATGCAGAAAGAATGAATTTAGTTAGTAAAAGTGACAGTCAAAGAGCTTTATAAAATTACAAAAGTTTTCATCGAAACAATTTAACCCCATTGGTTGTATTTGCCCACTCTTGAACCAGTGTTTTCAACATGAAAGGCGAGTACACTAACTAAGATACTAAAGACTCCAGAGCTACTCACTAATGCACCACTTGAGATCAAGATGTCAGAGGTTTTAACCAACAGCACCAACCAGCTAGCCTCCATCACACTCAGCCTATTTAAACCTTCCTCCCATCTGGGTCACAGCACCAATTTTACCCCTCCACATAATTACCCCAAAGGAGTTGTTGGTTTGCATGGGAGGCAAGCATACAGTCCAAACAAAAATGCTAAATAAATCAGCCTCTAACACACAGGCTATCAAACCACTTCCTAAAGCATCAGTGTCTTGCACAGTTTAGCTCTTGTGCATTACAACTGGTTGGATAAAAACTGCGGGATGCTAGTGCCACAGGAGCAGGATTGGACACTCCTGCTCTGGAAACAAGCGTGCATTTAAAGGTGAGGGAAGTGAGGTTGACCGGCCTGATCTGATCTAAAATGTAACTATTTTACATATTGGCGAAAAATGTCTCAACTGTACAACTTCATTGGTATTAAAAATGTATGATTTCTAAAAGGAAGTATGTCCCAAACCCCACCACTAAACCCAACTAACATTGACGGATAAAATTCTTACTAAAGTGCGCAAATTAGATCATACAAATTCATAGGAATTATCCACTAAATCAAAAAGTTGTGTTGGGTTGGATGAAAAAGCTACTATCTGCCTTTCATTACGTAAGCATTAAAATCTTCCTTCAAAAACCTTGCCAATAGGCATAGTGTATATGAATATGAGGTCCAATTTTGTGTTCCCACCTCTCGTTTATTCTTAAGCGCCCTCTCCAGGTCCTGGCTGGTACTGGAGGGAGCTGCTGTTCGAAAGGTTCGTACTTTCATTTGCCGCGTTCGCTCCTCTGAAGCAAGAGCTGATGCACAAGTAATACACAACAATATTAAGATCAGGATGTCATAAGTTGCATATATACTCAACAAATGTAACCAATACAGGTCAACAGACAACAATTATACCTTGTTCTACACTGCTGCTTTTGGCGGGAACTTGGGGAAGCTGTCTGACCTTGCGTGCGGATGAGTTTGCTGCTGTTGATGATGAGAATGCGGGGCTCGAGTGCGGTTGCACCCTGATGGAGGAGAGAGAGGAAAGAAAAAACACACAAAACAACCATGGATACTTTAGCTTAGGATTTTATCCCGTACAAATGTCATCAGTCGTCAACCAGTCTGGTCCAAAACATTAACAGCATGAAGAAGCACACATTTTGTCAGATCCTTACCGAACCAATTCCTGCATGATTTGGTTACATTATTAAACACATTTGATATATATCACTGCAAAGAGCCAAAAGGAAAGCCAAACAAGTACAAGAGAGGAGGGTGTGAAACCAATGAAAAAATAGCAGTAAACTGTGAAAGACGATATGGGAAGAAACCGATAGCTGTGGGTAGGTGATAAGGACGCATAGACTTTCTGTATGAAAAGCAGCAACCACTAAACATTTGAGAGGAAAGAGCAAAAAATCAGCAGAGATTATAGCAATGACAAGGTTTTTAGTGTGAATGTGGGGTGGGTTGAGCACAAGGCTTTGATTAAGGTCAGCACTTGTCCATTTGGGGTGAGCCTGAGGTTGAGTCCCTCTCGGGTCACCTTACCCAATGGAGGCAGCGAGACCCTCTTCCTGCGGGAGCCCTTTAGAATGGAGGTGGGCTGAATGCTGCGGCCAGTGAAAACAGCAACATATAAGATACAGTGTAATAAAGTTAAAAAAGTGACAAATCATATAATAAAAATGGTGAAGAAGCCACATGAATAGACAGATAATTAAAGTGTGAATGTGTGAAGAAATAAATATGTTTGAGGGTGAAGCCAGTGCAGCATTATCATATAAAAGATCAACAGTCCACAGAACACCTAAAATATATTCAAAAGCATAACACAGTACATTATACTAAATAAATCTGCGAGAAAAATCTGCTAGCTATCACTTTTTTATCATTACAGTAGAGTCAGTCTATATCTCTATACATTCATTCATTTATTTTCCTTCAGCTTGGTCTCTTTTTCAGAGGTCGCCACAGCGGAAAGAACTGCCTACTATTTCAGCATATGTTTTACACAGTGGATGTCCTTCCAGCCGCAACCCAGTGCTGGGAAGCACCCATACACACTCATTCATACACACTATGGCCAATTTAGTTCATCCAACTAAATACTGCATGTCTTTGGGGGAAACTGGAGCACACGGTGGAAACCCACATGAACACGGGAGAACATGCAAACTCCACACAGAAATGCCAACTGGTCCAGCCAAGACTTGAACCAGCGACCTTCTTGCTGAGAGGTAAGAGTGAGCTACTGTGCCATCTATTTTATACGTACATATACATTATATAAAAAATATATTTTCGTAAAAAACACAATATAGTCACAAAATTGATTTTAATTATTAAAACAGTCAATTGTATATAATTATTTTTATATTGTTGCTTTTACAATTTACATCTACTAATTTTTTTGTATATAAAAGGGAATATACTATATATATTTATATAATTATTCTGTATATAAATCTTTCAACCAAGTAAAAACATTTTTATTCAGTTTTTAGATGAAGTTATAGTATGATTTTCAGATTACTACCCTCACAATTTCAGTTTCAGAATATACTGGCTATCATATTTCCCCAAGATATTAGTTTTTTGGGCTTAAAATATCATTATTTTTCTATATTTTCAATATCTCCGCTGGTACAGTACCTTTCGTAATATATAAGCGTGCAATCAAGTGTGCAATATATAAGCGTGATCAGTGCTTGTACTAAACCCTGCCGAACACAGGGACAGTATATAGCACTTACAGCACAATGAACAAGCAATGCAAATGTGACGTGACATGAGATGGTTTGATAAGTCTTACCGCTCGCTGTCAGACATTTTCCTGCCAAGTTTCTGACAGCTCGGCCTGTCCAGAGCTCTCGACTGCCTGCAACATGGAGATGATGGAGGCGAGACAGAAAATAAAAAGAATGAAGAGTGGATTCACTCAAGACAGGACGAACAGTAAATGAATCTATCGTCTAATAAAATGGCAGGATGGATGGAGATGGAGGTGTATTTTTTTTTCGTCCCGTGAGTTTGTACCTCTGAGGGTCTGGCTTTGCACTGAGGTGGTGCAGTGTCTCCTGAGCAGGGAACATTGCCTCCAAAACCCAGCTGATTCATACGATCAGGGCAAACACATGTGAGTGGCATGAACACACAGACACACACACACATACAGTATATATGGCTGGATGATGTTAATGAAACACTGCTGAACCACATCACTTAACTTTTGTGGCTATGTACTAAAGGAAATAGCACAATAACGTGTAGTTAAAACATATACACAAGACATATGGTACATTGTATCGAACACAGACACTTGATTCTTATATGCCAGGGGTCACATATGGCATATGTGACGTTTCATATCCTGCAGTTTTAGAAGAACAATTCGATGAAAAATAAATTCAGTGCCCCCAAAATGTATTAAAACACTTGCAATGTTTGAATATCACTGAATGAAACTGTTCTGCACAATTTCAAACAAACTTTATATCCTGTAGTACTATATTTGCATGTTACTGTATATACAGTATAATACACTAAAACATTTAACTGCACTGTAAAAAAAATCCTGGTTGCCTTCCATTTTTAAGCTGAAACAAATTAACCTTATGAGTCCATTGAACTTATATTATGTTAAACTGACTTAAGACTGCTTGCATAACTTATAAAATTAAGTTAGAACATTATTAGCTTTCAAGAGTTCGCCCTTGCAGATGATTAATTATAAAATGTGTTTGACATTCTGTCCCGGGAGAGAGCCCTGAGCTCGTGGGATCCTCGAGCTCGGGGCGAGAGGGGAGTCCGAGTTCAGGTACAGTAGGTCTCGAGAACTCCCCCGCTTGGCAAATGTAGATTATGAATGGTTCTGGAGAGTGTATGTTGAATTCTGCATTTATCTATGATGCTGATTTAGTTTGTCAATTTACTTATGTTACAGTACATGTTTTTGTTCTGTTGGAGGAAACCGGAGTGCCCGGGGAAAACCCACGCAAGCACGGGGAGAACATGCAAACTCCACACAGAAATGCCGACTTGGCCAGGTACAGTAGGATCTGAGCCGGTGACATTCTTGCTGTGAGGCAATGGTGTTAACTATTGGGCCTCCGTGCTGCCCTGATAAGGAAAGTGGAGGAGGAGGGGTGGAATGGGGGATTCTTCAAGATGAAGATGGCTAAGGTATGATAATCTGGTTATTTATAGTGATTTAGGAATCGTCTGATTGGTGAATCATGCATTAGCTAATGAGGACCAGCTGCTATCAATCATAAGCGCATGCTTCTCTTGAAATTAGTGTATAAAATAAACTTCACACAATGAACTAAAAACATATGCTGTCATGACTAATTGTTCATAAAATTTTTATAATGTGGGTAGTAATTGAATATTTGGTTGATTTAGGAAAATGTGCTGGACATCAAGCCAATAATGATTTTCTACCAAAAATAATACATAGATGAGGTCAAAATTATTAACCCTCCAGTGAAATGTTTTTCTACTTTTAAATATTTCCCAATTTTGTTCTTCCACCATTTCATTGGTTGGAGATTTAAAATGAGAACTTGAAGTGTGTGAAATTATTTTCCTGAAACCTGTGCTTTACAATACATAAATATTACTTGGCTTGATGATCCTTCATATAATGTCAAGATATTCAAACATTTCTATATGTTAACATACTTTTTAGAGACACTGCAAGTGTGAAACTGTATCAAAATGACTACACACACACACAAAAAACAGCTGGAAAATCAGCATAAAAACTGTAGTCGATAAATAAAAAGGAACACTTTATAGTCTACAGAAACGGACCTGATGAAATCCAGAGTAAACACAACAGAACACACCACTCCACACCACACCACAAAAGCCACAAGTCAACACATCTGGAAAACTACAGAGCAGCTGAGAGAAAAAAACAGTATCTACAAAACACAGCGCTAAAATGATCAGGTCACAGCAAGCTCTAGGTCAAAAGCTACAGGAGGCTAGAGGGTTAGCAAAACCACTATCTAGTCCCACGGCAGAACCGGGACGGACAGGTTAGAAGAGCAGAGGGGTTTAGCAGCAGGACTGGAGGACAGGAGGGATACCTGTCGTCTTCTGGGGAGGCATGCTGAATTAGGATCCTGGGGCTCGTGGGTCTGGTACGGGGCAGAGACTGCGTGCTCCTGTGTGAGTGAATGTGTGTGTGATACACAAACACCCGAAGAAACACGGGAGGTCAATATACTGTAATGACTCTGATAATGGTCATCTTAAACATACAAGATGTGCAGATTTAAGGGGACTCATTTTTTGGACATTTGTCCTACTATAGCCTATTAAAAAAGGCTAACTCGAGATGTCAGACCATAAAGAATCACCGGAACGCTAACAGAGCAGTGCATAGTGGGTAGTCAACGGTGGTTAACATTAACATACTGTAGACATACTGAGTTTCATTCACTAATGATTGCAATTGTGCACTGTAAGGCTACACTACCTGACAAAAGTCTTATCGTTTATCCAAGTTTTAGGAACAACAAATAATAACTTGAGTTCTTGTTGATTATTTGGTATCAGAAGTGGCTTATATGAAAGACAAAGGCCCCTAGATTACAATTATTTTACCAAAATAAAATATGATCATGCCTTGGTTTTTAGATATTTAATTAGGACAGTAAAGTCTGACTTTGCTTAGACAAAAGTCTTGCCGCTTTACAGAAATAATGTACAGTATAGAATATAAAGTCATGGTTCAGTGGAAAAAAAATATATATTGTGTATGACTCCCATGAGCTTGGACGACTGCATCCATACATCTCTGCAATGACTCAAATAACTTATTAATAAAGTCATCTGGAATGGCAAAGAAAGCGTTCTTGCAGGACTCCCAGAGTTCATCAAGATTCTTTGGATTCATCTTGAAGGTCTCCTCCATCTTACCCCAGACATGCTCAATAATGTTCATGTCTGGTGACTGGGCTGGCCAATCCTGGAACACCTTGAAATCCTTTGCTTTCAGGAACTTTGATGTGGAGGCTGAAGTTTAAGAAGGAGAGGTATCCTGCTGAAGAATTTGCCCTCTCCTGTGGTTTGTAATGTGATGGGCAGCACAAGTGACTTGATACCTCAGGCTGTTGATGTTGTCATCCACTCTGCAGATCTCTCGCACACCCCCATACTGAATTAACCCCAAACCATGATTTTTCCTTCACTAAACTTGACTGATTTCTGTGAGAATGTTGGGTCTATGCTGGTTCCAGTAGGTCTTCTGCAGTATTTGTGATGATTGGGATGTAGTTCAACAGATTATTCATCAAAAAAATCTACCTTCTGCCACTTTTCCAAATGAACAACAAGAAGTCAAGTTATTATTTGTTGCTCTTACATGCAAAAAAAAAATGCTAAAGCTAATGCAAATAGATAGATTCTAAATTAGTGACTGTGTTAGCAGCTGTTTTAGCATCAACTAGTAATGTTTGAATGCCTTTAGTTTCCACAAAAAAACTAAAGACATTTAAAAAATAATAATAATAAAAAAATAATATAAACACACTTTTTTTCTTACTTCACATTCATCACATAATCCTGAAAAAAATCTCTGTGTACTACAAAACAAAATATTGTAAAATAAGGTATTCTGACATTACTGAATTCCACAGTAGAAAAAAAAAACTATACAAGTCGATGGCTACCATTAATGCAGTCTGATTATCAACATTCTTTAAAATATCTTGGTGTTAAATAGAAGAAAAACAGATGGAACATTCTAGACACTTTAGTCTTTAAAAAAGTTTCTAAAAGTTTATTTATGCATTGTCTGGAACAAAATCCTAAATTTTAACTTAAAAACTGTTCATTGAGCTTATATGTTTACTGGAAATTTGTATGCTCTTGGAACGTTACAAAATAACATTCATACAATCTTAAGTTAATAAAAGAATTGATGATTCTCTCCAGTCTACTTATTGTAATCTATCTAGGAAATGCCCATAATGATACTCTTGATTCTGAAGCATGATTCTCCTCTCTAAAACCAACATTCGAGCATAAAGGTGTTATAACACTGTTTCGCTGATACTGTAGATAATTTAATGTCTCATGCCATGTCACTGGTTCAAACTGCTACTTTCTCAGATTTTTTTCTGTCGAAACCTTAAAATAAGCTACAGTAAAAATATAACTCAAAAAATATTACTATACTATAAAAATATATTCCTCGTGTAATTTAGATATCTGCATTCACATACAGGTTTATGTGTGTGTGTGTACATTAGTGAATGAGACCCAGTGATTGTAGTGTTCAAATGTCATTACAAATAGGCCAATTCAGGCAGTCTAAGAGTTTCCTTTAACATCTGTGAATGATAATAACGACAAGTTCAGCAAAATTAGAATATCCCCATTCAAAGTAAAGAGTGTACCTTTCTCGTTCAGGTGAATTGGAATTAGAACCTGGTCTCAGACAGTTGGTACTAGCACTTCTAACCCTGTCAAGAGGGGGCTGCAGATCACTAGGGTCACAACATGCCATCCAATGGAGAAAGGAGAAGGGGAAAAAAGAGGATAGGAAGATGACAAAGAACAAAAACATTAGGACCGAAATCAAATAAAAAGTAAACCTGTAAGACTCATTGGGATAGTTCATTCTGAAATGAAAATTCTGCCATTGTATACTCATCCTCCAAACACAGAAATATTCTTCTTCAGAATACAATTCAAGATATTTTAACAAATATATTTTCTGTCTCTCTATTGAAAGTCTATTCACCCAAAAATCTGATGCTTATTTTTAAAATGATAAAAAAACAGAAGAGATCAATATATTTTATATGATCTCTATCTATGTTAAACTCCTTTGACACAATCCACGTTTTAAACGTGCTATAGAAATAAAGATAAATTTAAAAAAGTAATAAATAAAGCTTTTGTTAGACGAACCATAACCACATGCACAAAAAACCCTTATTAGTTCTTCCAGTAAATGTAAACATGTCACATGACATACACGTACGAGTATGTACCTCATTGGCTCTCATGCATAAAGCAAGCTTGCTTAAGATTCCAATAGCCATATTTAAAAGCTGTAAACACAATTTGTCAATCAATTTCTTTATGAATAAAAGCTAAAATAAATGTTCGTTGATCATGTCTCGCCATTTAATTTTTTTCCTCTTTATAAATGTTTTAAGTGAACAGACTTTCAGGGGAGTGACATAATTCTCTCTCAGACACACAATAAATCTGCATTTGTGTTCTGAAGATGATCTAATTACACTGGAAAGAAATATGATTTTTGCTGAATTTTTGCAAAAAGTTGATATGTGTTGAATTTAAACAAACAAATTAAATTTCGTAATGTTCAACCTGATTTGTATGTTTAAATTCAGCCTAGATAAATCATTTACAGCAACTTACCTTAAATAAATTTGTAAATTCAAGGAATCATCTTTTCCTAATTATAATTTTTTTCAGTGTACTTATGGTATTGGCATAACATTAGGGTCAATAAATAATGACAGAATTTTCATTTTAGTGCAGACTAAGCCTTTAATGGGAGGAAGTCAAGGCAGATGCAAAAATGTGGTCGAGTGAGAGAATGATTGGATATTCTGCTAACGTTCTGAATGAGGAGCTGCTCGCTCCTGGGAGCTGTTGGATGTTTGATGTTGGGGTTTAAGGTTGAAGTGTTCCACCTCTTACCTAATGCTGATCGTGTCTGTGAACCTAAGAACTCGGCGGGTGACTGTACGATGAGTGGCAGTGACTACTGACAGCCGTGACTTTGACTTAAGGCATGCAGGAAGTGTTGAGCTGAACACAAAACAAAAAAGTCAAGCAAATGCAAACAAAAGCTATGACAACTAACAGAAAAGGTAAGACGCCACTTTATGGGGCCCTTGTTACACATGCTCCATGAACTTCTATAGCAACAGTGTTGGGTGTAACGTGTAAGTAACGCGTTACTGTAATTAAATTATTTTTCCACTGAAAAAGTAACTAATTACTGTTCATTTTTAGGTATTTTAATTACAGTTACTTATAATGTACCTGCGTTACATTGTAAAATAAATAAACTCGCTGAATAATCTTACACAATTTTATTAATTTATGTTCTAAAGGTAAAAGTTAAACTCTTCCGCTTTAAAATCATCGTAGTGCAGATGCATGTGATAGCGCCGCGCGCCAGTTTGCTGCTAGTCATATTCTAAAGCAGAAGATGTCGGACTCAGCTGAAGCGAGTGGCTGTTTTATGAAATGGGAAATATTCCCAGACAAGAACATTACAGTATTAATCTATTTATTTTTCCTCATTGCGCACCTGCGTGCTGTAGTGCACGGCTTTTTCAAGGCTATCGCACACCTTACATGGGCTATGAAGATTACTATGAGAAAGGCTAGGATGACTACGCAGATGTGACAGAGGGAGTCGGTGAATTTAACATGACTGATGCTGCTCTGTTTACAGAGTAATAAGACACCTTTTGCTCGATCGGATCACAGGTAAACAAGAGAGACACAATCCAGTTCAAAAGCATGCCATATAAATCTTAAGCCTTTTGTCCACTTCTGATCATACTGCACGGGCTTTCATTCTAATACCACGAAAAATAATGCTTTTTTGTAAAGATTGCATGATCCTGCCTGATCGATAGATATGCAAAATAATATTTAAGAAGGTTACATTGCATACTAAAATTATTATGCATGTAATTATTATAGATTTTTTTAATAGAATATAATAAAGATGGGCGCCACGGTGGCGCGTGAGAAGCACGTTCGCCTCACAGCAAGAAGGTCGCTGGTTCGATCCCCGGTTGGGGCAGGTCCCGGTTGGGCCAGTTGGCATTTCTGTGTGGAGTTTGCATGTTCTCCCCGTGGTTGCGTGGGTTTCCTCCGGGTGCTCCGGTCTCCCCCACAGTCCAAAGACATGCGGTACAGGTGAATTGGGTAAGCTAAATTGTCCATAGTGTATGTGTGCGAATGAGAATGTATGGATGTGTTTCCCAGAGATGGGTTGCGGCTGGAAGGGCATCCGCTGCGTAAAACAAATGCCGGATAAGTTGGCGGTTCATTCCGCTGTGGCGAACCCGGATTAATAAAGGGACTAAGCCGAAAAGAAAATGAATGAATGAATGAATAATAAAGATGATTCAGAAAACTAAAAGGCTAAACTATTTCGTGTTTGACTCTTATGTTTTATCTAAGTATTTATTATTTACAGAGTTAAATTTTTATTATTTGTCCACTCAAGGTTTATAGGGATTTCAAGAAGTATTTAGTTAAGTTACTTATTAAGTAATTAAGTTACTTTTCAGACACAGTAATTAGATAAGTATTTTAAATACAATATTGATTAAGTAGTAATTAGTAATTAATTACTTTTTAAAGTAACTTACCCAACACTGTATAGCAATAATAATAAATTCTGTTTAATCACATGTAACTAACCTTAAAAAACAACCCTCATCCTAACCAGTTTATTCAAATTACATCAGTACTGTAACAAAGACACCCTTAAATGCAGTGTAATCAAACTGAACACACTAAAGGATAAAAAGCATTTTAAAAAGAAATGAAAGGATTTTCTGTGGGTTATAGCAAAAATGAGGACCGTTCAAAGTTTTAATGCTGTTTAATCCATTAAGTTCCAATGGGAATACTTTGAGAGTTATGGACCTACTTGGTTTGAACAGACAAATTACTTGTTGCTGGCAAGATGTCCCATCGTTCCTGGTTAGAACATGGCATGAGATGTTTATAGGTAAGTGATTTACCATTTAACACTTTGAATAAATACTGTATTTTAAAATTAATGATGCTATTTTCAACATCCACAGAACCAGAACACGACACTCACATTTACCTACCATCTTAACATGCAACAGTGGCAGATTCCTAAAGCATTGGCTGTATTTCAATATCCAATGCCTCTCAATGTGCATATGATATAACAGTGTTGAAAACTGAATGAATTGTTTTTAAATACTTGCATACACATCAACAATAAATTAAAATATGTAAAAAAATATAAATATAAATGTATAAAACTTTAATTAATACTAAATTCAGTTGCACTTTTTTTCTGAAGAGTTCATACATCTTTATATGTAATGTCATAATTAATCACTTCAGGAAACAACTAAAAGTGCTGACATAAATATTCATTTATTATTTTTTAAAAACACATAAAATAAGATAAATAAGATAAATAAGAGTTTTTCTTTTTTTGCGTTAGTAAATTGTAACAAAATGTAGAAAGTGACGCTAATTAAAATGCATTTAATGTAATGTCATTTATTTATTTTTATTCCTAAAAGGACTTCAAAAGAATATCTTCCAATTCAGTCTACTTTAAATATATTAACTGTAAATATATGAATGAATAAATTAGAATGAAAAAACAACACAGGCTCATTAATGATATGTACCGCAATATACATTTTTGGAGATATGAAATATGCAAGGTTTTTTTTTTTTTTTTTGCAGTTTTTGTTTTCGCGAATCCACCATAGGCCACTGTGTACGCTTTTTCGGATCTCAAATTTCTCTTGCGAGTGCCATTCATGCCCGCTGTTCTCGCGTAAATAAACAAGAGGCCACTGTCGACTGACTGAGACTGACTGACTGACCGACCAATACCCACACCCATCCATTCCCTAAACCCAACCAGTAGTGTTTTTAAAAGCATCAATTGACCTATCCACTGCCTTCCCTAAACCCAACCAACAGTGTTTTCAAAAGCAATCCAGAAAAAGAAAAACCCTTCTGCCTGATTTTTACCACGTTTTCAGATCTTTCGTTATTTACTTGTATTTTTTATTTCTTGCCTTTTGTTTTACCGGCTTTCTGAAACTGAAACCCGTCATCGAGGTCAACTCCTCTCTACATCTCATGTCTGCCGACTTACATGGCAAACAATTGTGCAAGCTGGTAACAGTGGAAAAAGTGGTCAGCTGGTAGTGTGAAAAGAAACAGAAGTCGTCAATGCGTCATACTGCCTCGTAGCATTCGTTTTAAAGATGAAATGCACCCATATGTAGCTCTGGCTACATAATTTGCGCCCTCCAGAAATGTATACCGAAATGTTTTCACAATGAGCCAGTGTTGAAAAAAAAAATCCATCAGATTTTAACAATAACAAACGCACCAGGAAACTGTAGCTGGCTTGAGCTAACCCATAAAAAAATCATGCTCTGAAGATCTGAGTGAGTTAAAGCTATAAAATTCTCATTATTCAGAAAGGATGCCATAGCCTGAGAGATCATTTATGGCCGCCTTACCTGTAAATATCCTTATGAATTCCATTAACTAATAAAGGCATCTTGGGAGGCAGAGTGCTACTGTACTTAGATGAACTCCTGGCAACATTACATTAACATGCAAGCATGCAAAAGGGAAACAAAAGATGCATCAAAATCACAGCTGTGGTTAGTCCACTCAAACGGCAAGAGAACAAAGGTCACTCATGCAAACATGCAGCAACTCCCTCATTCTAGATCATCAGTCAAACGTGCTAGTGACTTAATCGAGGTCAGTGACGAACGGAATAAAAATAAACATGTCAAAATAACGCCTGAGCAGAACGTGATTGTTATTTTGAGAAAGCAAACGGCTTTTCGTCTTTTAGGCTGTGCACCAAAAGCAAGCGGAAAGTTCCACTTGTAATGTTCCCTGTCAACGATCTGCTCTGAAATATTAGATCTGAGAAGCGAAAAGCCTGACAAGAAGTGTTCGAGGGAGAGAAACTGGCATAAACACTCACTGCTGTTTTAATTAAATGGAATAAACTTCAGGCTAGGCGAACGGAACAGATACGAGGAGTCTTTTCAAAATGAAAATGATAGTGCTCGTGATAGCAAGATAGTAATATTGATTTACACAGTAATTTGAATACAACAATACTATAATTCACAGATTGCTGGTTCAGTCCTGTCCGTTTCTTTACCTTTGGGTGTGCAGACACTCTGCGCTTCTACCCCGCATTGATCTGTGTATCAAGATGACCTCACTGCAATTACCATGGAGATGGATGACACAGGGACATAAACAAAACAGACCAATAAACAAGCAAACTAAAATGAAAAAATGGGCAACGGTGAGAGTTAGAAGAGGAAGGGTGACAACCTTCAAAGCCAGAACAAGACACAACACTACACAATTCTTTCTGTTAGATCATTTCTGTCAATACAAACCCTTCAATCCTTTTATAATCAATCACTCAGACGCATGTGGTTTGTCTTTAACCGACCTTCTGAAAGCGTTGCATGGCAAACTCTCCCACAAACTCGTTTTAATGGCGTTCCAGGAAATGAAGGCACATGGAAGTGGTAGTTCTGTATGTACACTTTCAGACTTTTGGGTTTACCTGTCATCTATGTAATCTCTCTCTTGAAGACGGTTGCGGTCGTGGTATCGGGTTGGGGAACGGGATCGTCGAGTGTGCTGGACTTCATCCAGACTCCTTAGAGAGAAAAGGACAGGGTTTTAAAGGGTTTGTTCACCCAAAAGAAGGAAACAGAGCTCTGAAAAATTCTTAGTAACAAATTCATAACCTGCGACCTGACAGTGGAGGTTTGTGTATGGATGGCTACTGTGTGTGTAGCATCTTTTTGTGACTCCCTGTGATGATTTCTGTGCACGTTACCTAACTGAGAAGATTGGAATTGAGGGGTTTTTATGTGCATAATAACTGCCAGAAAGGCACATTAAATGTTTGCAACTGTACATTATGGCACAAAAAATAAAGTTGTCCGATTAACCGAAATATTCTAAATAAATATAAATAATACCTAAATGAAAGTAATGAAATAAGCTGTAAGGAGATAATAATCAGCTAATAATGTAGCTTTCATGTACAAAATTTAAGATAACAATTTAACTTAATACACTTATTTTAGAAACCCTCAAAAATATTTAAACACATTTTACTTTACTCACTGTAGATTCTTATTTAAGGTTTAAAACATATCAGACTCATTGATAGAATGGAGCACACTCAGAAGTAAACAAATCAAACACATGGCTTCCTTAAAGGGGCATCACAACTGTTTTAGAATAGGACGTGTGTTAATGCTTAAACCAGTGTTTTCTGCCTTAAAGGGCACCTACAGTATGATGAAAAGCATCTTTTGTGAGCTGTTTGGACAGAACTTTGTGCAGGTTTAGTGTGTCCACAGTCAAATTGGGGTGATATAAAGACAATAAGTCTCTTTTTTTTATTTCCTGACGTTAAAATAGGATGCAATTCCCTCCCATTTTGAGGCCGACCACAACGTGAGGTGTTGGAGTGTGGTTTCCCTGCCCACCGAATTGATTGACAGCCACGTACTTAAACACTCTATGGAGGATCAAAAAGTTCTCGGATTTCATCTAATCTTTTATCTCCATTTTGTGCTCCAAAGATGAACAAAAATTCCAGGAGATTGAGTAAATAATTGTAATTCTTGCATGAACTAAGCTATATAATGCAATTATCCCCATGTATCCCTGTGTGATGAATGCTGATTGTTGGTTGTACCTCTGTGTGGGGACATTTGGAGGTCGGGATCTTCCCCTGTCCTCGTCTCGGTGTGGAGACACGGATCGAGAGCGATATTGAGTTGGTCTCTGCTGGTCAGGAACCTCTAATGTCGTTGCTCGGTCTCGGTCTCGGTCTCGTTCTCTTTCTCTTGATCGGTTTTCTGTGGCTGTGATCACACAGAGATTTAAAAACGTCAAGATTTTGATGATTCTGTGGATACAGTTTAGTGGTTATTCAGTCACTGACCTTCTCAATCCCATTCCCCAAGTTAAAACCCATCCAAAATCAAAGAGGGCCGACATAATATGTTAGGTCATATCTAACAAAACATGCTAAATAAAATGAAATAGCTTGTTCATTCTCCTGGTGTATCAATATTGTGTTCTGGTTTCAATTTTTCAAATAACAAAATAAGTCAAATAAACAAAATATAGACAGATATATTTAAATAGATTTGATAAAATATAATAAAATATTCTTATTTTTCATTTATCAACAAAAGAAACAATTTTCACACAGTTTTCATAATAAACATATTCCTATCATGTGTCCTTTCCTTTATCATTTTGAATATGTTGATACAAACAGCATCAATCTTTTTTGCCTAAAAGGCTTTTTTTTATTAGAAATATAAATATTAGAAAATAATAAAAAAAAACAACAGAACAATTTTGGTTTCGTCACAAAACATTCTTTTATTACTTCAAACCATTGTAAATCCTTACGTTTATTTAAAACATTCTGGCTCAGTAAACAAAACTATTTTTACCATAAATGCGCATTTGTGTTGCCATTTTAATATTTGCCCCTTATTTCAACTCTTCAATCAGTTTTACATTAGGTACACAAAATAGCTAAACCATTACAACTCTGTCATTCAATCTTAGTGCCTTTATAGGCTTTTATTATTTTGGCAATACTTCAAAAATTGTAACTTTAATTTAATAAAAAAATATTATTATTTGGCACCATTTTCTCAGTTTGGCTTGTCTGTAATGACTGACTTATCCTAGATTGCAAAAATCTAATATCATACATTACAATTTTTTTTACTTATTCTCATTTCAAATTCAACTTGAAAAATAATCAAAAAATAAAATAAAATGAAGTTCAAAATTAAAATATATATATATTTAAAGATTAATAGAAACAACAAAATATCCAGTATTCTCACAATTATATGACAAGTTTTTTGTGCGGTTTGGAGAATGAAGTCAAGGTATCTCACAAAGGCAGTGTACCACAAAAACATCAGAAACCTTCAAACTACCTTCTACCATGCAAAATAAAATGTGTAGCACCACATGGAGAACACACAGTCCTCTCGTTCCCAAATTCTTTTTCCTAATTTCTCCCATTGTGGTCATGCATGTGTGACAGTGTGTTATGCTGCAGATCTACACTACTGTACTACAGAGAAAAGCACTGGAGACACAACACTCAGCATAGCCAGTGTGTAGAAACACTGTCTATCACATATTCTGTTGTAATAGATATGCATTTGAACAATATAAAGGGTTAAGTCTCCCCAACATGACAATTCTGTCATCATTTAGTCACCCTTTATGTCATTCCAAACCCATATTTGCGTCATCTCACAGCAAGGTGCAGGTTTGTGCTAATGACAATTGTAATATTGATTCAGTTATGACATTTTAAATGAAAAGTTGACATCGTTTGAGATGTGTTTGTTATGAAAAATTGACGTAAACAAATACACCATAACCTTTGTCTTTGTCATGGCAGAGTGCCATTACCAAGACAATACAAAACCTGCCAGTGTCTTTGTCATGACAACATTACTGAAACAAAATAACCTGTCATAAATCTGTCATAAACATGATTGTCAAGAGGCCATTATAACTGTGTCATAGATTTTATAAAAGTGTCATAAATATTCTATAACACATCTCAAACAATGTCATCTTTGAATTTAAAACGACATAACTCTGTGATTGATTGTGATAACTCATGATTGTCATGATTCTAAAGATATCAAAGTGTTACCAAACATCTGTATTTGTGGGTTTTACATGGGTTTGGAAACAACCTGATGGTGTACGATGACAGAATTTTCATGCTGGAGTGAACTATCCTATTAACAATACCTAAAAGGTTTGTTTATCAGCATAGATTGATTGAGTGAATGAAACATGCCAGATGTGTTACAATGATAATGAAGGTGCATTGTCTCCAGCACAACAGCAGGTACTTCCAGACCAAGGGAAGGCCTGCTATTGGTTGCTTCTCTCTTTTTGGGGAACTGTAATGCACAAGAGCACAGAGAAGCGCCAAGGTTGACATTGCCTTGGCCCCTCTCACCCACCTGAGGCGACTACGCCAATAGTATCATCATAATCAGTTTCTGTAATACGCTGCGAGCCTGCACAGACAGATACAGATATACACACTGATGTACAGACAGACACGCAGATACACATGTAAACCAATGCACACAAGCATAGGTATACAGAAATAACCCAGCATACTAAAACCGTACCCATGGGCCACGCACTCCTACACTATAACTCACAGGCAGCACACTTCAAAAACATACCTCCGCATGAACACACAGATGAAACGGACATGGAAAACCGTGAATATTACAAGACAATGCCAAACATATAAATGACTCTGGATGGAGTCCAGGACCTTGAGCTGAAAGATACGCTGATGTTCAGATCTTTTTTTTTAATTACTGTCCTTTACCTTCTTACTTAAATATCATTTTGTTATTGTGAATGTTTTCCCTTTCTCTGGCTTGACTTCAGATCTTGGAAAGTGGAGCTTCATCTATTTTGATCAAACTGCCTACATCCTCTTCATCTTTCAATCTGTGAAATACTGAGGGGGCGAGTTTACTAAACATGTGAGACACAATCGAGCTGTATTTTAATGCAAAAATATGCACGTTACTCAAATATCACTTGCAGGAAAGCAGAATCTTCTGCTGAGATGCTGAAACGTGCCTCCAGTGGACAATCTACAGTCCCACGAGGCCGTAGGAGAAAGCTTCTGAATGAAAATTGAAGTGATGAAACTGATGCGACAACATGGCGGATGTTTCATGTGTGAATTACATTCATATTATTTGTATACATACAATATAGAATCAATGGGCCTCAATCACCAATCTCTTCTTAAAGAAACACTGCACTTCTGAAAAAAGGCTCATTTTACAACTGCCCAAGAGTTAAACAGTTGAGTTTTATCATTTTTCAATGTCTTCAGCCAATCTTTGGTCTGGTGGGAGCATTTTCAGCTTAGCTTAGCATAGATCATTGAATCAGATTAGACCATTAGCATCTTGCTCAAAAATGGCCAATGAGTTTCAATAACATTTCTACTTAAAGCTTGACCATTCCGTAGTTACATTATTTACTAAGACGGACAGAAAAGTAAACGTTGCTATTTTCTAAGCTGATATAATTAGGAAATATTCTATAATTTCAGCATAATAATCAAGAATTTTAGCAAAAGACTGCACCAGGCGCTATAATAATAATAATAGCCAGCCTCTGTACAAGCAGGTTGTCATGTTGGAAGTTACCTAGGTGGAGGCTATTTTCAGGCACTGCGTCATATCATATTAATATTCAAAATACTTCAATTTAAATCATATTTCTGACATGTTTTTTGATGTCAAGGTGCCTGCTGGATAGTTAAGAACAAAATCCACATAAGAAAACATTAACGAATGGCTGAATATTTGTGAAAAATGTATAATTGGAGTTTAGGAACAGATTTGTTCATAGGAACCGTTGGTGAATGAGGCCCAATGTTCTTTTCTAACATGTTATAAAACTGAGTATACTTTGAAAGGCTGTGCGTTCAACTCTTGTACGTACGTAACTTACACATAAAGTCTTCAGTAAACTCCTCCTTGTCAGAAAATGAGCACAAAGTAATTAATAAGTTGGCATCTGCTTAAGTGAGGCCTTGACTTACGCTGCAGTTTTTTGGTGGGTGTCTCTGTGTGTCCGTGTCTGCGGGGCAGGAATGGTGACGGGTGCGGCAGTGGGATGGAGGACACGTCATGGGTCTGCAGCTTGTACCAGTGAGGCTTATCATCCAACAGGGCAGTCTCCAGCTCAATCAGGATCTGCGTTCACAAACAGAAGAGTGTGATACAGTACCAGTGTTTTCAGAGAGAACTAAAGTAAATAATAAAAGTTTTGGTGACTGTCGCTTTAAATTCACATGAGATTCACATGAGATTGTGCTCTTTCCAAAATAGAATGGGGCTACAAACGCCTGTGTGTCAGCATAGCAGTAGATTCAAAACAGGCGGAAAAGTGAAAATGTGAAAAGAAGAGTTTCAGAAGAAGGCAGTCTATGGGGACTACGGTGTTCATTTGAGCATAGTTCTTAACTACTCTATTTATTGCGGTTTCATACGCATTTGTACACAGCACCTTATAACAATATACAATGCAATACTTCTCCTTACAAATTTGTACACATCACCTTATAACAATATACAATGCAATACTTACGCATTTGTACACAGCACCTTATAACCTATATATTTATAACAAATCTGTACATACATTTCAACATCCAGATCTTTTGGACTGACTGCATCTCTGTTTAATGTCTATCGTTTTCTTTTTTTATATATATATATTTATTCTGTGTTGTCACTTTATGCAAACTGGAAGCTTCTGTAGCCAAAGCAAATTCCTTGTGTGTGTGAAGCACACTTGGCAATAAAACTGATTCTGATTCTGATTCTAAAACTCCCCATTTATAATGCATCTTAGTCGCTGACATTATCTTCAGCAGGTGGAAACTCTAATGCAGATG